>CM032463.1:27772583-28142735 GCA_019059595.1 Marasmia exigua | reverse complement strand
TTAGCTCGACCACTCCGCTCGATTTGAGTTCTCTCGTGACCACGGCTGCTGTAACGTAGCCGAAACGTCGAGCCAAATATGTGAGTACACAGTGTTGTTTCACATAATAAATATCGTGTTAATCCCCGTATTGATACATTATAGTTATAAATGTGTTAGTTTATTTAATAGTTAAATCTTAAGACGACTTAAGTATTTAATTGATATTACAATTTCTTTTATTTTTATTCACTTAAACTAAAGCGCCTCTGATTTTATTAAGTGTAAAATCTTCGTAAAGGTTTCGTTTAGGTAAACAGTTTTAGATTTAATATGACATTATAATAATAGGGGTTTTTTTTTTCAAGATATAAGTGAGCTAAGTGAGCTACGCTCGTTAACCTATTTCAGTATTTAAAACATCTGAAAAAAACATCTACTGTTATTTAGTCCACTACATACCTTTGAATTTTGAGGGTAATTCTAGTTCTTTATACAAATTTCTAGAATCAAGCAAAAAAAATTCTATCCCTCAAAAAGATTTATTATCTCGTCAAGTTTCTTAGAGATATAAACCTCATCTCAGCTTTCATCTTTAATCTTAGGTCTCAGCCCTTAAGACCTACAACTAAACCGTCCCGTAACAAACAAGAATAAGCTTGTCGCACCCAAACAAAAGAGACGCCCAGCGCGTGTGAAAAAGATGGATACAGATAAAGATTCAGTCGTGAATTCCACTTTGTTGTTGGCCTTATTGTCAACACGTATTTAAAAGTATTCAGTCATTATTATAAGCCGTGTGGTCCCCGGCAGAGTAGAATAGGCCACCCTCACTCTTACCGAGGTGTCGTAAAAGGTGACTAAGGTTAAGCTGCTGGCATGATCATCAGCACCCAGAGAATGAAAACTCTGCATTTATATCTAAACCCTCGCCAACCCGTCTGCCAAGCGTGGTGATTATGGCAATTACCCCTCATGTGATTGAGGAGGCCCGTGCCCCAGCAGTGGGGACTTAATTGGGCTGATGATGTATAATAATATAAGTCATTAAATATATGTGTATAACCGATTACGGCAACGGCGGCCAATCTCAACGATCAGCCACGTGCGCAGGATATATAATGGTGCTCAAGTGTGTGCGGAAACACAAGTGCACTCTCTATTCCCTTACCCTCATACTCCGATGGGACACCATTGAGACACGACCGGAGAGGGATTGGGTGCAGGACCAACGGCTTGACGTGTTTTTCGAGGCACGAGACACGAGACCGCCAACTTCCAGACTCCGAACTGACACTAAGAATTTTTTACCAAAAACTTAGGTACACATTTTTGACCCGACCCGGGGATCCAACCCGAGACCTCTTGTGCAACCGTCACTTAAAAGTAGGACCCACTAACCACTGCGCCACTAAGGCAGTCATATGTGGGATAGCCATGCTTTGGCATGAATGGGCCGGCTCGACCGGAGTGATATGTGACCACTGCCTCGCAGAAAACCGGCGTATGCTTCACGCCTGCGCTGTGTTTCGCCGAGTAACTCAGAGGTACCGGAGGCCCAATCGGGGAAGAAAGGTGTGACTCCAATGTAGTTGCGGTTACAAGGGCGGCGGCAATTGTTAACTGTAAGGTGTTCAGTCTGCTCGACTGCCACATATTAGTGAGGGTGAGGGAAGCCCAATCCAGGGAAAGGGGGGTTCAAATGTTGGCAGTGCACTAGTGACTCCAATGATATAAGGGCGGCTGTAATTGCTTACTGTAAGGTGTTCTGTCTGCTCGACTGCCACCAATCACTTAAAAAAAAACGGGAAGACGAATATTACGTAATTGGGCTTAAGAGTTTTAAGCAATATTTTTCTACTAGCTGGCCGTGGGAGAGCCAGGCTTCTGCATGAATGGGCCGGCTCGACCGGAGTGATACCACGGCCTTACAGAAAACCGGCGTGATCATAACCTGCGCTGTGTTTCGCCGAGTAACTGAGAGGTACTGAAGGCTCTATCGGGGAAAAAAGGGGGTTAAACGTTTGTCAGCGCACTGGTGACTCCAATGTTGTTGCGGGTTATAAGGACGGCGGCAATTGTTTACTGTAAGGTGTTCCGTCTGCTCAACTGCCTATGGCGCGACGCCCACACGAGAGTCGAGTCGAGGCGAGGGCGCGTCGAGGCGTGGAGCGGCGCAGTCGCAGTGTGTAGAGTCGAGTTGCGAATGGCTATGCTTCCTTCTCATTTTAATTGACAAAATGAAAGCAGAGTCGCGGCGGGGCATCCCCACCGCGCCCTTGCCTCGACGCTCCTCAACGGGACTCCGCACTTATGTGAGCGCACTGTGATTATTTAAAAAAAAAATCTAGAAGCGGCGCGCTGCTTATGCGCCCGCGCCTCGACTCGACTCTCGTGTGGGCGTCGCGCTTATCACGTTAAAAAACGGGAAGACTAAAATTACGTAATAAGCACGTGGGGGAGCAACGCTTCTGCATGTATGGGCCGACTCGACCGGAGAGAGAGACCACGGCCTTACAGAAAACCGGCGTGAAGCAGCACTGTGGTATCGGAGGCCAGGGAAAGGGAATTTAAATAAAAAACGGGAAAACGAAAATTACGTAAGAAGACTAAAAGCTTAAAGCAATATTTTACAAGCAACAAAGTTTAAGATAAACAATACTTTTACCATATAAAGCGAATTTTCATTTTGCTTACTCAACGTATTATAAGCCCGGCTAACCACCACAACCTAATACGATTCGATAGATATGAATCAGCCTTAAAACTTGACAAAGGAAATTGAGCCTTAAGGCCCGAAACCATTACCTAATTACCATAAATCTCTCTTGAAGATTCGATTACAAACGAAGATAGACCTGGGAGGATATAGAGTGGTCACATAAAGGCCTTCGGGTTTCATGTAGGTATTCAATTATGCAAATTGGTTTATGTATTATCTATTGGTTTATAGTCGGTTATAGTGGAAAAGTTCATTGCAGTAATTAAAATTCAGACATCAAAATATAATTATATAAATACGCCAGAGGACATTCGATCCTCAGCTGGACAAATATTTATGTTTATTCAGTGTCTGGGTGTAAATAGTACTGAAGTTTACAATAAAATTATGTACATATATCTGTAATTATTCCTCTGTTGTCTGATATTCGTAACACAAGTAAGTAGCGCACTTGTGACGACACTGGCGTTGCCCATGGACACCCGGGCGGCGGAATTGCTTACCATCAGGTGATCCGTCTGCTCGTCTGCCACCTCTCATATATATATATATATAAAAGGTACCTACTAAAGCCGAGAGACACACTATACAGAACGTGCGCGGGAGAGGAACGATGTTCTGCCCCCCGTTATAGTCCGTGGCACTCACTCAGCTGGCCCTACTGAAAATCAGCGTCGTCATGACCTTTTTAACAGCCATGACATAGGCTGAGTGAGCCTGGAGCTGGGGCTACATGAGGTGCTGTAATAAGTTTTGGGGCCGCCACAATAGATCTTCTACTGGTCGCAGTGGCTATGAGATGCAGTGCTCACCCCATTTCATTCAAATAATAAAAAATAATTGGCTGAGTGAGGGCCATTTATGTAGGAGGTCACAACACACAATATTTATAGGGAAGCATATAGTGATGTGATGTCCAAAATATTACATTTTTCTTTCTTTCTTTCTATATCATAAAAGAAACTAATTAAAAAATATTTATTGGTTGATTAAAGTATTTCATTACTTCACGATTGATGTTCCACCACAAGCCCAACTGCAACTCGTTAAAGCTCGTCTAGACGATACTGTTGATTGAACCTTTAATCAAAACTTCCTAAATTCTATGGCCCTTACGCGTTATAAATTGCGGAATTCGCGGAAAAGTTAACAGTACCGAGTAAGTTAAAAAACTTTTATTAATTAATTAGTTATTTTATACCGCCCGCGGTTTGGCCCAGGGTCTGAAGATAATGTTTCATTAAATTCCGATTATAACAAATTTGTCTTGATTATGTTTTCAACGATAATAAGATTTTTTTTATGTCATAGGTGGCAGACGAGCCACCGACGAGACAAGACGGATCACCTGATGGTAAGCGATTGCGGCCGCCCATGGCCATCCGCGACACCAGTGGAGTCACGAGTATGCTGCCAACCTTTAAGCTCCCCCTTCCCCCGGATGGGGCTTCCGGTAGCCTCACTCACGCATCGAAACACAGCACAGTGCTGCTTCATACCAGTTATCTGTGAGGCCGTGGTATCACTCCGGTCGAGCCGGTCCATTCATATCGAAGCGTGGCTCTCCCACGGTTATAATATAGTATGTACGTACTTCTACGTTGATCATATCTCCTCTTCGTATTTAACATTCATCATAATTAAGTGTTCTGTATGGACTTACATTTTCATTTTGCTATAATAATATTATCCTCCAACCGATTTCGGCTAAGGCGGCTAATCTCAACTATCGGCCACTTACGCAGGTTATTCTCAAGTGTGTGCGCAAACACAAGGGAACTCTCTATTCCCTTACTCTCATAATCCGATGGGACACCAGTGTGATATGACCGGAGAGGGAACGGATGCAGGACCAACGGCTTAACGTGCTTTCCGAGGCACGGAGGTACAAGACCGCCAACTTCCAGACTCCGGGCTGTCACTGAGAATTTCTTAACAGAAAAATTCAAGTACAAATTTTGGACCAACCCGGGGATCGAACCCGTGACCTCTTGCGCAGCCGTCGCTTTAAAGTTTGACGAACAACCCACTGCACCTAACGAGGCAGTCAAATTCATTTTGTTAGCTCATTATCGATCATCATCATCATCATCATCATCAGCCCATTTAAGTCCCCACTGCTGGGGCACGGGCCTCCCTCAATCACATGAGGGGTAATTGCCATACTCACCACGCTTGGCAAACGGGTTGGCGAGGGTTTTGATATAAATGCAGAGTTTTCCTTCTCTGGGTGCTGATGATCATGCCAGCAGCTTTACCTTAGTCGCCTTTTACGACACCTCGGTAAGAGTGAGGGTGGCCTATTCTACTCTGCCGGGACCACACGGCTGATCATCATCACGGCTGATCACGGCCTTATCGATCATCTAAACTAAATAGTTTGATGGTGAACTAAAACATTCGTAATATTTAGGGTGTGGCTAAAATTCACACCGCATATTATCGTATATTCCTGATAGAGTTATTTTTTGTTAAGCACTATTGAGTGTTTCATTATAATATCATCTATCTATCTTATATATATAAAAGGAGAACCTGAGTAACTAGGAATGGACCCACAGCCCAAACTACGGATCCTAGAAATTTGATAATTGGGGAGAGGGTTCCTTTAATAGATAATGTGAGCACTAAGAAGGGATTTTTAAAAATTCAACACTTATGGGGGTAAAAAGGGGGTTAGAAGTTTGTATCGATCTTTGATGATGTAAGTATCTTGAAAATCATTATTTCGGCTCCTGATATTAAATTAAAAACAATTTGTTTTAACATTTTTGTAAATTGAACTCCTTAGGGGCGGTGAAAACAGGGATTTAAACTTGTATGATAGTCCGTTGTCTTTGATGTTAGGAATGTGAAAATTTGTACTTATACATATAATTTGAAATAAACAGAAATTTACTTCAACATTTTTGGAAAATCACCCTTTGAAGGGGTGAAATGTAGTACGGACACAGTAGATATATACTTATATCTACTGTGGTATGGAGGTTTGATAATAAATATAGTAAGAAAATTTAAATTGATGTTCGGGCACGGGCTTTAAATAAAAAAGTGACATTTGAACTTTTAACCCCTAAGGGGTAATTGGGCGGGTTTGAAGTTTGAATGAAGACTTTTGTAATAAAGACTAAAGCTGCGTGAGTAACGCCGCGGGCGCTGTCTAGTATTTTATAAGATGTTAAACTCAAGTTCTCAGAAATGTTTTGTACAATACGATAATTTCTTAGGTAAGTCTTATACTAAAGAGACTTTCTTTATTTCATTTCAAGAGCCTTAATGCTCTGAAATGTAATAAATAAACCCCACGAAGTCGAATTTATTTACCATGGCAGCAGCTATCAAAAGGTCTGTTGATGCTTAGGAATTCTGATTGAAATAATATTTATGATCACGATCACGAATGAGAGATTGAATTAAATAAACATTTAGTCACTGAAATTTGAATTGGTGATTCAAATTAAGTTATCTGAACTACAAACGATAATAATTGGTAACTTACAAAAAGAAATAAGCAAAAGCGGTCAACTGTGTAAATAATGCTTTTATTAAATGTAAAAATTTCAAAACGCTCTCCTGTAAAGTTAGCAAGTTTTGAAATTGTACACTGTTCTAGAGAAGTGGCGATTGTGTATTTAAAATAATAAATGTATTGCTGGAGACTTTCCGAAAAATTAGTATTAAAAAAAAGCTGTCGCTATTGCTGCCGCCGATACCGATGGTATGTATTTGCTGCCGCCCATGTACGTAAATAAATAAATAATAATAAATAAATATTTCACAACATCACATACATTGATCTGACTCCGAGATAGGTAGCTCAAGCACCCGTGTTACGGATATCAGAATCAACAGTGGGATTACAAATATATACATATAATACTTTTCTTTTATAAATACATACTTATAATATATAGATAACACCCAGACCAATACAAACAGATATGTTCATGCACACAAATGTTTGCACTGTGCGGGGATCGAACCCGCAACCCTTGCACCAGAGGCAGCGTTCACTACCACTGTTCCAAACGGGTCGTCAACCACAATAACAGTGCAGTCACAAGAGGCTCTGCCAACCTTTTAACTGCCTTCCTTATCCTCCTTCGAATTGGACCGCCGGTACCCTCACACACAGCGCAAGAGCCACTTCGCGCCGGTTTCAGAGGCAGCATTCACTACCACTGATCCAAACGGGTCGTCATGTTCACAAACCAATTCTTTTAGACAGTCCTTACAAAAACGTTTAGGGAACATTTACTCACAGATTATCTCCGTTGATTAGATAACTTTGATGTAATGGTTTTTGCCACAGCCTTTTGTGGGCGGGATAAAAATATACCCGATTGATCCCTAGAAAGGGGAAACATTCCCTAATGCAAGAGTAATCGATCGTAGACTTTTGAGGATGTTATTTTGGGCTTAAGTTTTTCTGCTGATCATTGGAAGTTTCCCTGAGGAAATACTTAGTGTAAATCGAATTCCACGCGAGCGAAACTGTTTGCAACTATTATTTTTTTAGTTTAGGGACTTTAATCTTGTGTTATGTCAGTCCCATCTTAACCTAAAAATTATTATTACAATTTAAGAGATATAGTTAACTACGTTACATGATATATTTATATTTAATAGACACTATATGTACATAGTTCAATTACCGATGAAGATAGATAGAAACATTTTATTGACCATCACAATAAATAATTTAACAAAGAACATTCATTAGTAAACATAGGTAAGGTAACATTGACACATTAAAAGTACAGACAAAGGTGAGTACGAGAACAGACGATAGGTAGGTAAATACACAGTTATATAATGAGAATATTCTAAATAAGTAGAAGAATCATCTCACACACGCGTTTGATGCAGGTTCAGCCAAAATAGATGCAGGTTGTTCATCAGTGATCGACGCTGTGTTTCATTTTTGACACACTCCATCAACAAGTGTTGCACATCTTCCACTTAATTACAGACATCACAATTTGGGGAGTCAGATTTTTTGTTTGCAACTATTATAGTATTGTCTGAGCGTATCTGAGCTAAAGAATGATCAGTCTTACAATTGCCATCAAATGCTCCAAAATATTCTTTTACATGGTTTTTATCTCCAATAGTTGCATCATCGTCAACAACCAAATGTTCGCCACTTTGATCAATCCTTCAGCTCCATCAGCCATCTTGCGCACAAACTAGCACTCTAGCTTAAGGGGACTTACTACTTCATTACTTAAAAAGTACTAATATGTGCATAACGCGGTTAGGCTTCGTTTGTATGCAGAGATGGGCGAGGAATTTGTTTGTTAGAAGCCCATAGAATCACTTTACTGAGAGTAGCTAGGTAAATGAAGCAATTCTAATGGCTCTTAAAAACACATTGCTCGTAACACATTTCCCCTAGATTGTGTGTGGTACTGGCCAGCTTTACTTTCAATGGACTGCTCCGATCAATGGCTCTAATTGTACACGTAGGGAAGGTCAGTGTTGTCTACGTGACACACATGACAAGAACCACCTGTCCTGGTTTTACGTGACATGTCGGTTGTATCAGTGCCGGATTAGACATATAGCAAGAGTAACAAATGCTATGAACCCTGTGCTTTGAGGGGCCCCGCGCACCATGACTGAACATTTTTATGTAATAGGTGATGACGAGCAGACGAATCACTTGATGTTAAGCCGCCGCCCATAGACACCACCTAATGCGCTGCTAACATTCAAAGTGCCCTTCCTCCCGAATTTGGCCTCCGGTTCACTCACTCACTCGACGAAACACAAACCTAAAGCCACCAAGGGATCCATAACAGGTTTTGCTGCAGGCCCCGCGTTAGCATAATTCGGCACTGGATTGTACTGTGTATTTACTGACCTCAATTTATCTGAGCGTGTCAATCCGGAGCTTTTTATGTGATAGGTGGTAGACGAGCTGACGGATCACCTGATGGTAAGCGATTGCCACCGCCGTAGACACCCACAACACCAGTGGAGTTACAACAAGTGCGCTGCCAACCTCCTCCTCGTGTCGATGTCCTTATTAATAAGAACATAATATTATGTCCCCCAACCGATTACGGCTACGGCGGCCAATCTCAACGATCAGCCACGTATGCCAGTGGAGGGCTCGTGGACATTCGAGACGAGGGATTTGTGGATTTTGTCGGACCTAATTCATATTCTTTATTGTTCAATGTATTAAAAACCTAGATTTGATCTAAGTTTTACCTACTTAGATCAAATCTAGGTTTTTAATTAAAGTGCATATCAAGGGCCTTTTGCCATAATGAATCCGCAGCAAGAAAACCCCATTAGGGCCCCATCCTACAATTTAAAATTGAAAACGTCCAACAGTGTGGGTGTGGCCGCGCATAGATTGATGGCCGGGATGATGGCGTGATGCCTTTGCTTGTCTCCGGCGATTGGTTCCGGTTTGATAGGTTTCAATGCTTGTCAATCGTTTTATTGATAACTTGCTTACAGTCATGTAAGGTCTCATTTATAAGAAAGAACCTAGGTAAACGTTGATGGCCTGTGTGGTCCCCGGCAGAGTAGAATAGGCCACCCTCACTCTTACCGAGGTGTCGTAAAAGGCGACTAAGGTAAAGCTGCTGGCATGATCATCAGCACCCAGAGAAGGAAAACTCTGCATTTATCTAAACCCTCGCCAACCCGTCTGCCAAGCGTGGTGAGTATGGCAATTACCCCCCATGTGATGGAGGGAGGCCCGTGCCCCAGCAGTGGGGACTTAAATGGGCTGACGATGACGACGATGAAACGTTGATTACCGATAATGATGGGATAGTAAAGGAGAAAAAGGAGTAATGGTTGTATACGGGGATACAGTCAAAGGGTTCCTTCTCACATAGGAATGATGTACAATTGAAGCGAGATATAGTTTTATTAGAAAAGGAGCAACTATATAGAAGAGTAAGTTGTCGAAACCAGTGATTCGAATATTATCTCAATAACTACATCAGCAGAACCCACTATGGTGTCTACCAGTATGTCAGAAGAGTCTGGATCTGAATACAATTCAAGTAAAGGAAGTAATAGTTCATTGGAGTCAGTAGTCGAGGTATGTCAAAGGGAACCAAGTAGGCGGACAAGGAAAGTGCCTGCTCGGTATAATTGCTAAAATGTATTGTGTACCGAATCGGTATCATATGAGGAGGCAATGATGAGAGGTGTTGGCGGCAAGTGGAAGGAAACACTAAAAGAAAATAACAATTAAATAAGTAAGAAAGAACACTGTTAGATTCCTTTTTCGTAAACCGTTAATATAAAATGACGAATTTGACATTTGAGCCAAGATATCTTTTGTTTTGTAACGCAAATACTATCCAATCACGATTATTTGGCACGTTGCTAAAGTCGGAACCTTAGATTAAATCCGTTATTTTGATTTAATCTATGGTCGGAACTAATGCTGTTTTGACATTTTGCATAGAACAACGGCCACCCCCCACCCCCCCCAGTCCATAGTCCCTGAAGTGCCGTCAAAATGTGGTCGCCCTCTGTATTGAGTTTATTAATAAAATTATAAATACCTTATCTCACTATATACATCCTACCTCTAAAAAATTTCTTCCCTACTGTCTCTTCCTTCTTCCTCTTTTATATATAAGACTCAAATAAGAATCTCTCTTTAATATTCGTGACGTCTTTGTGGATGTTTTGCATCTCACAACATCGCTCTTAAGATGGTTCGCCGGATTTGTTCCTATAGTACAATCGTAAAAATTACGTATCCATTGTAATAATAAATAATAACGTACAATACTTGTAAGACCTTTCAGAATTCGATCCTGTTCAACAGAAACTGACAAAAAAAGGAAGCCCTCGTTATGAAGCATCTGGCTCTTTGCTAAACCTAATTAAAAGGGGACAAAGAGGCTTTCACGGTACTTACCTTTGAAAGAGGCCATGTTGGTGTGTCGGCAGGTTCCCCTGTTCTCATTTATTAGTAGGTACCCGCGAGGTGCCGAGACACGATCCGCCCCACTCACTTGCGCCTACCTGAAAAGATAAACCACATATGAGCTATGTATCATGGCTTTATAATATCCCTGATCATATTCATCTGTACATCTATCTAGACTTACATTCATAGAGTAACTTATATATAGTGTTAGCGCCATCTAGAGGAAAACGACCAATACTCAACGGCTATGTAGTACGGTGACCTTCGAGATTTAGTCAGGAAAACGATGAAATAAAACATTAGGAATAATTTTATTTGCTATATAACGATTTCCAATACCTTCTACTAGATCTCTGATTTATTTCCCATACTTTAAAAATGCTAATGTGGGCTGGCGGTTTGAGGTCATTGTTTCAGAAACACGCTTTACTTAGCTCAATGTAAAAATGCATAGTGAGAGCTGAAACAACGCCGAACCATCTGCTTGATTGCTTGTTAAAGCTAACATCTGCTTTTTACAAGCTCCATCTAACGAAAACCGCTGAACTATTTTTCCCATACAAAGCTAAAAAGTACTAAGTTAAATGACAGATTTGAGCAGTATACATACCGTTATATTACGGCATGCTTACAGTAGCTACATGAAGTAGTCATATGCTGTAGTTTTAGGAATATAATAAAACCCTGACCATTACGAGTATAACACATTTCTAGATCTAGGCTAAATCCAGCCATTAATTATATTAGAAACCAGCGTAGTTGTGTACGATTTTAAACTTAACGATTTTTAAATTCATTTATCGGGGCTAAACGAGACGAAAATAAAAAAAGTATGTTATCGTACAACCTGTGCGGATAAAGAATGGGATCAGAAATGGCGGTGCATCTATCCACTTCTCGCTCGCACACTATTTGCTTCTATACTCGCACTCGTGGGGTGTGAGTATAGATGCAAATAGTGTGCGAGCGAGAAGTAAATAGATGCGCCGCCATTTCTGATCCCATTCTTTATCCGCACAGGTTGTACTTACTGCTTGAGGTTTCGACCGCGTTGCAACGGCCGAGGTCACAAGGTGCACAGCACGGCCGTCATCTCTTACGCCTGGCTTGCGAATCATCGGATACGTTCTGCTTTCCAATATTTACACTGTGACTAAATAAGATGTCATTGAAGCCACTCCGACACACCACACTCACAGTAGCCGGGTAAGGTAAGTTATACAATGTACTTGTTTATTTTCGTCGCGTTTAGCCCCGATATATGAATTTTATGCGTAGTACTATACGCGTATTAATATAGAGGTATTTTTAGCATCCCCTACTTTTTTGGTATTAAATATAGCCTATTATCGAGGAAAATTTAGCATTCTAATAGTGTAGCAGTTTAAAAATAGCCCAGTAGTGTATATTTATACATACTCGAACTATTTTCATACATCGCATAGCGTCGCAGTCGGAAAATGTTTGCCAGTTTTCAAAATAGATTAATTTCGACTATTGTGTGTGCTTAAGGTGTTGTGTACTTAAGGTATTTTTTTCTGTCCGCAACGTAGCAACACACATTAATTGTTCCTTGTTTAAATATAAGTATTGCTTTAAATATAATAATAATAATAACAACAAAAGTATCAAGCTATTTTAAAAATCTAAAACCCACGTCCCATTAAAATGCAGAGCTGAATGCAGATGCGGAATACGCACATTGAAGTTTAACAAAAATTGCATCAGACCAACTCAATATATCAGCGGCCCATTCGCTGTTACGCCTAGTATTAAAACGGGCATAGTATAGTTAACAGTGAAGAGACCATTTAACACAGAGTGCGATTTTACATTGTGCATAGTCCTAGCGTGCATAAGATTCTGGCGGTAGGATTCAAACACTCCGCGTGAGCTGATGCAATTCAAAGGTTTCAAAAAATTTTGATTATTTGCGCAGTGAAGTGCCGCGAAGCGAATGATAATAAGAATCGTTCAATTATATCATTTCTAACGCTGCTATTGTGTGTCGAGTGAGTTTTGCTTGGACATAATAGTCTTAAAACCAGCGATTGTGTTTAGAATGGTATTGACGTAAAACGTGAAACACCGGCGTTTGATTGAGTGACAGTGACTTTGACTGACTTCGACAGTTGACTCCCTACTTATTCTCAATAAGTCAGTCAACATTGGCAATATAACTTTGGGTAGAGCCATAATATTAAAAAAGCGTGCATAAGATTTCTCCAGATTAATTGACATTTCAATAAAAATAAGACTTAAGTGACCGACACAATGTGACAAATTATCATGCTGGAAATCTGAAAAAGAATTGACTGAAGGGTATCTAACTTAAGTATAATGGAACTCTGAAAGTGTGTCGAGAAGGAGTTACGATCTGCGAAAAACCGCAGGTATACTCTGGATGCGATAAGCCGAAGACAGGGTGAAATGGCGGGCACTGGGGGAGGCCTATGTCCAACAGTGAACTGAGATAGGTTGATGATGATGAATAAAAAATTCAGCGTTAGTCTCATCTTCTACTAAAACGGAGACGAATCCTTGGATAATCTTATCGTCCCATTTTTAAATAAGCAATTTGTGACCGTGTGAACGTGATCTTTTTTTTTTCGAATAGCTAGACATTTGACGACGGCGGTGACTCATTCCAGAATTAAGGGGTATAAAAAAATAACGCGTTGCACTGCAGCTTATTCAACTGTAACATTGATGACAAACCATAACTGACGTCTGTCCATTCGGACGCGGGGATATTCGCGTTGTTAATATTGACGACCGGTAACACTCGGTGTCGTGGATAGTTCGGGAATATGCTCTTATCTCATCTCAGCGTGTAATTCCCGGTAGCGTCCAAAGCTGTCGCCTAAGTGCCCAGGGTACGCTTGGACCACGACCTAAGATTCGGAAAGTAATTACCAATTACAATGAAGTGACTGCCGTCTGACGTTCGCAACCAAGGAAACCAGACCAACTGAATCACGGTTAAACCTGCAGAATCATTATCACAAATATTGTATTAATATTAAAACTTTCTGTCTGAGTATATAAATATTAAGATTACACTGCCCTACACCTTCACCAAGTGTCCTTTGCCTGGATCGCTTATAGTGATAAGGTGTTGTACATGCCATGTAATACCAAGTCTTAAGTTTTTATACTTTATTTTGAGTGCAATAAAAGTATATTAATTTATTCATTCATTGTTGGTCCGATGGTTTACCTCAACGCCGAGCTAATGTTAGAAATATGCACTTAGGTTTCAAAAACCTAGAAGTGCATGCTGGATTCTATCTACGACCCCCTATTTTGGAAGGCACGTTCTCATCCACCTGAGTGACCATTTGCTCCTGTTAACAATATCTTCACTCCGATTGGCTAACTATTGACAAACCCTTGCACAGAAAAAGGATCTGTGCAAACCAATAGACTTATTGCATTTTCTCTTTCAGAATAGTTCGAAGCGAAGCCGATGAAACTATCGGCTCGAGAGCGGCTCATTGCACCGGTCGATGCGGCTTCTGGCTTTTATTGTCGGCTCGGAGATCAATGGGCGAGTTCGGCGCGCTTTTATGCATTTTAGGACATACAATTTCAAGCTCAAAAAATGCAGGGCTCGTACATATTTTTTTGTACCACCTATGCACCTGTGTCTGCGTCCTTGCTATAGCTCACATTGTTACACCAGCTTGAAAGGATTTTTTGTGACTGTGAATGTATGTGGTAGTTAGTTTGAAGAATCCAACTCGGGTAAGCAGCATTAGGGAAACTTCACTATAAGTCTTTGGGTGTAGTATACATATCCTTAGGGCTTCACAAACCTTTTTAAGTGTTACCAGTCATGACTTAGGTATGAAGCATGATGTCTTCACTATGGAAGCTCATAAGAAGACTCAAGGTAAGCCAACGAGCTGTGATCGGCATAGCTCTACATGATCTAATTAGGAATGAGGAGATTCGTAGATGAAGAAATGTGATCGATGTAGCTCGAAGGAGTTTAACAGTCAGCGCCAGATCATGTTACCCCCTGCAGTGGAAAAATAGCACTTGTGCCCCAGACATAAGGGCGGTCCAAAAGTCAACAAGGATAACTCGACGTGACACCCTATGTACATTGAAGTGGCAGTGGGCGAGGCTTATATCACAAAGAGCTGGGTCCTGGGGCAGAAAGGTTCTGGAGTGGAGAGCATATACTAAGCGCCGCATGTGACACTCACAAGATAGACGGACAACCAGGACCCCAATTCTCGTGCTCGTGACATTTATTTTCATACGACATATATCACTAAAACATTGTTTTTTTTGTATGGTTTTCAGGTGATATCCGGCATGTTTTCAAAATATCACGAGCACGAGAATTGGGCTCCTGATCAGTGTCGCAGGATCTCGCTGGATGCAGACCGCCTTCGAATAGATACTCTGGAAGTCAATCGGGGGGGCCTATGTTCCGCAGTGCACATCTGTAGGCCCATGATGATGCTCGATAAACAGTTCCCTCTATATATTCATTTTACTCTATATTTGCGATAATTTCTCTGAAAAACTCTTCTAAATCACACAATAAATTTTGCACTCCTCATACCCGGCCATACACAAAATAGCCGGCGTGTTGATTAAGCTTGAATAGTTGGTAGAACGTGTAGTTAAAGGGATTTAAATGTTCACAGATACACCCTATTTCCTAGTATCCCAACTCTCTTTTAGGCGTTGCTGGGTAAAAATATTGGATCAAGCAATGTACCTTTGCAAACAAATCTAAACCAGCTAACAACGTTCCAAACTCATGATTACATTTAATTAATTAAAATTTTTAATAAAGTGGAAACCTCGAAAAGATCGTGTCTCAAGTAAATTAATTACCCTTAAGATATTCCGAGTGGAGTCTCCTTGACGTCTGAAATGTGCCAAAATTGTTTCACCCGGACCCTGGGGGTATTTTTACTGGGAACAGAAATATAGCCCTTGCGGATAGGCTCCTTGAGTTTATTTCTAAAGAGTCTATAGTAAGTATATTAAGAGAGTAAAGTTTTTTTTATGTGATAGGTGGCAGACGAGTAATTTAACACGAGATAGGAGTAAGTTGAAATAAAACTGTTATAACATATTGTAACTTCATGTTTTAATGTTATAAAAGGTATGGTTCATGTTTTACATGTCCGTCTGGTGGAAATTGCTTTGAGCGACAAGCCCGTCGAAATTGTTCACAAAATTTCTGTAATGCCTAGTAATTAGTTGTGTAATTTGTGCAATAAAGTATAAATAAATAAATATTTCACAACATCACATACATTGATCTGTCTGCGAAATAGTTACACTTGACCAACAGGGCGTCTTTTTACTAGATATTATATAATAATATCCTCCAACTGATTTCGGCTAAGGCGGCCAATCTCAACGATCAGCCACTTACGCAAGATATATTATAGTGCTCAAGTGTGTGAGCAAACACAAGTGCACTCACTGTTCCCTTGCCCTCATATTCCGTATGGACGCCAGTGTGACGCTACCGGAGAGGGATCGAGCGAAGGACCAACAGCTTAACGTGCTTTCCGAGGCAGGTGGGTACAAGACCGCCAACTTCCAGACTCTGGGCAGACACTAAGAATTTCTTAACAGAAAAATTCAGGTACAAATTTTGGCCCGACCCGGGGATCGAACCCGGGACCTCAAGCGCAGCCGTCGCTTTAAAGTGCGACGTAATACCCACTGCGCCAACAAGGCAGTCACTTTTTATTATAAAGTTCCTATCAAAGTAGTTCTTAATTCAATAGTACTCTACAAATACCTACTCGTTGTTTCCTTGAAACGCTTGTTATTGTCTCTCAACGATGGCCGTCTCGCCAGTACTTCAAAGTTTGCTTGGATAAATCAAACGGCCACGTGTATCGACTTGGACACAGTGTACACTAGGTTTTGAAGTGCGTCTTCCACGAACATTATACGAACGGGTCCAAACGGCACGGAAACACGCTTGTCATCAACATCATGTAGTCGCGCAATGCGATCATTTATGACAGGCATGCGTTCCACCGTACTTCTGCTGGTAGGAATGATGGCGTCACTGTCGCTTACTTTGTCATGATGTTGTTACGTTCTTTTTTTTTCCTTTTCTCTTGGTTGTGAGCGTATTTTGTTTTATAATTCCCTCTGTCTCTTTGTGTGTGTTTAAAAAAGCTCGAATTTGTCATGTACCTATGTACCAATATAATTGTATCTGCCACATAGTCCATACATCTTTCAATATATATTATACGTGTATATACATATAGATATTTATTTACTTATAAACTCACTCGCAACCAGATCCCACCAGAATACCAGCGCTGCTGCGGCACCGCAGATAGTGCCGTAGCAGCAAATGCTGAGGTCGAGACCTGATTGACTACACACCATCTCTTCTTGTATCGCCTCTTCTCTTTGCATCTGTGTAGTGTCGTGTCATGCCTATTGTACCTATTTACTTTTTCTGTGTTTTGATGGTCAATAAATGAATTTCTTCCTTTTTTATTTCAATCCGAAAACAAGCGTTAATGGCATGCATGCTTATAGATGGGTCTCCAATAATTTAACAGAAAGCGGGATGACTGTTCGCTCGTAGGAACAAAAACGCGGGCGTGAACGTACATTACGTACGAGTATGAACCCTCCACTTAAAATGTATAAAGGCAAACCAGAAGCAAACTCCCAGCCGCTTACTATTTGCGTAGTGAGAATGTACCCTAAGGCTCAACAAGGAGCACTCACGGCACCATAAGTGCTCGCTTACAGCACCGAAAACGTCAGCTCACGGTACTGAAAATGGTCGCTAATAGCACCGAAAATGTGTGCTCACAGTACTGAAAATGCTCGCCAATAGCACCGAAATTGTGCGCTTACTGTACTGAAAATGCTCGCTGTCAACACCGAAAACGTGAGTAAATTTTGCTGAAAATGCTCACGCATGCAGAGAACGTGCCCACATTGTACTGAAGACGTTTACCCCCACCACCAAAAATGTGCGCTCATGGTACTGAAAATGCTCCCTCACAGCACCAAAATCTTGCGCTCATTATAATGCACACTCATAGCACTGAAAACTTGCGATAGCTGTACAAAAAATGCTCGCTCATGACACCGAAAACGCGTGCTCACAGTGCGGAAAAATAGTATTCTAGATCACCGAAAATGTGAGCTTATGAATGACTGAATATACTTTTATTGCACTTAAAATAAAGTATGAAAACTTAAGACTAGGTATTACAGGATTGACGTGGTGAAAGGCTCCGAGCTTTGGCCCCATGTCACTCGCCCACCCATGGGCAGATGAGGGAGAGTCCCAGGAGTTTTAGTCGGTATGCCTCTGGCCGGCTTCTCATTAGGAGAAGCCGTCGCCAGAGGAGAGTCCGACATAACCCATCCGTTTACAGACGGATGGGTATGCGTAACGCATTTCTCCTGAGTCAACAAAAAAAAAAAAAGGTATTACAGGATATGTACAACAAAGATGGCTTACGATGATACTGAAAATGCTCTCTCGTAACACCGACAACGTGCATTTATGGTAATCAAAATGCTCGCGCACAGCTCCAAAATCGCACACTCACAGTGCGGAAAATGAGCGCTTACGGCTGGCACCGCAAAACCGAACGCTTAAGGTGACGGATAGGGCACACTAGCGACGCCAATCGATTTTGATTTTTAGCTACTAAACTGGATCTATTTTAAATAATTTCGGGGTTACAACCTCTCGGCAAACACTTATACTATTTATTAAATAACTATGCACAAATGCGGACCCGACATTTGTACGCGAAAAATTTATTCACGCCAAAAGTGGCCACTTTTGGCGGTAATCAATTTTTAGCATATTCAAATTCAAATTCAAATAATTCTTAATTTGCATAGGCTTGTACACAGCACTTACAAATCGTCATATATTTGAATGACTTAAAACTATTTATAAGTACTTATGTATAATTTACATGTTAATACATATATATGTTGATACATAAAATATACATACAAAACCGAACCCAACATTTGTGCATGGTTATTTAATAAATAGTATAAGTATTTGCCGAGAGGTTGTAACCTAAAATGAAATTATTTAAAATAGATCCGGTTTAGTAGGTATCAATTAAAAACGAATGGTGTCGCTAGTTAGGGCTACCCGTCGCCTTAACGCATGCACCGAACTAATTTAGTGGTTTCAATAGGTGGTGTTCTTGATTCCACGGGTTTGCACAGCTCCGGAGAGTCAGAGAGACGAACAAACACAGACTAGGTACTAAAGTCTGTATTTGTTCGTTTCTCTGACAAATAGCCGATGTGCTCACAACTGGAGACTTCCCTTGCGGAGTATTTGCTTGGGCAGAAATGGCCACGTGCATATAAGTTAGTTGTTAAAATTAATATGATTAAACGATTGTTGTTGTTTAATTTGGTATTTATTTGTAGAATTTACGAATAGAAAATAAACATGAACACCGGAGGCTAATGTCACATAGACACAGAACCACAAACAAAAAGAATAACAACAGTGATACCATACACGAGTATTCTATATCAAAAAGGCTTAATTTAAAATATTCCAACACTCCCACTAAATTTGAGCCTTTTTAGAACTAATATTTGATGCTAACTTACATATCATTTATAAGAAACACAACATTGAAAAGCAGCGTGTTCCTACACACAAATAAATAAAGTAAATGCATTACCAACAAGTAATTGTAACTGAACAATTGGACACACATACTGCCAATGCATGCGTACACAGAAAATTAAACAGTTAGACTAAGTATGGCACATACCAATTTTCTCTCTCAGATACACAAATCTGTCCTTAGAAAGAGCTTTAGTAAAAGTGTCAGCTAACTGATCTTTGCTACAAATATAATTTAAATCAATTACCTTTTGATAATACTTCTCTTTCACAAAATGATATTTTATATCTATATGCTTACAGCGCTTATGAAAACTATTTATTTATATCGTTAGAGGGGCAAAGTAAATTGGCATATTTTTATTTGCATACGATATATTTTGGTAAGCAGACAATTGAAGACACAACAGATTGTCAGACAGGATGTCTTCTTAAATCGAGTGTAGACTTTGTCTATGTAAACCAAGAAGGTTTAACACCCCCCCGCAAAGTCAACACCCTGTATAAAAAAAAAAAATTGGACAAAAAATATACAGCAAGTACAAAAAACACAACATACCCTATATACACTACACACACACCCTATATATAAACGCACACAAAAAAAACCTATATAAAGACACCTGAACCTACTTTACACACCTATCTATTATCTACACAAAAACATGATTAGAAAAAATAACACGCGACTTAACCTAAACCTAACCCTACTGTACACTTGTTGTGCTTTAGCTTCGGCAAAGGTTTGGTGAGGATGTCGGCGATCATGTCATGTGTGGATATGTACATGAGATTGATGTTGTGGTGTGAAAGTGATTCGCGAATGAAATGGTGCCTGATGTCGATGTGCTTGGTGCGTGAGTGGAATGTGTGGTTGTGAGCGAGTTTTAATGCACTTTGATTGTCAGTGTGGATGACGATGGGTTGTGCGATAATGAAAATTTCGCTGATGAGTGACTGGACGTATATGGCCTCCTTGCAAGCCTCAGCTAGAGCCATGTACTCGGCTTCCGTGGTGGAAAGCGCAACAGTACGCTGCTTGCGTGCTTCCCAAGAGATAGGAGAGCCACTCACCAGGAAAACGAACCCTGTGAATGATCTACGGTCCACAAGATTGTTTCCATAGTCCGTGTGGTGGTGCAAACCACCAGTAAACATATCAATATGCCCCTTATATTTTATTAATAGACACAAGTCTAAAAATCAACACGCAAAACAAAATATTGAATTGTACAAAAAACTAAAGATGCTTTAAAACTTGTAGAAGGCACAAGGAACCGTAAGTGGCCTTGCACGTGTGCAACTTAAGACAAAAGAGCAGGGTCTTCGCAGAATTAGAAAGCGATTGACAGAAAAAAGGGATGTTTGTTTACTAGGTAAACCATCTAGAGCGATCTCGTGTAATGAAGATAGCTCAACCTTTTAAATATTTATTAATCAATTATTGTGGAAGTTTAAAACAATAAATCAGCTCTAAAGATATATCCATGTAGTACGGAACAAGGTCTGGTCAAAAGACTAATGGTCGATCCTCCTATTAAGAGTACTTAATTAAGACGCTTATAAACTGCGAATGCAATTAGATATAATTGTAGAATAAGTTGCCATGCGTTTAAATAATAAGTTGAGTGTACGAATCGTATCTCGCAAGAAAGATAAAGGCTTCACAGCTTATTCACATCTAGGTATATACTCAGTTCCTAAATAAAAACAAAGGAGTTATAACGTTTAGATATTGGTCAATTTTGCTTGGCAAAGGAACTGTAAAAAGTTTAAAGTTTGGGAGAAGTCTGTCCTTTTCTATTCTTTTGTGTGAAACGATTTGAACACGTGCAAAGCGATAAGCAAAGCGTCGGCCCTTGCGAGGCGTGGGGTTTTTTTGGCACCTTAGCGTCAAAATGCACATTGCGTAATTATATAATGTAGTTCCGAGGGACAAAGAGGGACAGTTGGTCACAAGGCGTCTTGCTGCACGGTCATGCTCACGAGAGACATTGTTCTTCGACTTGTGTTATAGGACAAGTTCAGTGTCTGAGTGATTTTTGATCTTTGTAAGATTTTTTGAGGTTAATTGTGAGATATCGGTTCGCATACCGAGCTTAAAGGCATTCGGGCCTAATAGAGTTTTGTACTGGGCTCTAAGCTAGTTTGGGATACTGCGGTTGTTAATTGGTTTCAGAATTACCTAGTCTTTCTAAGCCAAGGAGGAACAGTGGTTGAACAGAATAGCTAACAAGTACCGCAGCGCCGAAACGAGTTTCACGGAGCTTTGGGACCGTCGAAGTGGACCTAGAATAGGGTTCTGGTTTTCCCGCCAGACTCTCAGCAAAAGCTTTGTGGAATTCCTCTTTCGGGGGCGACCAAACACCTTCCTTTCCTTACATTTCCTATTGTGAGAAACCTTCCTAACCTGTAGGCCCGGTTTCTCGCCAGCTAGGGCGTTAGGAGTAGGTTAATTTTGCCACATTCACACACACCTCAAAGATTCGTGGTGGAAACTTTGGGACCGGGTACAGAACACTAGGGCTTAGCAGCTATAGGTACACACACACAATTAGGTCGCGTAAAACATTACGTTAAGGCAAATTAGTGATTATTCTAGTGAAGCGAAGTGATAGTTATTGTGTAAAAGTTTATAAAAGCGCGTTTTATTTGTGATAAAGTTTAAGCCTAATTCATTTGGAATTAGTTGCCAGTGTTAAGATTTGTGTGTTACGTGATAATAGCTGTGTACGTGGATCTAGACCGATTCTAGAGAAGCAGAGGCAAAGGGTCGTTGTTATTAGTAGAGGGATATCGCGGCAACGGTATTTATCTAACAATAACTTCGCAGTGGTGGAGCTATTATCAAATATATTTAAATATTCTAGGGAATAAGTTTAGAGGCTTTTGCAAGAGTTACATTGAATTAATGATATGCGCCAGCATTTTATTAATTTAGTTGACTTGGAGGACTTCCATTTTTTTAGTAGGCTGGAGCCCGTCGCTTAGGTATATCAGAGCTGTTGGACTTTGTCAAGTACTACGACTCGGGTCGACAAACACAGTATCATATACATAAACTTATCAAGAGCGCAAGAGTGCCGAATTTCATTCCGCACCTAATTCGTCGACGAAATATTACAAAAGGGAAAAACACAAAACAGTGCCAGGGTACTATGTTGAGTTCACTCAACTCCATTTTAATCCATGGATATATAATTTATAAAACAATATCTCATTGAGATAACAAATTGTACGTACAAATCAAAACATAAAGTACCTGCACAGGGGATAACAAAGAGCTCTTTGTAAATTATTTGCGCTATATCTATAACTGGGGGATCAGTTATTATTTAAATCTTGACTTATGACAAGACTAGACTTGAGTGGCCGTGGTCGGACAAACTTCTTATTTGTTTAAAACTATTCCACTAAGCAATAAAAGTTAGTTTAAAGCACTGACTGTCATATGATATTCTTGTTAGAACGGGCTGCGTAAAATTCTCATTTGGTATTAATATCTCAGCTTCTATTTCTATTTCAACAAAATACGGCCTAAAGTAACGAGTAGAAAGGTAATTAACAAAAACGAAATTTTAATTCTAGACGATCACAATTTTTATATGGAAAACTCGGGTTAAGTTTTCCTTGCGGCAGGCTTATAATACTAGGGTTTGATGTAGGCATTAGATAGTAATTCATAATTATTATAGATCCAGTATTTGAGCCGTAGTGGTAGACCTCCATTCCTTCGATTCTACACGCGACTGCAGACAACTTTTCGCGTAGGGAGTAGCGAGTTAGAGTATAGACTAAGGAGTAACGAAAGAGTAGCAGGCGAGCAGGCCTAGGTCTAGTCGAGCGGGGTGAGGTGACCGTTACAGGTGGTGCCGTGACCAGGATATTTGTATTTGAATACATAATTAATTTTAGTATTCAACAAATATCTCGAACTGATAAAAAAAAATAAATCAAAACACAACGTAGATTACAAATTTCAAACGACGGTTAGAGTCATTCACAGCGGACACAACAAAAGGGTCATCGATAAAAAACTGTTGAGGCGTTAGAAAGCAGGTAGTTAAGGGCGTCAGGGCGTATCTCGGAAACAAAAATAATTTTATGTAAAATAACAACTAAAGATTGTTTTAATTGCGTGATAAATAGACTTTGTTGATTAGTTTGGAGATGGTGCATACTAGAAGGATGGTAGTTGGGAAGCGAGGAGGTAGATCATTTAGAAAATCTAGATCAGACGTTGCGGGTAGCGTATCGGAATTAATTTCGCCGTTACAAAGGGAAGCGCCTGTGTCCAATGAGACCACTGTCAATAGCGAATCGCTGTTGCAGCAAATATTAAATCGGTTAAACATGTTAGAAAGATCCATCACAAGTTCGGCCAGATCAGGTAGCGGGTCAGTAGATAGTGGGGTGATGATAGATAGGGGTATTAATCAGGTTCAATCAATTAATAATCCTGGAATTAATACTTTGGAAAGAACAGAGAAGAATCAGGTTTGCATTGTGAAAGTAACACAAAAGTTACCTAGTTTTGATGGACGTAATAATGAGAATAGCCCGATGCAATTCTTACGAGAATTGCGTAATTACATATCGCTAATAGGCATTAACTTTAATAGCGCAAAAGCATTAGCTTTAGCTATAGAATCGTTGACAGGATCAGCAAGATCCCGATTAAATATCTATAGAGATAGTTGGAAGTCTTTTGATGACTTTGAGCGCGATTTCCGTGAAGTATTTTGGGGCATAAACGAACAAGAGATAGTGAAACAAAAATTCATCACTTCTAAATATGACGAACACTCTCCATTAACGATGGAAGAGTATTTTGCGGCGCAAATTAATAAAATTTATTACTTGACTATACCTTTTACCGAGACGGAAAAGGTAAATACTATTTTTCGGCAACTGCCACAGCACATACAGATAGCATATTTTTCACGCAAGGAAAATATGACAGTTAGAGGTGCAATGGAGTTTATTAGGCATCTAGAACAGAACGTTGATAAAAATCACTTAACAGCTATAGCGTCATCAAACAATAGGGATGCGAATTTTACGCGTGGTGGTCCTTCCGCTAGGGGTACTTATAGGTCGGCAGTGCGGGTAAACACAATACGATACAATCCGATAGGAAATAGTCGTGGACGTAATTATTCATACCGAAATTTTAGTAACCAAGGTAGAGGAGTGAACCGCTCTAGGGGGGGTGTTAACTTGCGGGAATGTGGTCATCGACCAATAGAATTTTCGCTAGCTAAAGAACCAGGTAGTGAGACAAGTAACCACATGTCGGCTACGTCACAAGTAGAGCCGTCAAACCAAAAAAGATAGTGGCTGGGGTAAAAACATTAGATAAGGCAGGTAGAGAGGAGTTTTTGCCACTTAGTTTGCGTTATATGTTTCAATGTAAATGGACGCCAGGCGTGAAAGATAGTAAACATCGGTTATATGAATTATGTACATTAGGTACGAGCGTAGGAGTAGAAGAATTTATTAAATTGTTACTTCATAAAGGGCGAGAGTTCCCAGTGTGTTTGGCTGAGCAAACGGAGAATGAAAAGGCAGGGCGCCAAGACAGGTTATTATGTACAGTATTTAGGAACGCGAATAGTTTAGACACTAATTCAGATCTAGATAGACAAATTACATTACCTGAGATAATAGTGGATCAAAAGTCATATGTTTAAGACAGGAGAGTTAGGAAAAGATTAAAGAAAATTCAGGTCAGATAGCTGAAATACCTATACCGGAGGTCAGGATAGCGGGAACTTTTGGGGTTACTAAGGAAAAGTTGAATAGGTTAGTTACTATTCCAATAAGAATTGGTGATGAGTGACATATTACAGTCTGGTCACGTCATTAATTATATTGCAGTAATTGATATTAAGGACGCATATTTTACCATACCATTGTCCCGAGAATCAAAAAAATATACAGGCTTTGTTTTCCAAGGCAAAAGCTATGTCTATGAAGTACTGCTTCAGGGATTAAAAAACCAATTGTGGGATCATTTTCCAGAGCTATGAATTTGTATTAGGGCCAGAGGTCAGGTCATATTGTATGAAATTCTTAGATGATTTATGTTTGATTTTTAAAGGTAGCTTAGAAGATACAGTATTACTTGTTCTTTAGAAAAATGTAACTTTGCAGCGAAGCAAGTTTAATTATTAGGTCACATTCTTAGTACGGAGGGCGTGAGTTTGGACCCAGACAAAATAGAAGCGGTATTGAACTATCCCAGGCCAAAGACTATAAAACAATTACGTTCATTCTTAGGGTTCGTGAATTATTTTAGAAGGTTCATAAAAGATTTTGGAATTTTAACGGATCCATTGTACAAATTATTACAAGCTAACGTTAAGTTCGAATGGGGTGATAAAGAAGACAAAGCTTTTAGCAATTTAAAAGAGGCGTTTACACACAGTGTAATGCTTTCTCAACCAGATTTCAATGGTTTATATTTTGTTTAGGCTGACTCAAGCTCAGTCGGGTTAGGCGGTTATGTCTATCAATTAGACAAAGACGGTTTAGAAAAGATAATAGGCTTTTGTTCATACGCCTACAAAGGAGCCCAAACCAGATGGACTGTTAGTGAACAAGAGTTTTTTGCCATTATTTACACATTAAAGAAGTTTGAAACTTATTTGAGGGGTGCAAGGATTGTCATTAAGACAGACCATAAAAGCCTAACATTTGTTAAATCATGGACGTTGCTTAGTGCACGTGTTGCTAAATGGGTTTCCTATTTAGAACAATTCGATTATGAAATTCAATACATAAAGGGTAGTGAAAATTTAGTAGCTGATACTTTGAGTAGGAATATTGAAGGTGTGGAAGTGGGCAAAGAAAATAAAACCACTCAACCACACATATACTGGTTTAAATCTTCAAATCACGGGACATTAACACGTTGTTTACGACAAATCGCGAAATTAGAGGACGAAGATCATATGTTAAAACGAATTGAAAATAGTTTGAGACAAGGAAAGGAAGACTCGGATATACGCATATTTTAATATTACAAGTTGATAGGCGAAATATAATATTTTATAACGCCCAACACCGAGTTGATATTATTAGTAGTTCCGGAATCTTTAAGCAGAGATCTAGGCTTTAAAGGCTAGTGTAGGCAGAAAACGACTGTTTGCTAAAAGACATAGGTTAGTCGTGTATAAAATAGGGGATTATGTCAAAATTAAAACATTTATACGGTCCAATAAAGAACATAAAATCATGAAAAAGTTTTCACTCCTGTACAAGGGACCTTACATAGTCACGGCAGTACCGTACCCGAACTGTTACACATTGATAGATTGCCAGTTACTCGGAAAATAGAAGGGAATTTTAATGTAGTAAACATAGCGAGATATTATATGACAGTCAACAACAAACAAAGTCAAAATTGATATAAGTGACCTTTGCGAAATGAGAATGTTTCTCACTCACACAAAGTCAAGGGGGGGACTGTGGTGGTGCAAACCACCAGTAAACATATCAATATGCCCCTTATATTTTATTAATAGACACAAGTCTAAAAATCAACACGCAAAACAAAATATTGAATTGTACAAAAAACTAAAGATGCTTTAAAACTTGTAGAAGGCACAAGGAACCGTAAGTGGCCTTGCACGTGTGCAACTTAAGACAAAAGAGCAGGGTCTTCGCAGAATTAGAAAGCGATTGACAGAAAAAAGGGATGTTTGTTTACTAGGTAAACCATCTAGAGCGATCTCGTGTAATGAAGATAGCTCAACCTTTTAAATATTTATTAATCAATTATTGTGGAAGTTTAAAACAATAAATCAGCTCTAAAGATATATCCATGTAGTACGGAACAAGGTCTGGTCAAAAGACTAATGGTCGATCCTCCTATTAAGAGTACTTAATTAAGACGCTTATAAACTGCGAATGCAATTAGATATAATTGTAGAATAAGTTGCCATGCGTTTAAATAATAAGTTGAGTGTACGAATCGTATCTCGCAAGAAAGATAAAGGCTTCACAGCTTATTCACATCTAGGTATATACTCAGTTCCTAAATAAAAACAAAGGAGTTATAACGTTTAGATATTGGTCAATTTTGCTTGGCAAAGGAACTGTAAAAAGTTTAAAGTTTGGGAGAAGTCTGTCCTTTTCTATTCTTTTGTGTGAAACGATTTGAACACGTGCAAAGCGATAAGCAAAGCGTCGGCCCTTGCGAGGCGTGGGGTTTTTTTGGCACCTTAGCGTCAAAATGCACATTGCGTAATTATATAATGTAGTTCCGAGGGACAAAGAGGGACAGTTGGTCACAAGGCGTCTTGCTGCACGGTCATGCTCACGAGAGACATTGTTCTTCGACTTGTGTTATAGGACAAGTTCAGTGTCTGAGTGATTTTTGATCTTTGTAAGATTTTTTGTGGTTAATTGTGAGATATCGGTTCGCATACCGAGCTTAAAGGCATTCGGGCCTAATAGAGTTTTGTACTTGGGCTCTAAGCTAGTTTGGGATACTGCGGTTGTTAATTGGTTTCAGAATTACCTAGTCTTTCTAAGCCAAGGAGGAACAGTGGTTGAACAGAATAGCTAACAAGTACCGCAGCGCCGAAACGAGTTTCACGGAGCTTTGGGACCGTCGAAGTGGACCTAGAATAGGGTTCTGGTTTTCCCGCCAGACTCTCAGCAAAAGCTTTGTGGAATTCCTCTTTCGGGGGCGACCAAACACCTTCCTTTCCTTACATTTCCTATTGTGAGAAACCTTCCTAACCTGTAGGCCCGGTTTCTCGCCAGCTAGGGCGTTAGGAGTAGGTTAATTTTGCCACATTCACACACACCTCAAAGATTCGTGGTGGAAACTTTGGGACCGGGTACAGAACACTAGGGCTTAGCAGCTATAGGTACACACACACAATTAGGTCGCGTAAAACATTACGTTAAGGCAAATTAGTGATTATTCTAGTGAAGCGAAGTGATAGTTATTGTGTAAAAGTTTATAAAAGCGCGTTTTATTTGTGATAAAGTTTAAGCCTAATTCATTTGGAATTAGTTGCCAGTGTTAAGATTTGTGTGTTACGTGATAATAGCTGTGTACGTGGATCTAGACCGATTCTAGAGAAGCAGAGGCAAAGGGTCGTTGTTATTAGTAGAGGGATATCGCGGCAACGGTATTTATCTAACAATAACTTCGCAGTGGTGGAGCTATTATCAAATATATTTAAATATTCTAGGGAATAAGTTTAGAGGCTTTTGCAAGAGTTACATTGAATTAATGATATGCGCCAGCATTTTATTAATTTAGTTGACTTGGAGGACTTCCATTTTTTTAGTAGGCTGGAGCCCGTCGCTTAGGTATATCAGAGCTGTTGGACTTTGTCAAGTACTACGACTCGGGTCGACAAACACAGTATCATATACATAAACTTATCAAGAGCGCAAGAGTGCCGAATTTCATTCCGCACCTAATTCGTCGACGAAATATTACAAAAGGGAAAAACACAAAACAGTGCCAGGGTACTATGTTGAGTTCACTCAACTCCATTTTAATCCATGGATATATAATTTATAAAACAATATCTCATTGAGATAACAAATTGTACGTACAAATCAAAACATAAAGTACCTGCACAGGGGATAACAAAGAGCTCTTTGTAATTATTTGCGCTATATCTATAACTGGGGGATCAGTTATTATTTAAATCTTGACTTATGACAAGACTAGACTTGAGTGGCCGTGGTCGGACAAACTTCTTATTTGTTTAAAACTATTCCACTAAGCAATAAAAGTTAGTTTAAAGCACTGACTGTCATATGATATTCTTGTTAGAACGGGCTGCGTAAAATTCTCATTTGGTATTAATATCTCAGCTTCTATTTCTATTTCAACAAAATACGGCCTAAAGTAACGAGTAGAAAGGTAATTAACAAAAACGAAATTTTAATTCTAGACGATCACAATTTTTATATGGAAAACTCGGGTTAAGTTTTCCTTGCGGCAGGCTTATAATACTAGGGTTTGATGTAGGCATTAGATAGTAATTCATAATTATTATAGATCCAGTATTTGAGCCGTAGTGGTAGACCTCCATTCCTTCGATTCTACACGCGACTGCAGACAACTTTTCGCGTAGGGAGTAGCGAGTTAGAGTATAGACTAAGGAGTAACGAAAGAGTAGCAGGCGAGCAGGCCTAGGTCTAGTCGAGCGGGGTGAGGTGACCGTTACATCCGCATCGACGTACCCTACTGCACGGAACTGGGCTGTCTGATGGTAATGCAGCCGAAGTTCTTTGGTGCCTTTCAAATAACGAAGAACTCGCTTAGCGGCCCTAAAGTGTACCCCCCCGTAATGTGCATTGAACTGAGAGAGGTATGAGACCGCATGGGCAATGTCGGGTCTGGTACAAATGGCAATGTACATTAGTGAGCCGATAAGCTCCTGGTACGGTAATGCTGCATTGTCCTCTTCCTTATCAGGAATAGTCAATTTTAGACCGGGTTCAAGAGGGGTGGTGACAGATAGTGCATCTGTCATGCCAAATTTTTTCAAAAGATTTTCTATGTATTTTGTTTGGTCCAGGTAAATGTTCCCAGGACTCTGATTTACTCTCATGCCAAGACAATCCTTGCATTCTCCAAGGTCTTTGACAGTGAAAGTATTTTTCAGATCATTTTTGAATTGCTTCTTCATTCTGTCATTAGTTGACACGATGAAGAAGTCATCTACAAACACAGCAACAAGGAGAAGGTCGTTACCTTCTAGTCTATAATATAGACAATGTTCCTTTGCCGATTGGTTCAGCAGGAGTTTGCGCATAGCGTCGCAAACCTTAGCGTTCCATTGACGCGGCGCTTGCTTGAGACCATACAGTGCTTTTTTGAGTAAGCACACTTTGTCCTTTGGATTAGTGGAGAAACCTTCGGGTTGCTCCATATAAATTTCCTCTTCTAAATCGCCATTAAGGAAGGCAGTTTCTACGTCGAGGTGGTCAACCGTCAAACCATTGTGAGCAGCGAAAGCAAATAACAATCGAACTGAGGACAGTCTAGCGACTGGTGAAAAAGTTTCACCATAGTCGACTCCCGCTACTTGAGTGAAGCCTTTGGCTACTAGTCTGGCCTTGTACTTCGTGACATTGCCACTAGTGTCCTTTTTTATTTTGTACACCCATTTACATTTGGTAGTTTTTCTACCTGCGGGTCTGTCGACAAGAATCCAAGTTTCATGTTTATTGAGAAAGTCAAATTCAGCCTTCATGGCATCCAACCATTTCTCTTTCTCCGGGTGATCGAGGACTTGCCTGAAGGTCTCTGGTTCCCATTCTGAGGTCATGTGGAGCTGCTCCTCGTACCGTTGAGGAGGGCGCCTATCCCTAGTTGGGTACCTTCTCAGAGTTTCAGGTGCTGGCTCTTCAGGAGGGTCAGGATCAGTCGAACTCGAAACTTCGGGGATCGCAGGTGCATCTGAGTCTGTTAGGTGATCTAAAGTTGACGGGTCAGCCGTCACAGACGTACCTGGTTGTGGTTGATGTTCAGGCTGTGGAACTGGTTCATTGTCCGTGGGTACAAAAACTTGTTGAGGCTGTGGTGGCGATGGCAATTCACTGTCATTGGGTTGCAGGTTAGGCTGGTGCAGCCTTTTGTCTTCCAAGAAGACAACATCTCTCGATATAATTATATTCCTTGGCGATTGGGGGTCTACAAGACGATAACCTTTGCTTTCAGTGGAATAGCCTACGAATATACAAGCTTGCGTCTTGGATTCCAGTTTAGTACGTTTCTCCTTGGGTACTAAAGCGTGGGCTTCGCAACCAAATACCCTCAAATGAGAGAGGTTTACTTTTCTTCCAGTCCACACTTCTTCTGGAATTTTGTTCTTCAAGGCTTGTGTAGGCAAACGGTTCTTCAGGTAAATCGCAGTATTGACTGCTTCGCCCCAATAAGCTAGAGGTAGGTTAGAATCTCTAAGCATGGATCTGGCTTTTTCAATTATTGTTCTGTTGGCGCGTTCGGAGACGCCGTTCTGTTGTGGGTTGTACGGGACCGTGGTCTGGTGTATGATACCATTCTCTTTCAAAAAGTTAGACAGGTCCTTGTTGAAATACTCACGCCCGTTATCAGAACGCAGAACTTTGATTCTTTCGCCAGTCTGATTCTCCACTAAATATTTAAATTCTACAAATTTCGAAAAAACCTCTGATTTTGATTTTAAAAGATATCCAAAAGTTTTGCGACTAAAGTCGTCTGTAAATGTTAGCAAATATAGAGCACCGCCCCACGAGTGCGTACTCATAGGTCCGCAAAGATCCGAATGAATTAATTCGAGAACCTTACTCGATTTGCTTGTTGAACTTTTGAAAGGTTTTTTAGAAAGTTTTCCTTGTAGGCACGGAATACATTTTTCCGTAAATTTCCCGCTAAAATCTATGCCTATGCGTTTACTTTTTAAAAGTTGCATAGTATTTCCGTTTAGATGGCCAAGGCGTCTATGCCACAATAAAGGGGACTCTTTGGTAGGTGTGTACAAAGCATTAGATTTGTCCACATCTAGTTTGTACATGCCCTTACAATTTGAGGCTGTCGCTATGACTTCACCTGTCAGTTGACATCCACCCGCCAAAGTTACAGTCGCGCCTTTCGATGTAAACAAAACATCGTAGCCTTTTTTGGTCAAATTACTTACCGATAAAAGATTAGTTGCTAAACCAGGAACATAAAGGACGTCACTAATTCTATGTACATTGTCGGAAATATTTATATTAACAGTACCTTTGCCCTCACTTAGAATCTGGTTCTTGTTGGCGCAAGTAACAGTTGTGATTTGGGGGGACATGGCCTCATACCAGTCTCTCCTATTGCTCATATGTGAGCTAGCACCAGAATCTATGAACCAATCCTGTGAACCTGTGGATGAAGGATGAATTAAACAAGATGAAAGTGTAAATTCCGATGTATTGTTTGAATAAACCTTAGCCGAAGCTTTCTTGTTTTTATTCCTACAGTTTGACACTAAATGACCTAACTTTTTACAATATGTACAAAACTGTTTTTTCTTCTGTTTGGCCATCAGCACCGTAGGATCCTCAGGTTTGGTACTGGTAGTGCGACATGGTCGAGAGTCTTCTTTAAGAAGAGCTGCCACTACGTTTTCCGACGTAATTTTGGCATTGGAGTGTTCAAGAGCCATGACGAGAGGCTTGTACTCATCTGGGAGTCCAGCTAATATGATGATCGCTAGGAACTCATCATCAACTCCTGCTCCTATTCCTTGCAATTCTTGCTGAATGCCAAGTGAGGTATGTACATAGTTTTGCAAGTTTCCTTTATATTGATTGGAGAGCAACTTCTTCATTAGTTGCAGTCTTCTTGTTAGACCACTGTCAGCGTATGCCTTCTGGAGGCTTTTAAAAGTATCATATGCCGTCTTTGCTCCTCGAATCACTGGGTAAATCGATTCTTCACACGTCAAGCAGATTTTGGCTCGCGCTTTAGCGTCCTTACGCTTGGCGTCGGGGTCCGTGGGGTCAATGGGTGAAGTAACCACGTCCCATAGCTCCAAATCCGTTAACAGGCATTCGATGGCAAATGCCCATGTGTTGAAATTAGATCCATTTAATTTATTTATGGAAATACCTGATGTACCAGCAGTTCCGTGCCGCGTGCCGTAAGGCACCGATGGATTATCCATAGCACTTTTTTGGTAACTATACGATTATATAGCGCTCTTCAACGCGCGATGCCCATAACCATTTATTTATATCGTTAGAGGGGCAAAGTAAATTGGCATATTTTTATTTGCATACGATATATTTTGGTAAGCAGACAATTGAAGACACAACAGATTGTCAGACAGGATGTCTTCTTAAATCGAGTGTAGACTTTGTCTATGTAAACCAAGAAGGTTTAACAAAACTTATGTTTTTAACTACACTGATAGCACTTTGATTATCCAAGTTAATGCACATTGACTGTTGACTAAATTCACCGACATCACACAATAGCTGTTTTATCCACATGGCTTCTTTGGTAGCGGCACAAGCAGCCATGAATTCAGCTTCAGTTGTGGAGAGGGCTACTGTTTGTTGCCGTTGACTGGACCAGGTGATTGCAGCGCCATTTTTAATAAAAACATAGCCTGTCACAGACTTTCTGGTGTCAGGATCATTGGCATAATCAGCATCACTATATCCGGTGATTATGGCTGGCTCTTGTGTTGCCTGATAACACAGTCCATAGTTTTTAGTTTCCTTTAGATATTTGAAGATTCTCTTGACTGCATTCCAATGTGACTCATTATAACAATTAAGGTATCTACTCACCAAACTCACAGAGAACATTATATCGGGTCGACTCACTGCAGCAAGGTGTATCAGGGAGCCCACTGCCTGCCGATATGGAAAGTTTTTCTCTGGTTCTCCATCTGTTTTCTCCAGTTTGGTGTGAGGATCGGCTTACTGTAGGTGCGAATGTTTCCTCATAGTCGATGCCTCTAGTCTGTGCATACCCTTTTGCACACAGGCGAGATTTGTACCGTGGACCTGTTGGTTCATCCTTTACTCTGAACACCCACTTATTTCCTATGACCTTAACGTGAGGGGGCGTTGGAACCAATGTCCATGTCTCATTCTTGTGATGGGCGTCAAGTTCTTCGGCAAATTTTTCAGCATCAGGACATTCTAAGGCTTCCTTATAGGTCTGAGGGGCACCTTTCGGCGGCAGGTCTTCGTCATAACATAGATAAGTATTTTCAGATTGCTTTTTCTTTCTAGGTCTTAGCGTCATATAGCTGGGTTCAGGTGACGAAACATTAGTGTGCGGAACGCAGTCACTATCAGAGTTTTTATTTCCTTCGCCAGCTAACATTTCTGAAGAATCCTTATAGTTTTCATCATCAGATTCGGTTTGACTCTGTGGTGCTGTTGTTTCAGGTTCTGATAATTCCACAGGGACAAAGTCTTTCTTAATTGTTGACTCTAGAAATACTGCATCTCTACTTGTAACTACTGTCTTTGAATTGGGTATTATGAACCTGTAACCTTTTGTATTTTCGCAGTACCCAATAAATAAGAGCTTTTGAGCTTTGGAATCCCACTTCCTACGCTTTTCTTTAGGCAGGTGAACCATCGCCTCACAACCAAAGATTCTCATGTGATTGACTTTGGGCTTTTGTCCGGACCACACTTCTTCAGGTGTTTTGTAGGTAAGAGACTTCGTTGGGGATCTGTTAATAATATATGCTGCTGTCAGCACAGCTTCTGCCCAATAGTGTTTTTGTAACTTTGCATTTAGAATCATACATTTCGCTCTCTCAACTAGAGTTCGGTTCATGCGTTCAGCCATGCCATTCTGTTGTGGAGAATAAGGCGTAGTAGTCTGATGTATGATACCGGATGCTTTCAGGAACGTATCAAACTCTCTGTTTACATATTCACGACCATTATCTGATCGGAGTACTTTTATGCGGAGGTTTAATTGATTTTCGACTTGATTTTTGAAAACCTTAAACTTGTTTAGTACTTCAGATTTATTGTGAATAGGGTAGACAACAATCTTCCTTGAGTAATCACTAGGAATGTGGCAAAGTATCTAGCGCCACCTAGTGATTCTGTCTCCATCGGTCCACAAACGTCGGAATGTATCAATTCGAGTAGTCCTTTGGATCTAGTTCCTTGATTGTTAAAGGGTAATCGGGTAAGCTTGCCTTCTTGACAGGTCAGACATGTCACATTGACTTTGTTTTTCGACAAAGTTACTCCATCAACATTTTCTGTCATTTTCTCCACACTTGAGAAATTCAGATGACCCATGCGTTGGTGCCATAAGTAAGTGTCTGAGTCATCAATGTCTGACATGCATGCATAGCCACCAGGCATATCTAACCGGTACATGTTATTGATCAGACTCGCAGTTGCCACTATTTCATTATTATTATTCCGTATGACACACCCTTTATTATTAAAGCTTACATGGCCACCATTATTCGTTATTTGACTTACCGAGATCAAATTGGTTGCTAGTTCAGGTACATAGAGAACATTTTGGAATAGTATTTGGTTTTCTTGACCTTTTCCATTGTAGACATTCAGAGCTATTTCTCCAGACTTTTCAACTGATAGCTTTTTGTCATTTGCTACTCTTATGTTCTGAATCAGCGGCGTAGACACGTTCTGGAGAACGTCGTACTTAATCATGTGAGCTGTCGCACCAGAGTCCACATACCAGGCATCGTTGTTTGTGGAAGTTACTACAAACACGGCAGAATAACTTGTAGAAGGACTTGTGTGACCTTTCTCTTTGGGTTTCTTGAACTTGCAATCGGAGCTCATATGACCATATTTATTGCATGTATAGCAGCGTGGACCTTTTGTAGGTTTCGGAGGTCCTTTCTTCTGAAATCTGTGACGACTCATGAAAGCTGTAGAATCACCACTACTTGGTCTGACATCTTGAAGTATCTTAGACTTAACGGAGTCAGCTGATATTCTTATACCCGAGCTTTCAATAGCAATAATCATAGGTTTGTAACTTTCAGGTAAACCGGAGAGCAGTAACGTACCCAACCACTCGTCATCCACCTTGAAACCGATGTTACGAAGCTTATGTGCTGTAGTCATCATTTTGCTTACATATTCCTCAGTGCTTTGACATTCTGTTAGCCTTGTGTTGCATAGGTCCCGCAGTAGACCAACTCGGCGTGTTAGCCCGGAATCGTCGAACGCTTGTGAAAGGTTGCTCCAAACCTCTTTCGCACTCTTTGCTTCTTGGATATGAACAAAATTGACCGGATCAACTAGGAGAATCAGTTTTGTTTTTGCTTTGATATCATCATTTGGGTTTGTTAGGGTTGAGTCGTCATTTGTTTCAATGCATTCCCACAATCCTTCGTGTTGCAGATACGCTTTTACTGCAAAGCGCCATGTGGCATAATTGTCTCGACCGGTTAATTTTTCAATTAATGTCATTTGACCACTATTTGCCATTTTTAACGAGTATTTCAGAGATTCTGACCAAGAGCAGATTGCCGTTTGTTTCCGTGAAGAAAATTTTTCCAATTTTTCACAACCGATACTTTGTTCGCGATAGGTCTAGGCTTCCTGGGCACATAACCTAATATGATTAAACGATTGTTGTTGTTTAATTTGGTATTTATTTGTAGAATTTACGAATAGAAAATAAACATGAACACCGGAGGCTAATGTCACAGAGACACAGAACCACAAACAAAAAGAATAACAACAGTGATACCATACACGAGTATACTATATCAAAAAGGCTTAATTTAAAATATTCCAACAAAAATATACGCGCAATTTTCATACAAACAGCTGTACATAAGTTAAATGAGCAAATTAGTTTTATGTCACCAGTGAAATAAAAGAAAGGCTTTTGAACGGAATTTATGACAAGATCTAGGGGGAACAGAACGAGTCGTATCGGCTAATACAATTCAAAAGTTTTAAATTAGTGGTTTTTAAGTATAGTAGTGAAGTCCCGCAAAGTGATAATTGTTTCATTGTATCGCTTTTAACACTGTTATAGTGTGTCAAGTGAGTTGTCACGTGAACAATTAGCTTGAAACTATTAGGGTTTTTAATTTTTTAAAGAGTTGCCTACTTATAATATTTATATAATATTGTTAAAAAAAAAATATTTCAGGCAAAGTACGCCCATAATTAAATTATATCATATCAATTATTAAATGAAAATAATATATTTAAAAAAATAAGATTGCTCGCATTTGCTGCAGATGACTGTTACAACAATGTCAAATATAAGGGCAATCTACCCTACCCGCAATCATACTCAGGACGGTATTCTGGCTGTCCCAGACCATGCGCACCACAGACGCACGCCTCTTGCGCATCCTGGCGTGGAAGCAGTCCGTTAAGAGTAGCTCGTAGAATATTTATTTATTTTTCATAGACCAAAATGTATTTTTATTTTAAACAATAATTATATTTATATTACCTGAACATCACCTCGATTATAATCGTACTTAAGTTAATAACACACTTAAAAATTTCATCTCGTGTTCAGGCGGGACTCGAACCCACACCTTCCACAATCCGGGTGAATGTTCTGCCAATTAAACCACTGAACGCGTTAGTAAGCCGACGAAATTTGTAAGTCCTTGATGAAATTTTTAAGTGTGTTTACTTAAGATTAAATTGCAAAAGATTGCTTTAAAATATCAACTATTGATTTAGCAGTCTCATCTTAACTGGTGGTCAAATATTTGTAATAATATTTCCACTGGATATTGTAAATATACATACAATATTGATGAGACTATCGACAGCTCATGTCGAATCTAGCACTTACAAATTTCGTCGGCTTACTAACGCGTTCAGTGGTTTAATTGGCAGAACATTCACCCGGATTGTGGAAGGTGTGGGTTCGAGTCCCGCCTGAACACGAGATGAAATTTTTAAGTGTGTTACTTACTTAAGATTAAATTGCAAAAGATTGCTATAAAATATCAACTATATAATCGTACTTGGCCGTTCTTACCGAATCGGCAGTTCCATAGAAAATTATAAATCTTACTGTTTTAAACACCCTAACCTCAAATTAACTTCTGTTTTTTCTCTGTTTATATAAATGATTGCTACTATGATTCTGCTAATGTCGAGTTATTAACGATACACGTTATTTAAAAGATTAACCAATGTGATGAGTGAATTCTATTTTAATGACTTTTGACATCACCTAAAACAAAATAGGCATACATATAGACAATACAGATAAAGTAAACAAATTTAAGCGTATGGACAATATAAATATAAAGTTGGTGGTCTTCCAGACTTCGGGCTGATACTGAAAATTTCTTAACTCGTAAGTAATCAATTGAACATTTTTTGTTTGCACCCTCCATTAATGTCACAATCATCTCTAGCAAAATTTAAAATGCAGGGTTACAAAAATGTTTACAAATTTTCAGCATCAAGCATCCATTTTAAAAGTCCACATGTTTCTCCTTGTCAATTTTCTTGAAAATTTCGCTCTAAGCTATCACCAAAGCAATTTGCGGGGCTGCTCAAGCGAGCCGCCATGTTCTGAACTATATCATGTACTTGGTAGGGTAAAGGTACGCGTATATTTGGACGGGCCGAAGCGTATCGCAGCGCAAAATGTTTCATACTGCCGTCTGCTTTAGGTTATATCCGAACTTGGAAAAAAAAGGTAGCTAAGCCGCAGGGAGTCGCTGTGTTTTAGCGCCCATTTAGTTTTTTTTTCCAAGTTCGAATCAATGTGTTTATTATGTTTTTCAATAATGGGTATTTTGTAGCGGACACACACACACACATACACACACTATAAAGGGCCGGATCGCAGCGCATTGGCAGCTTTGAATCTCTGAGTAAAGCGTACTAAAACAAAATGTCCCTCGATAGGCGCCACTTCTGCCGTCTCAAATATTCAGCTTTATTTGTATAGACACAAGGAATATACAATTTTAGTTCTCTATTTTGCCGCAGTAATCCTTTGGTGGACTCGACCAGAAAATCCGCATGCGATAACACACTACCGTGGCCGGGCGGGGCGGATCGCATCGCATTTATTAAATCCGCCGCGCAAAAATGCGTGACACTGCGCCTCGGCATAGTGTGCGGTAGTCCATATAAAATACATAAAAAGCATGTAGGCGAATTTTTGCGCTCCGGCCCGGCACGCTGCGGTCCGTCCTAATGTGCGAGTACCTTAAGTCCACTTATATAATGTTTGGAGTTACTTATAAAATATTAAGAGAAATACAATCCCGATTGCATTTTATTTATCTATTTCGCCCATGCACAGAACGAAATGGAAAACTAATATAAATCTATGACAGTTCAGTATAATGACCAATGGACTCGGGGGAGGCATTAGCCTGGGCAACTGCTGGCAGTAGGATAATATAGGCTAAGAAAATAAGGTTAAAAACCAACTAACTGTAAAAACGGCATCACATCGAGTTACCCTTGTTGAACTTTGGACCGTCCTTACGTCTGAGACACAAGTGTTATTTTTACACTGTAGGTAGTTAACTTGAGCCGACGCATCTATACACAGATTCTCTCTCTATCTTTCTTCAGCCTGACTCGACCCTTCGGGTGTAGGCCTCCTTCAATTCACGCCGGCGGCGTTGTGGCGGTCTTGTGCATTTTGGATCCCTTTATACCCTGCAGTTCCTTTTATATCGTCTTCCCAACGCATTTAGGGTCTCCCTTTTGGTCGTTTCTGATCCCATGGTCGCCATAGGCCATAGGTACACAGATTAGCGAGCACTAAATATTTCATCATCATCATCTTGTTTGCTTCCCAAGCTGCAGGCGTTTTGGGGTCACAAATGACAACTGGTACTTCGGACACTAAATATTCCAGCCAGTCGAATACGGGAATCGTTTTATTTTCTTTTCCCGTTAATTTTTCGTTTCATTCGGATGCGAATTCGGCGATTGTTTACAATAGGCATTAATCACAGCTGCCATTATCAGCGGCTGTACACCTGCACCGGAGAAACAATCCATTGTGCTGTACCATAGAGCAAGGATTTACAGTACCAACACAAACACAATTACCCATGGGAGAGTCACGCTGCGGCGAAAATGGCCCTATCAACACAAACTGGATTGTTCATGGGAGAGCCACGCTTCGGCGAGAATAGCCCTAGGAACACAGTCAGACTTTTTTGTCAAAGAGCCAAGCTCTGGCAACACGAACAGAATTGTCCATGAGAGCCACGCTTTGGCGAGAATTTTAAAATTAAAGAAAAAATTTAATATTGTGTATTTCAACAAAATTGTACAAACATAATATATCTAGGGCAGGTTACTCCTTTTAAGCAAAAGATGCCATGAGAATTGCCCTATCAACACATACTGGATTGTCCATGGGAGAGTTACGCTTCGGCAAGAATAGCTCTAGCAACACGAACAGAATTATCCGTGGGAGAGCCACGCTTCGAGTGTCGAGTGATACCACGGCCTCGCAGAAATCAGTTAGATTCAGTCACTCACTCATCAGAGTGAGGGTACGAGAAGGCCCGATCTAGGAGGAATGGTGAAATCAAAGCCGCCATTATCAGCGGCTGCAAGCATGCACCATGAGGAAGAATCCATTGTGCTCTACCACAGAGAATGGATTTACAGTTGGGGGGTGGAGCGCTGGTGACCTGTAACACGGGTTTTTCGAGAAATCTGTATCAGGCACCAATCTCTCACTCTAGGGGTCCGTAGTAAAATGTTTGCACATAGACGATAATTTTACAACAATGTTTGATGTAACGAGTTCTAGAGTGGAGAACGCGTCTTGGCAAACGTAATGTAGGACGCCCTCTGGCTAGGTGGGGGGACGATCTGCGCAGGATGGCTGGCAAGAGCTGGATGCGAGAAGCCATGGATAGATAACAGTGGCGAACAATTGGAGAGGCCTACGTCTAGCAGTGGACTGTGATAGGCTGATGATGATGATGATGATGAACCCTGTTAGAGAGAATAAATAAATATATTATTGTTATTATTACAGTCTCTCATTTTAGCCCGTATTTCCTGGTGGGATGCAAAGACGTCGTTTTGAAGCCCGGGGTACGCCTTAATCATACAGGTTTTGGGGAGTCTGGTTGCTATTACAAAGAAGCGACTGTCTGATCTTCGCCGCTTCGCTCTAACTGTATCAGACCATCTGAATCAAGTTACAGGTTTTTAAGAAGCTATCTAAATACAGATTTCCTCACGATGTTTCCCTGACTGACAAGCTAATGGCAGAAATACTAGGTAGAAATAAGATTCAAGAATCCTCTAGAACGGTAACTATTGTTATTTTTTTTTTTTATGAGATAGGTGGCAGACGAGCAAACGGATCACCTGATGGTAAGCGATTACCGCCGCCCATGGACACCCGCGACACCAGTGGAGTCACAAGTGTGCTGCCAACCTTCAAACCTCCCTTTACTGGATTGGGCCTCCGGTACACTCAATCACAGCAAAAAGCAGCACAGTGCTGCATAACGCCGGTTTTCTGTGAGGCAGTATCAATCCGGTCGAGCCGGCCCATTCATACCGAAGCGTGGCTCTCCCATCGCATTTACCGTCACTCTTAGGATACACGGGTTTAACCACTAGCAACCGTTAGACTGTGGCTTCTGGATCTTTTTTGCCGATTTTGGAGCTAAAATATAACGCGAACTGTCGATATTGATAAGGCGACTTTTTGTATTTTGACAATAATAAAATTTTGGCTGTTTCTAATACTTTGTTGGGGTTTAAAACGGGAAATTGTGGCCGTTTGTAACTTGTCAGTTGAATATACTACTTAATTACTTTTGCGTTATCCACACTATCAGATACGAGTGAATTGGGTGTATCTCTGAACTATTCATTATAAATCAAACTAAAAAAAAATTATGTCTACATAGGTTCTTACGACTACAATTATGTTCGTAAAAAAGTTCACACTCGATTGTCGTCAGTCGACATTTACGGGGCATAGACATTTATTCTGTAGTGGGCTTAGTTTCCTAGTTACATATTAGTTTAGTTAAGTTAGTTTGCAAATTATTTTCAACTGCTGCCCCGCCCATGACTGCATTTCGGTCGTGCATGGAGTATTGCAGTCACCTATGGGATGGCTCTGCCAAGTATCAGCTGGCTGCCCTCGACTCGATTGAGCGTCGAGCCATGAGGTTAGTTGGTGACGCAGAATTAGTGGATGGTAAATCCCAAAGCCTCGCTCACCGACGTAGAGTGGCCTGTCTATCGGTTTTTTATAGGATGCATTTTGGAGAGTGTTCGAATAAGCTTCACGACCTGATGCCACCTTCTCCTTTCTACCACCGGACATTGCGGACGACGACAGGAATCCACCCTTACACTGTGCAAGTTTCACCAGCTCGTACTAAGCGTTTCGCTTCCTCTTTCTTGGTACGAACTGCTAAGGAATGGAACAACTTGCCGGCTTCTGTATTCCCAGAGAGCTACAATTTGGGTGTCTTTAAGTCGAGAGTGAATAGGCTTCTTCTGGGTAAGCACGCTACATCTTAGACCTTATTGTTACTTTCCATCAGGTGAAATGAGGTCAAGTGCAAACCTATTTAATATATAAAAAAAAAAAAAAATTTAGCCCATGCCTGGCAATGGTCTTTAGTGTGACCAGATAGCCAGTACTAGATTTGTCAGAAGGCCTAGAGGTGGCAGCGTCTATGGAGCGGCAAATGAATTATTTAGAAGGTAGGTACATGGGGCGGCAAAGTTTTAATAGCCTTCTGGAGGCATATGTGTAAATCTGCCACTGTAGATGTCCCTATGAAAGATTTAGATGGAATAAGAAGCTTATTTTATTATTTTTATCTTTAACTAGTGGCTCGCCCTCACTTCATTTCAGGAAATTAGTTCCACTTAATACCAATAGATGGCGCTATGTGTCGATTACATCGCGCAAGCGTTTCGTGTTTTCGGATTACCTATAAGCGTTGCCGCTTTCTGTAGAATTTGCCTCTTATAAATAGAATAAATGTATGTATAAACAGTCATTTTGACACAATCAAAAGCAAATAGTGGCGCTAGTAGACTGAAAAAGTAAGGTACTCTGTTCGGCAAAAAGTCATCCCTCCCGAAATTATGTCAACGTTGTTATTCCACATTGTATTTCAAATCTCTTTTATACAAATTGGAGGTCCTACAACTTTCCACAAATGATAAAGTGGGGAGAATAAATATCTCGAACGCGATATTGAAATAAACTCAACAACAGCATATCTTGTATTATCATCACGTGTACAACTTTCCTAACGACCAACATTTGAATAAAAATAAGTAATCGCATCTTATAACTCCGTACCGTCGAGTAAAAACTTTCTAAGGAAACTTTGGAAAAAGGGAAAAAAGAATTATTATCCCCTCAAAAACCAAATTGCCCTTCGTTATACCGACAAAGGGCTGCTTGGAAAAAAATCAGCGGTATAGACGACATTGTTAATTTTCTTTCGTCTTTGACAGGGCACCCAGTATTCGATGTCGGGAAAATTAAAAAATCTGTCCTCAATTCAAAAGATGTGGGCGAAGCACGAAACGTATATTCGCATTTTTTCTCGTATGGAATTTGGAATTTCATTGAGATAGCTCCATAATTATAATTACTTAAGTTTACTTTGTTACAATTCTTGTGGAGGCCAGATTCATTAAATTGCCTCTTTTATTGATTATTGAAAACCTTAAAAAAATTGTCTATATCAGGCGAAGGTTTTTTTTTTTTTTATATATATTAAATGGGTTTGCACTTGACCTCATTTCACCTGATGGAAAGTGACAATAAGGTCTAAGATGTAGCGTGCTTACCCAGAAGAAGCCTATTCACTCTCGACTTAAAGACACCCAAATTGTAGCTCTCTGGGAACACAGAAGCCGGCAAGCTGTTCCATTCCTTAGCAGTTCGTACCAAGAAAAGAGAAGCGGAAAAGTAAATAAAGAATTGGTATTTTTTGTTTCATAGCTTAGCAATTTTGAAATGTTGTCCATTCTTGTGGAGGCCAGATTAATTAAATTGCCTCTTTTATTGATTATTGAAAACCTTAAAAAGAGAGTCTATATCAGGCGAAGGTGCTGCGAATTCCCTAATCGCAAGACGCTCGAGAGCAGTGCCAAGCGCCGTGCGTGCTAATTTTCAAGCAGCTTTCGGCTCGAAAGCTTGAAGGTATAATTATTTATTGTGAGATACTTTTTGGTTAAGACAAGGCTGCTGCCGCCGCGATCCGTCCTGTTCCCACCAGTGCACCATCGCCGAAGAACAACGACGACAGCCGAGCGGCAGCCGAGCGGCAGCCGAACGACAGCATAGGACTCACGGCGGGCGCCACCGGGTCTAACTACGCAGCTTGCTTCCGCGCACGTCACACATCCATCTTACGGAATCACTGTCGGGCGCGATTTGTCTCGCGACTCTTCTAATTCTGGTCGAGAATACCAAATTTTACAGCCCGCTGAAGTTTCATTCCATATAGGACAGATATCCCTTTCCTCCCACCATCTATACGGAAAAGGGCACTGGCCCCAACACTTTTTATTGTCCAAAAATGTTTAGTAACTGTTCTTCTTTTTCTCAGTCGTACACCCCTGACGGAGTGGTCATGATTATGGATTGTCTGTATGTTGGGCAGCGGCTTTAGCGAGACTTCTCCATCTTTCTCTGTCTGTGGCACTGCGTGCACATTCAGTCAAGGAACACTTTGTAGCAGACTTGATACTGTCCGTCCACCTTGTAGGTGATCTGCCTCGGGAGCGCTGACCTTCCACTCTTCCCTGTACCATTAAATGTTCCAAGGAGCTCTCGTTTCGGATTATATGTCCAAACATGGTGAGTTACTACTAGTTACTGTTACCATGGACTAATTATGTAATTAGTCCATGCCGTGTAACTTTTAGTTCAAGATCGCAGGGGTGCCATACATTTTTGATGACCCGTTTGGAACAGTGGTAGTGAACGCTGCCTCTGATACAAGGGTTGCGGGTTCGATCCCCGCACAGTACAAACATTTGTGTGCATGAACATGTTAGTTTGTATTGGTCTGGGTGTTTGCTATATATTGTAAGTATGTATTTACAAAAGAAAAGTATTATATGTATATATTTGTAATCCCACTGTTGATTCTGATATCCGTAACACAGGTGCTTGAGCTACCTATCTCGGAGTCAGATCAATGTATGTGATGTTGTGAAATATTTATTTATTTAGTTTACACATCAGTGGCGCCGCAACCAGTTTTTATTGACAATGAATGAAAAAAATATCAAAACATTTTAAATATACAAGGATTTGTGATTTTTTAATTTTATTTTGCATACACAATTCATGGCACAATGATCTTTAGCAAGATTGAAAAAAAGCTGGCCACTTATTTTAATTTCTCCCCTAACGCCAAACCGCGACACATGTATACTGCCAATCGCCACTATTACTCGTTGTCCCCTTTATTACAAAATTAATATCCCTTACCAAGTGAATTCAGCAGAAACTCTTTTCCGAAAGCAATAAAAGTGAGTTGGAGCATAAGCCGCAATTTGTCGGTCCGTCATCTCCTTAATGTGATTGGTGGGGATTACGAGCCTTCGATTAACTACCATCTTGCAGAAAAGTTCCAGCACCGCAACTTTTCCTGTTGCGGCTTTTGTATCGGAGAAGTACCGATAATGTATCGAAAGTGGATTGGAAACGGGCCAGAATAAGAAGGAGCATTCAAAATGAAAATATTATTATTTACTACGTAGAACCATCGGGTCGCTTAGCGTCTGTACCGTCTATATCACGGTGAGAGCTCTGAAGGGCTTTTCTCCCTCAACCTATCCTCCATTTTCCGTCACAGAACTACAATGCTGTCACCGCGATATGGTGGAAAACATTCCATCACTGACTAAAAATTTTGGCAGCTACTATTCCTGATTATCGGAAAATTGTGGTTCTCACTTCAAAATTAGAAAGCTACAAATTCAATCTACAAGTGATTTAAAATATACGATTCCTCCTCCTTGTGTCGATGACCTCAATGCTGAGGGTCGTGACCCCGAGGTAGCATTCTTTCCAGGATTTTCTTTCGCCAGCTTGACCTGTCTTCAGCGGCGTGAATGGCATCATACACTGAGGGATTTAGCGTGGTACCGATCTGGTCTGACCATCGTGTTGGGCTTCTTCTTCTCGGTCTTTTCCCGCCAACTTTTCCTGTCAGAAGCAGTTTCTCCATATTGTCCTCTCTTTGGTGTTTGACGTGTCCGAAAAACTCGAGACACCTTCTCAAGCATTTGGTTGAAAGCCTCATTGGTATCTCGAAAATAGATTATATCAGTGATTTTGCGCACTTATTAGGGGCTAGCTTTTTTAACTGAGGTCATAGAGTTAGAATGACCGTACTTTCTAATTCTATGACTGAGGTTAGTTGTTTTGGTCATAAAATTGACATTGGCATATCACGTCAAAAAATAAGTATTCACCTTGTAGGTAGATACATCGTACGTAATCAGTCCTAAACCTAGTACGTCATCTAGCCTATTTCGATGTTGTTACACAATTCAGCCTAAATATTTTATAATAACGTCATTATCAACATTTCAGCCAATATACGCCCACTGCTGGACATTGGCCTCCCCCATTGTTCTCCACACTGATTCGGTCCTGCACCGCGCGCATCCAATAGACTCCCCAGATAGTCGGTCCACCTTGTGGGGGGCTTGCCACGGCTGCGGCCTCGAGTGGAGGCTACGTACAGGTGTTATTTTAACAACAATAATAAAAATATTTCCCCGAGAATATAAATGTTGACATAAAAAATGGTTAAATAAAGAATATTGTCTAGTATTTCACAAACATTTTTGACGCGACCATTTGTGCCTCACACTCTTTAATAGTGGATCCGTGGGCAAACATTACCGTTTTGGTCCAAAGCTTTAAACTTTGACCATCCAGGATTTTCTAAGGCGGTTAATAATATCCTCCAACTGATTACGGCTACGGCAGCCAATCTAAACGATCAGCCACATACGCAGAATATATTATAGTGCTCAAATGTGTGCGCAAACACAAGTGCACTCTCTATTGCCTTACCCTCATATTCCGATGGGACACTAGCGTGGCACGACCAGAGAAGGGTTGGGGCGCAGGACCAACAGCTTAACGTGCTTTCCGAGGCACGGGGGTACAAGACCGCCAACTTTGCTGAAACTAAGAATTTGTTACCGAAAACTTAGGTACACATTTTTGGCCCGACTCGGGGATCGAACCCTGGACCTCTTTCGCAGCAGTCGGTTTAGAGTACGACCCACTAACCACTACGCCACCAAGGCAGTCAACTGTTAAGGCAATTACAATAATGACAAAAGACTCCTATAATAACCGAACTTTCAACCATAGTTTACGCTGGCTAGTTATAGAGGCTTTTGTAACTCTATTCTCTTAAGTATTTAATAGCGTAAATTATAATAATAATGCGTCCCTTACCAAATGCCTCGCCTTTGTTACACCTTTCCACCTAAACACAATAGATTGCTGAGGCCGGGCGCCAAATAATTTAAGCCGACTATTTATATCTAAAGTTCTGCACAACATTGAATCCAACCCCAGATGCCATCTGAACTTGACCCAAATCAGCTTCGGGAGTCGAACTTGAAGCCCTCCCTGTCCGTCACAAAACGTAAGAGCGAGACAAAACGCTCGCAAGACATAACCCCCGGGTGAGGGAAAGGTCGTCTTATAAGATGAGGACAACGTTGATGACTCGCCTCAAGGAGCTCGGCTCTTGCATTTTCGACTCTGTGTTCAACAGATAAAGACGAAATGGGGCCTAGTTTGGGCGCGCTGAAGTTTACATCTTTCGTACTAATGAATGCATTATACTGTCACAAGATGGTAGATAGACGATTTATAAGCCACGGTAAGTTTTTAAACAGACAGGAGCGACGATAGCTCAATGGAAAAAAGGCACCTTATGGGGGGTCGTGATTCGAATTCGAGCTTGCATCTCCGGATATTTCAAATCGTTGTGCGTATTTCTACCATTAACTCGGCGGTGAGGGAAAACATCGTGAGGAAATCTACACTTTTAGGTGCCTGCAGTTTCTGAAACGTGTAACCTTGATTCACTTGATCTGGTTCCCCTTTTACGAAGGTAAGGTACAGACCATGCAATAATTGGTCTTCTGCAGTATTACTATATCGAGTTACTGGCTGTAAACTATGTGCTGTATTTCGCTTGAGTGAGGGAACCGGAGGCCCAATCTGGGGGAAAGGGGGGCTTAAAGATTGGCAACGCATTTGTGACTGGTATTGCGGGTGTCCATGGGCGGTAGGAATCGCTGGTGATCCGTCTTCTCGTCTGCCACCTATCACTTAAAAAATGGGATGTATGGCAACCTTAACTGCCATTTTTCAAAAGCAAAGTCGGGGAACAACGTTAGTCAGCATCATAAAACATTACGGCGCAAGTTTCAGGCTTTTATGTGAGTTGGGCTACTTTTACAGCCATGACAAATTGGGGGTCGATTTTTGGGAAGTTGTTGGGGACTAGTAGGTTGATAAAAAAAAATATCAGCCTATAGATACATATATAGATAGATATACTTTATTGTACAAAATAACACAACTTAAAAAAAACTAGGCGTTACAGAAACTTAATTGTACAATTTCGGAGGTCTTATCGCTGGAAGCGATTTCTACTAGACAACCTTCAGGCAAAGGACATTCGATAGTAGAGGAGGGGTAGGTGGTGCAATATTAAAAAAGGGAAACAAAAGTGAACTGTATATATATTATATGATGTTATGCTTGGATAAAATAATATAAAGGACTAGATATACAGTCATATAAATTAGGAACTTAGACGGACCATCGACTACTACCTATGACTGGACCTGTTAAGACTTAAAGGGATTGCTATTTATTTATTTAAAAGGTGAGTTTTGACTCGGGCTTTAAAAATGGTTAACAGGTGATTCGTACAAATGCAATTTGTATGAAAAAGCATTTTTTTATTTCACCCAATATTTTTATGAAGCACTTGTGATTCTGATATGTAAGCTATATTATTGTGAAGTTTCATAAAAATCCAAGCGAAAAGTAACAAACACGCTAACGTACAATCAAAATTTCGAGTTTATAGTTTAGTAGCATTACAATGTATTCATGGCCACAAAGTATGTTCACTTGTGTTTAGTCGAAAATGTAAATTGTTTGTTGCCGACCGCAAAATGAGCAAGCATTTACTATCCAAAATCATTAATTTACTATTGGAAGCATGTAATTGGAATGGTCTGAATAACTGAAATCGGTACTACAACGGGCATATTGTCTTCTGATAACATTGTTCAACTGATTCTAAAAGATCACTGTTATAAATTGCTGTCAGGATTTTCATCTTATAGCTAAGTACTTGCAGAAATCAAAAATAAGGATGTAGATTTTTTTGTGATAGGGGACAGAAGAAGTGCGCTGCCAAACTTGACCGAAAAATGAACCAGTAAAAAGCATTAAAAAATTCTACCAAAAAAACCGCCTTCAAAAACCACGAACTAAAATTGTTCTGTAGGTTTTTTAAACAGGAGCATTGCCCTCGCGAATGCCTAAAAATTCCTGTCTGTGAATTCAATTTTACAAACATTCACAATTAGGTAATAAAAAACTATTAAAAATGTCGAAGGTTCGAAGTTATGTGTGTTTCTGCGTGTGGTGGGGGACTGAAAATGTGTATAAGTGTGAGTGAAAATGAATATGTGTGTGTATGTTTGTGTTAGTGTAGGTATGTTGGTTCCTGTGCGTGTGCACAAGTATGTTGTGTATAGATGAATTCGTTTATGGTAGTGAGTTGAATTCGAGAAATCATTATAAAAATAGAGGTTAGTAAAAAACATTTCGAGAGACACAAGTTTGCAGTATGTCGATATATGCGACAAAATTTTAATATTTTCCGCAGACAGATGTTTCTTTTCATAATTGTAATTACCAGACTCGCCAAATCCAGAATCATGGTTCAAGCGTACCTTGTGCTTTGGCTTGGGCTTTGGATGCAATAGGCAATAACAATCTTAGATTGCACTATCTTTAAGGTTGTCTGGATGCTTCACACTGGGATCCGTTTAGATTACAGTAAATAATGCGCTTAGAAATTCCTCGACAAGTCTTCCGATGTAACTCTAATCCACGACCTATCGTTACTTCTCTTAACATTGCGCTACCGAATACGTCAGACTCGATGAATGTTACATAAAGTGCTTCCCTTCTCCGCGTGCCTTTCATACAAAACAATTCAGGTATAATACAACAAAATTAATTTTGTTGTCAACAAAGTTATTTTTAATCTGACGGACTTGACCGCAGAATGGCCACCCGAGACTTTAGTCCGTTGGTCTTATGATAAAAGAGAGGACTGCCTCGGTGGCGTAGTGGTTAGTGGGTCGCACTCTAAAGCAACGGCTGCGCAAGAGGTCCCGGGTTCGATCACCGGGTCGGGCTAAAAATGTGTACTTAAGTTTTCGGTAACAAATTCTTAGTGCCAGCCCAGGCTCTGGAAGTTAGCGGTCTTGCACCCTTGTGCCTCGAAAAGCCCTATAAGCCGTTGGTCCTGCGCCCAATCCCTCTCTGGTCGTGTCACGCTGGTGTCCCATCGGAAATGAGGGTAAAGGAATAGAGAGTGAATTTATGTCTGCGCACACACTTGAGCACTATACTATATTCTGCGTATGTGGCTGATTGTTAAGATTGGCCGCCGTAGCCGTAATCGGTCGGAGGATATTTTATTATTATAAGAGAGGATTTACGAGGAGGAGCGTCCACGCTATCGCTGGCCGGATGTAGTGAATGCGGACTTGCAAGATATGGAAGCAGGAGATTGGCGTGAAGCTACACAAGATCGAGTCAAATGGCGGCATCTCGTAACGGAGGCCAAGACTCATTTTGGGTCGCTAAGCCCTCGGAATTAAGAAGTAAGTAAGTATAAGAGAGGATAGCGAAATCGCTGCTGCAATATACAGATTTATTTATTTAGAGTGGAGACCGCGTCTTGGCAAACGTAATGTAGGGCGCCCTCTGGCTAGGTGGGGGGACGATCTGCGCAGGATGGCTGGCAAGAGCTGGATGCGAGAAGCCATGGATAGATCACAGTGGCGAACAATTGGAGAGGCCTACGTCCAGCTGTGGACTGATGCTGATATACAGATTTATCAGACGCAATCATCCCAAAAAAAAAAATTCTTTCATTACTGTCTATGTAATATTTTTATGGATTCCCGCGATCTTCACCAGATCGTCGGTCCACCTTGTGGGGGGCCTGCCACGGCTGCGACTTCCTGTTGGATGCGGGCGGCACAGGACCGATCTGTGTGGAAAACATTGGGCGAGGCCTATGTTCAGCAGTGGACGTCTATTGGCTGAAATGATGATGATGATGAATATTTTTATACGGGTCACTGTGAGGTAACCGAGGTGAATGGGGCCGAATTCAGAGGTACTAGGCAGGAAATTACCATACTAAGAATAAGAAATTATTAGTTTAGGTACCAAAAAATTATCACATTCAAGTTACGAAATCATTGTACCTATATCACGCAAGCACTAACAAAAGGTCTCCACTCAGCATGTGCCATGGACACGCTATTTCCCCATGGCGCCGGTATTATGTGGAAAGCTTTTTTTAAAAGCGCAATCAAATGAATCAAAAAAATGAACCCGTATGGTTATAAGATCATGTTTTTATAAACAACTTAAAACTAAATTAAAATAAAAATAATCAGGGATAAAAACATAATAAAATAACATCTGAATAAAATTTACAATGACATTGAATCAATGAATAAGAGAGAGGAAGGAAATAAATAATGAGACAGTGGTGGCGCTATCGTTCACCCCTCAGAATTGCTTATTTCTGATGCAGAGGAAGGACTCAGTGGAAAAAAGCCGTAATAATAGCCGCTAGAGTATCCAAGTAATTAGTTGTAATTAATAGGTTTAGAAAGTATACACGGTATCTTGGTCACATGGAGACAGTTAAACATGATATATTGTTATAAACAAAGTACATACATTAAATTCAAATCAGTGTCAAAATATTGCCAGTGTCTTATTAGACAGAAAGCAGATTTCAACTACACCTCCCCATAATCAGAACACTATATGTACACCCTGAACATAATACAATGTATGTACAAAAACGTTGTATCAACAGTACTTTAACACTAGCGCCTTATCAACTACTTAACCTAACTGTACAGATAACACAAAAACAAATGACACTATAAACAAAACATTAGTATAACCCTAAATTAGTTAGGCACTTGTAGTGTCTCCTCAGCTTAGGCAGCGGTACCTAAGTACCGAAGAACACGTTTTGCAGCTCTCCAAAAGCAGGTTTTACCTACACTTATAAAATATGTCATCAAAAATCATGGTACTATGCGCATTACCCAATATTATACTATGACAATACAGTTTGTATACATATCTAAGAAGAATATAATGAGATCCCCGATATTCACCTGTTATAAATTGAAAGCAGACCCCAAGTTGCCGTGGCGACGGGCAGACAACATCAGTCTACGCCAACTTAAACCGCAGAGAGTAATAAGATATTTATTATTGTTCGACTAGTTTGCGCTATACGTCCACACCTCCCCCCTATTTCACCACGCCTGCAATGGAAAATGTAAAAATCCTCCTGTGACGTCATCACTCGGCATGACAAATGAATAACTCTTTTGCTCATGGGGAAACCTGCACGTTTCAGATAGTGTTTGAAACGAGTAGCTATGATTCAGTTGGTCTGGTTCCCCTGTTAAAGGGTTGTGAAGATCAGACGGCGATCGCTTCGTTATTACCAGATTCACCAAATCCTAAATCAAGGTCCAGAGCTTTCGCTTTGGACGCAACCTGGAACTGCACGCTGAGATCAGGACTATCACTAGCGTCAGTACTACGCGTGTGTGCACCACTCCTCGATGACGCAGACGGCTGCGTTTGGGGTCCCGGGTTCGATCCCCGGGTCGAGGCAAAATGTGTACCTGAGTTTTCTGAAAATTTTCAGTGTCAGCCCGGTGTCTGGAACTTAGCGGTCTTCTACCCTGGTGCCTCGGAAAGCACGTTAAGCCGTTGCTCCTGCGCCCGATTCCCTCTCCTGTCGTGTCACAACGGTGTCCCATCGGAATTTGAGGGCAAGGGAATAGAGAGTGCACTAGTGTTTGCGCACACACTTGAGCACTATAATATATATAATGCGTAAGTGGCTGATAGATATAAGATTGGCCGGCTTAGCCGAAATCGGTTGAAAGATATTATTATGTTGGTCAGTCGTCGTCCCGGACTTTTGGGATGCATGCGTCCGTCCGTGGCCCATTCAATTGACAGTTTTACGATAATGTGATGTGACACCAGCCGGCAATGTGCAACACGGAACTAACAATTGCCACGTAAATCCGACATAGCTTCAATTTCATGTTCATGTGAAAATGTGCCGCGAATGAGCATCTTACGATCGTGCGCCGCTTCTGTGGCGCGCCGCCCGCAACCTACGAGAATGCAGTATGAATTTTTCAAATCTATGAATGTGCATATTTATACTCAGCTACAGATTTAACAAGAGCTCAGCGAAAACACCAGGAGGCAACCTACACGTTTCGGATCGTTCCGGAAATGTTTAACCATATTTCTGTGTATTCTCATTCCCCTGTTAAGGTGTTGCGAATATCAAATGGCAGTCACTTTATTATAATAACCTGACTCTCCAAATCTTGTATCATAGTCCAAGCTCCAGGCTCGGAAGCGATGGCTTGCGTCGCTGAGATAATGAAGGGAGCCAATATTATAATTTAAAATAAATTTGAATAATATCCCATTACTCAGCTTAAGTATCCATCACTTCGTATTCCTATAAATTATTGAGAACATCCATTATGTCTTCAGGTGACATTACATGGAACATATAATTAGGCAAATCGACGCGGTTAAATAAGGTTACATTTGATCATTTTCGACCTGACCAGAGTGATACCGGCCCTCACAGAAAACCGGCGTACTTCTGCGGCGTTCTTGTAAAGTCAGTGAGGGTACCGGGGCGTCAGTCTAATGGAAATGGGGATTTAAAGGTTGGCAGCGCACTTTTGACTCTACTTGTAATGCTTGGTTGCGCTTACCATAAGGTGAGACGTTTGCTCGTCTGTCACCAATGACATAAAAAAGATAAGGGGTGGAACGTCCTGTCTTTTTAGGGTTCCGTATCTCAAAAGGAAAAAACGGAACCCTTATAGGATCACTGTGTTGTCCGTCCGTCCGTCTGTCAAGACCTTTTTTCTCAGGAACGCGTGGAGGTATGATGCTGAAATTTATATCAATTACTCAGGTCTACTGTCCCTTGAAGCTGTGAAAAAATCAAACTTCTTAGCCAACGCAATCAAAAGATACAGCCGTTTATGCCGCAAATTTTCGACACTTGCAAGGGAATCAAAACCTACAGGGTGCTTCCCGTGAACTCAGAATCTTGAAATTTAGTACGAAGCAACGTCTTATAGCATAGATAAATGGAAAAATTACGAAAACCATACATTTTTAGTTACATCACATAATATATATTTTTTTAATAATTTTAAACTTACTACCGATTTCCTCATAAACGTGTAGAGGTATTAAATTGAAATTCATACCAAATACTCAAGTCTATAATACCTTTAAGCTGTAACAAAATCAAACTTCTATGTCAACGCAATCAAAAGAAACAGCAATTTAAGCTGCATATTTTGAAACTCGGAAGTACTCGCAAGGGAATCAAAACCTAAAGGGTACTTCCAGTCGACCTAGAATCTTGAAATTTGGTATGAAGCAACGTTTTATAGCACACATAAAGGAAAAATTCCGAAAACCTTAATTTTTAGTTACATTACAAAATATATATTTTTAATAAATATAAACTTATTACTTTCTTCCTCATGAACGCGTAGAGCTATCAAGTTGAAATTCATATCAAATACTTAGATCTAATTGCCCTTGCAGGTTTGTACGGAACCCTCGGTGCGCGAATCCGACTCGCACTTGGCCGGTTTTTTTTGTCGCTGAGGGTATCGTCAGTCCGGCTCCTGCTGGGGAGCATGAGGGTTATGTCGGCATCTCTCGTCTGGAAGGGGCTTCTCCTAGCGAGTTGCTAGCCAGAGGCATACCGACTGTTTGGGAATGTTCAAACTCCTCATCTTATTTAAACCGAACCAAGGAAAGCGCCGAATTCAAACCAGAGTGAATTTGCGGATTAATGGCCGCCATAGTACGGAGCGTGATTGTGGGCTGTGTATCTTGTGCAAAATTACCAAAATATGCGTTGTGTTACGTTGTGTCTGGACTGTTTGAAGTGTTGTGAACGTTATACGGCGCCGTAAAAGGAACTTTTTCATCATCATCTTAAAGTCACCAGCTGGCGACTGTGTGAACTCAATGGATGATCGTTTAGCTGCATTGCTCTGGGGAATCCTGGTAAGATTTGAATTAGAACAGGCTAGAATAGAATTATTAATTTGCATAACATAGGTACATTATAAATTGACAAATTACATTGAAGTCCTCCTTGTTTTGCCTTTAAAATCATACAAATATTCGGCATTACATTTAATAAGTACTTCCAAGTTACAATTAAATATTAAAGTTACGTATCAGAAGTTTTTGTCAGTCAAATAATCATTAATAGAATAATAACAATTATCAATAAGTAAATTATATAGTGTTCTTTTGAATAATTATACTTGCATACTTTTTATATATAATAGAAATTTATTAAAATTTACATTGAACTGTGCGTAATTGGGCACATGCAAGTAAAGAATAGGTTACGTCTAGTTTCGGATAATTTTGCAAACAACTCAGGATCTAAATTACTAAAAGAGCCGTCTCTAGTATGTATCATCATCCTCCTGCCCTTTCCAGGTTATCTGGGGTCGGCGCAGTAATGTTTCCTTTTCCATACTCCTGTCATTCGTCATCGAATCATCCCCTCTTTTTTCATAATGGCATTCTTTCACACAATCCATCCATCTCTTTTTCGGCCGTCCTCTGTTCCTCCACCCACTTACGTTTAAACTCATCACTTTTTTGGCAACATGTTCTTTTCCCTCTTCTCCTTACATGGCCTACCAGGGAAAGACGTTTGCCTTCAATTATCAATGATGGGGGCCACTTTCTACTTCCTCTAATATATTCATTCCTTATCTTGTCCATTCTCGTCACTCCACACATCCATTCCTCCAGTTTGTTCTGGACCTTAAGTGTATCTTCCGCAACTACGTCTCTAGTATGTATATAGAAGGAAATGTAAGTAGTTTCAGAGCTTTGAAATAAGGTTTGCAACTGTCCTCTGGCTTAAGATTGCACATTGCTCTGATGCAACGTTTCTGAGCTCTAAAGATATCATCTTTTCCTACTGAGTTACCCCAGAATAAGACTCCATACCTTAACACAGATGCTAGTATTCCATGATAAGCTATTTTGAGTGTTTCTAATTTAGGTACTTTTTGTAAGTTATACAAAGCATAGGCATTTTTGCTGAGTTTTTGCAGATTTCTTCTGCGTGAGATTTCCTATTAAGTTGACTGTCAATAACTAATCCTAAGAATTTTGCCTGTGCCACCTTCAATATTATAATTTACGTCAATGCTCTGTATGCGAAGTCGTCGGTAGAAAAACATTATATTTGTTTTATGGATATTAAAAGTTTAATTATTATCACTAAGCCAATTAACTATGTCAACTAATGCATTGTTTATGTGATTTTCATAGGAATTTCTACTGTCTAGTTTTACTACAGCGGTGCTGTCATCAGCAAATAGTACCGTTGTTTGTTTAATGTTGGCAGGTGAATCGTTAATATACAATAAAAATAATAAAGGTCCTAACACACTTCCTTGAAGAACGCCATATTTGATAATTCTAATTTTAGGAGTGAACTCAGTTTTCGTTTTTGATCCTGGACATATTTTTTGTGTACTTCTGTCTATTTGAGAGGTAAGAGTGTATAAGTGTCAATGCATTTTCTCTAATACCGTTGCGTTCAAGTTTATCGAGTAGTTTTTTATGATCTACGCAGTCAAAAGCTTTAGACATATCCGTGAAAATTGCACATATCGATATTTTATCGTCTACGCTAGTCAATATAGTTTTAAATAGGTCAAAAATAGCCATGTCAATTGTTTTGCCTTTCCTAAATCCCTTTTGTTCGTCACAGAGTATTTTAAATTTGTCAAGATATTTGTATATAAATTTATAAATATGTTTCTCAAATATTTTAGAAAAAATGGTATTCAGGGCTATAGGTCGAGGAACCAGAACTTGTCCATAATTTCCTTTCCATGATTTGGTAAACAGTCGTATTGTGAATTGAATGCTAACCTTACTTCAGCTACGCGATTGTTCCCGGCCTCCAAGGCACATTTTGGGAACCCAACACCCGTAGCGCTAACACCGACAAGACCCCAGCTGTTTTCCCTCATCATCCTTAAGTGGGGAGGAATCATAACTCCCAATACATTTTAAATGGAGTGTTCATACAGCGCGTAATGTTTACGCGCACATTTGTTCCTGCGAGCAACAGTCAGCCGCTCACTGTTAATGGATACGCGCCCTTAATGGTGAATATTATACAGGGTTGCATTCCATAACTCAAGTAAAACGCCGATTCCGTGTCGAGGGCGATATAGCATCCTGATTGTGCGATTCGACGCGTCCAAATGAGGCTTCGTTTGTGGCTCCCCGCGGTCGCGGAGTGAAAGTCAATTTGCGTTTTTGCGGAACTTTTATAAAAAAATGCTATGTAACTAACTAAATTGTATCTTTCACGTTTTAGTGTGAAATGAGATTTTTTTCCTTTAGTAAACCCATTGTTTTTACATTACAGTGTGTCCACTGAGACGACTGGCCTGATGGTAAGTGATTACCGTCGCCCATGGACCTGCAATACCGTTTGAGAACCACGCTTTTTTAACCAGTATGAGTGCCACGCTTCGGGTCTGGAACGGCTCGACCGCAGACATACCATGGCCTCACAGAAAACCGGCGTGAAACAGCACTGTGCTGTGATCTGCTGCATGCGTGAGGGTACCGGAGGCCCAATCCGAGAGAAAGGGGGGGTTCAAAGATTGGCAGCGCACTTGTGACTCCACTGGTGTGGGGTCAATTTACTGTGCGTGGTTTTTGCAGACAGAAAAATACCGTTACAGTACAAAAACGACTCGTCTGTCGGTCCGTCCGCCCCATTGGTCTAGTGGTTTAAGTAGAAGATCATGATCTCGGGGTCCAAAGGGTTCGAATTATTCGAACATAACTCGGTTTTGGGATGACTTGATTTCTATGATGGAGGTCTTTGCGCTGCAGTGAGACAATAAACGCCAGGATATTTTTAATACCCTAGAAAATTCTCGAGGGTATGATACTAATTATAATAAACATATTTACCAAAAGTACATAGGGTCTAATCTACAAAAAGGCCCTTTATGCTCCTTGGGGGAAAATTTATTTTCATATATAAACTACCATTTAGAAGTTTCTCGAGTATTTAAGAAATTGCAGTGTATAAGCTGATACTTTTTTACATTATTTTAGGGCTGAACCGAATTTCATGTGATCGAAGCTGTGGGTGTCCACAAGTTATAAATATAGTAATCAAAGGACGGATTCACTAAAATGCTCAATTTACGAAGGCTCAAAATACACTTAAATAATATGACACAGGATTATATAGCAAAAATATATAAAAAATACAGAAAAATAACTGTCCTTGACAACCACTCCAAATATCCATAGATCACACATATTTATTTTTTCATGTTAACCTTATACTGGCAGTCTGTGTTTTTCATTTAGTGACCAGCGTTAAACTCACTTTATCAAATAAAAACCTAAAAAATAAATACGAATAGTAAAAAAAGCATTAAAATAAAAAACAAATTAAAAGACCCCAGCTGTATTTCGACGCCTCTAACCAATCGCACGAGCTACGAGTAGCTGAAGGTCACACATAAATGCCTTTTTTCTTATTTATTTTTAACGACTCAATTCATCTACATCACCAACGTCTGGAGTAATCATATCACACTTGCCCCAGACATCCACTTCAAATTGAGAAACCAGTCCAACTCCAGCAAGCAAAGAAATAAAAGCCCACACTTTCAAATTAAAAAAAGATAAAAAATCCACCGTACTCACCCATCAGTCCACCCGTTTCACTACAACTATGTTTCGCGGTACCGCGGAGCGGGCGCTGGGCCCAGAGGCCGGCAGCGTGTGATGAGCGGCCGCAGAGGCGACGGACACGTGGCGCGGCGGCGCGCGTAGGCGGGCGTCTGACGCCGTGGCCGGGGGGAGGGCACACCTCAGGCGCGTAAACAATCTGACAGCCTTTTTTTGAGGCATAGATTTGGAGGGTATGGAACGACTTGGAGCATTACGTCTAATTTAATTACGACTAGTGGCCACGGAAGGCCCAGGTAAATAACTAAACTTGAGTGCAGATAAATACTAGTCTACCGCAGCCTTAAACTGCACAAATAATATGGCAGCCTTTTTGAGGCATAGATTTGATGGGTATGGAAATATTTGGAGCATTACGTGTAATTTAATTACGACTAGTGGCCGTGGCAGGCCAAGGTAAAGAACTGAACTTGAGTGCAGATAAAGACTAGTCTACCGCAGCCTTAAACTGGCGCAAATAAGCTGGCGGCCTTTTTTGAGGCATACATTTGGTGAGTATGGAACGATTTGGAGCATTACGTGTAATTTAATTACGACTAGTGGCCGCTTCAGGCCGAGGTAAAGAATAACTGAATTCACTACTCTGCAGCCTTAAACTGGAGCAAATAATCTGGCAGCCTCTTTTGATGCATAGGTTTGGTAGGTATGCAACAAACGGACTAGCGACGCCAATCGATTTTAATTGTAGCTACTAAACCGGATCTATTTTAAACAATATCGGGGTTACAACTGCTCGGCAAACACTTATACTATTTATTAAATAACTATGAAAAAATGTTGGGTCTAACGCGTACGCAAAAGATTTATTCACGCCAAAAGCGGCCACTTTTGGCGTGAATCAATTTAGCGTACAATAACGGACCCAAAATTTGTGCAAGGATATTTAATAAATAGTAAAAGTGTTTGCCGAGAGGTTGTCCCCCGAAATTGTTCAAAATAGATCCGGTTTAGTAGCTAAAAATTAAAATCGATTGGCGTCGCTAGTGTGCCCTACCCGTCACCTTAAGCGATTCATATTCACAGTGTTGTACCACAAACATTGTGCTCATAAATATTCCTAATTCTCCCAAACTGATTCATGTTTGTTTTTTTTGCAAGGGACATAATTTATTCGGGTTTTTAGATGGTGATAAATTGCAAAATCATCTGAGTTTGTAATAGTAAACGCGCGTGTCACTCCACTAATGTTGCAGGCGAATTCCATTAATGAATTTAATGTTCATTATTATTTTCATCAGCCTATAGCTTGCCTTTACACGTAGATGTAATTTAACAAACAAACAAACAATCATTTATTTACAAATAAATACGTGTGATACAGATTAGATCTTATACAAAATGGTATCGAGTTTATGTATTCAGCCAGCAAGCAGGCGTGCAAATAGTATAAGAACTTAATTATGACATATCATTTTAATAGAGTTGATAATATGATGATGTTAGCACATACAAATGAATCAATTAAGTAATAGATACTTATATTATATTACACCCAAATGGTAGAAACATTCATAGGTAAGTAGGTACACTAAATAAAAAAGAAAAATAAGAAACAAAAAAAGAAAACTAATTTACGATACGTTTCTAGAAACAAACTTAAGTACCTACAAAATTTAATTCAATCATCATTTTCTATGAACTCTTTAACGCTGTAAAAGCACTTTTGAGTGAGCCATGATGTAAGTAATTTTCTGAATTGGTTTCCTTCTAGTAATTTTAGTGAAATAGGCAATTTATCATAAAGTAATATGGACATAACAATCGATAGCTTGCTGTTTTTTCCACGAAGAAGATATTTTACTTTGAAAAATAAAAATTCACAGTCAAAAGACACTCCCTGAAAGAGATTTCTTAATAATTATACTACTTTAAAATCACTGAAGGATTTCATAACGTCTCTGACGGACCGTATAATAGAATGGAATAGAATGTTTTAGATTATTATGCATGAAAGAAAGTAATATTATATTTTGCTACAATAAATTTGTATCTAACAAAACATAATCTCTAACTAATGTTAGATAAATTCAATCCGCATTTGAATTAAAATACCTTTTATGTGATAGGTGGCAGGCGAGCAGATGGATCACCTGATGGTAAGTGATTGCCGCCGCCCATGGACATCCGCGACACCAGTGGAGTCACAAATGCGCTGCCAACTACCACTGGATTGGGCCTCCGGTACCCTCACCCACACAGCGAAACACAGCACAGTGCTGCTTCACGCCGGCTTTCTGTTAGGCCGTAATTGCTACAACAACTTGCGTTGTTGTAGAAATGTGGCAAAAAATTATAATTCGATCATCGTCAGCCCATTAAATCAGCGGACCCCGGGCTCCGAAGCGACAGCTTGGGACGCAACCGGGACAAAAAGCTAAGATGATGATGATCGTCAGCCCATTTAAGTCCCCACTGCTGGGACACGGGCCTCCCTCAATCACATGAGGGGTAATTGCCATACTCACCACGCTTGGCAGACGGGTTGGCGAGGGTTTTGATATAAATGCAGAGTTTTCCTTCTCTGGGTGCTGATGATCGTGCCAGCAACTTTACCTTAGTCGCCTTTTACGACACCTCGGTCAGAGTGAGGGTGGCCTATTCTACTCTGCCGGGGACCACACGGCTCGGCAAAAAATTATAATTCGGTAACGATTTCATATTATCATCATCATATCAGCCTACATCCACTCAATGTTGAGTATAGACCTCTACTTTATTACGCCACTCCCTTCAATCCCCTGCCAGTCTCTTCCATTACTTCCCTGCTGGGCAGATGGTACCCACAGGACGTCACCCCATTTTTGGCTGCCATTCGTTAAGTTTTATATTCCACCTATTACGCGTGCCAATATGTACTACCCTAGTTCTCCTTCTGATTTCATCAGACTAAATCAATACAGAAAAACCAAAGACTTAGAATGCCGCCTTGCTGACTAATTCTATCACCGTGGGAGAGCCACCCTTAGGCATAAATGGATCGACTCTACAGTAATACCACGGCCTTAACAAAAAGCTGCATGAAGCAGTGTCTCTGCTGTGTTTCGCTGCGTGAGTGAGAGTACGGAAGGCTCAATATGGAGAAAGGGGAGTTTAAAGGTTGGCAACACACTAGTAACTCCACTGGTGTTGCAAGTGTCCATGGGCGGCGGCGGTCACTTACCTTCAGCAAGCTCCATTCTCGTGCTCGTGATATTTTGAAAATATGGCGGATGTCACATGAAATCTAACGCCCTGTTGTGGTTTAAATACCGGGCCGTGATCTCAGGGTCCTGGGTTCGATTTCCCGGGTGGAGCGAAAAGTATGTTTCGAATTTTTCGGCCATAGCTCGGGTTTGTGATCACCAATCCGCATTTGGCAAGCGTGGTGATTAAGCCCTAATCCCATCATAGCGATAACTTGATTTCTATGATGGAGGCCTTTGCCCTGCAGTGGGACAGTTTATAGGCTGATTAAAAAAAAACATGAGATCTATGCAAGAAAAACAATGTTTTAGTGATATATGTCGTATGATAATTGATGTCACGCGCCCGAGAATTCGACTCCTAAGCAGACAGATCACCGTCTAGCTCGTCTGCCACCAATCATATAAAAAAAGGAAAACTCAGGTACAGGGCGCGCCCTGAATAGCCAATATGCTATCAATCGCTTACTGCACCTCTCATCAGAACCAACTTTTAATATATTCGTGGATAATTAATATTCATTGGCTAAATGCAAACCAAGGGGTCATCGTATCGGCAGGAACAAACACGCTCGTCAAAGGGCCAGGACGTGTAAATGACACGCGTCTGACGCAGGGCGATGATCTGAGGTAAAAGTACAAACTGCCACACGTTTCATCGCCACAATCTGTAGCACTTCTTCGTTTAATTCTCGTCTTTATGTTAAACACATTTAGTTTAATATGAATTGCAGATACTAACCTGATTGTTGAACGTGTATGTCTCTGCCTACACTATTTTCATTAGAGCTTCAGTCGGCTGATTAGCGCCGGCATTTCGATTATGTGATTTTATTATCGTAGCGTGTCATTCCCAGTTGAAATTATGTTCATCATTTCAATGGAGGCTGTCGCTTGTATAACATCCGCTAGATAGTATAATCTTGAACTGAGGTTTTGAACAGCATTGCTTATTCTCGGAGTCAGATCAATGTATGTGATGCTGTGAAATATTTATTTATATTTAGATTGTAAAGTTAACATTTTGATATATTACTTACCGACGACAAAAAATCGCCTTTTAGATAGATGGAACTAAGCCTCATTTTAAGTATCTAGCGGTTTTACCCACGCAATATCCCCCATCGATAAAGTAAAGTAAAGTATCAGCTTATATACCGTCCCACTGCAGGGCAAAGGCCACCATCATAGAAATCAAGTCATTACTACTATGATGGGATTAGGCTTAATCACCACGCTTGCCTTATGCGGATTGGTGATCACAATCCCGAGCTACGTTCGAAGAATTTGAAACATAACTTTGCTCGAGCCGGGAACCGAACCCAGGACCATGACATCATGAACTACTAGACCAACGGGGCGATTGATAAAAATTTACCCCATTGATGAAAATTAAAAATAAATGGCGGCACTTGTACACCAAACAAGCAACCTTAAGTTTAGCCTAAAAGTTTTTTTTTTAGGGTAAAATATTTATTTACAGAATGTTAAAAATAAACAAAAAGAGGAATACTATTTACAAGAGATGATGGAGGAAATGAAACATCTGCCCCGCTACTCATTGTGCCCAGAATGCTGACAGCGTTACCTAAAAGTTTAATCTCAGTATAAAGATACAAGTGAATTGTAAAGTTTTAATGCCGATCGATTGAATTTGTTCAGGAGTACGTGTACATACTCAGTTTTCAACTTACATTAAGAAATAATGAGCGGGTATGTCTGTAAGAACATAAAAGCAAAAGAAATCATTGACAAACGAATGGACGATGAAGTTGATACGTAGGAATGTTGAGAAACGAAGTAACGCCCCGCAGCACGATGGACTGGCGATGATGATGATGGAGTTCGGCCGATTTCGATCAAGGCGACCGCTTCAATTCCTAGCCAACTGTAGTTGATGTATTTGCATTTGGCTGAGATCGTAGCACGTGAGCACGCCGTCGGCATAGTTAAATTAAGGCTGACGATATAAAAAAGATGGCTGGCATAAGTTGGTTGCAGACTGGCACTTTTTGGGGAAAGCCTACCGCTAGGCATGGAGACAATTGGCAGATATTTTTAAACGAAAGGAAATCAAACCACTCCACTTTTCCCCTGATGGTAAGTGTTCACGCTGCGTGATTGAGGGCCAATCCGGGGGAAGGGGAGGTTTAAAAGTTGGAAACGCACTTGTGTCTCCACTGGTGTCGCGGGTGTCCATACCATCGGGTGATCCGCTTGCCCGTCTGCCACCTATCACATAAAAAAAATCACCGCCGTCGATGGACATTCGCCACTCCAGAATTTGTAAGAGGTATTGCCGGTGTAAAAAGATGTAGTATTTTCTACAAACATTTTAATGTCGATTGATTAAGAAATTTTGGCCTGATTTCTGTCTTGACTCATAAGCATTAAAGCTACATTGATCACCCGTTGATAAAGGTGTCGAAGCTAGCACGACAGCATTCGCGATAATCTCAAACAAATGGTGACTGTTCCGGGCCAGCGGCTCGAGAGAGGCACACGTCAAAACGCTGACTAATCAATAAAGCCGAGGATTCACTATATTCGCGAAAACTTATTCTCATGATGATGAGCTCGTGATCCTGGAATGTAACAGTGAGCGCTCGGCGCTTGCTACTGCATTCCAAGAGCTCATAAGCATTCATAGCTCTTGAATGTATCCCACTTCTTTCATGTATCAGGCGAGCAGACGAATCGTCTGATAGTTTTTTTTTTATGTGATAGGCAGGCAGACGAGCAGACGGATCACCTGATTGTAAGCGATTGCCGCCGCCCATGGACACCCGCGACACCAGTGGAGTCACAAGTACGCTGCCAACTTTTTAACTCCCCTTTCCCCAGGATTGGGCCTCCGGTACCCTCAGTCAGGCAGCGAAACACAGCATAATGCTGCTTCACGTCGGTTTTCTGTGAGGCTGTGGTAACACTCCGGTCGAGCCGGCCCATTCATGCCCAAGCTTAGCTCTCCCACGATCAATAGTTACCAATTTGTCGCCATCCATGAACACCTGGGTCTTTATGGGCGGCGGAAATTGGTCACTGGTGTTGCTGGCAACATCAATGGAGTCACACGCGCGACACCAAGCTTTAAGCTACTCTTAGGAGGCCCGATTTGGGGGTTGGTTTGGTAGTTACCTACATAGTTTGGTTGCTGACTATAAATTATAGTTAGTAGTTATGATTCTCCGCGCAGAAAAATTAGTCTTCTTATATTATTACATTTATGTATGTTCTTATGAACAATGCCGCCACTAGTCTAAGATAAATCTGTTCTTTACTCCTGAGCAAATGGTGAGCTGTTCCGAACAAATGGCTTGAGACTCGCTAAATACTGCCTAATCAATATTGAACCTTAATCCTACTTTATAATGTTCATTACAGTAAGACGTTGATCGCCGAATCGGTAAAACGACCAAACTTTTTGAAACACTTCTGCTTTTTTTATGTGATAGGTGGCAGACGAAAAGACATATAACCTGATGGCAAGCGATCTCCGCCGCCAATAGACCAGAGGAGTCCCAAGTGCGCTGCCAACCCTTGAACCCCCCTGTCACCCTGATTGGGGTTCCAGTACGTTCTCTCACGCAGTGGTACACAGCACAGATGCTGCTTCATGCCGGTTTTCTATGAGCCCGTGGTATCATACTCACTCATGCCGAAGCGTTCGAAATGGTGTTATGATGTCTGAAATTTATTTATATGCTTACATGAAGAATCGAAAGTTAGAAGTTTATGTTATTCTCTCTTGTATCGTTGCATCACGCTCAGCTGTGCGCTGACGTCACAGCCCCGTAGTACGCGACCGCCCACGCACCGCGTGGCTGGCGGAGAGGGCACGGCGCCGCGGGGGGAGGGGGCGCTGAGCCAATCTATATCTTAACCAGTGTTGCCAACATAACAATAATTTAAAAAGCTTTTTTATTTATTATGTATCAAATTAAATCTAAATACATGCCTTACATACATTAGCGCCTCATCAATGCTCACGGAGAGGCACGTGGATGGATTCCATGCCATCGTGTGTAAGCGTTGCGCGTCTACACTAAAGAGGCTGAGAGCCAGCTCGAACGGCATCCTAAAGGTGTTTGCAGACCGCTGGGATTCACCTATGTTACGCACTGGATGCAATTACATGCACATTAAGTGCGTCCCAGTATTATTTTTTTTTTGTCATGTCATTTGCTTGTAATTATGGACTTTGTCTGAAATAAACGATTATTATTATTATTATTACATGGTGTATCGGTAAACATCCACAACATCCACTTTTGACCTCGTCACACATTTGACACATTTGACCACGTCAACCAACCGTTCTGAGCAACATTTATTTTGTGTGACTTGGAAATTCGCATGAAAACTTCAATTTTTCATACAATGTCGGTCACGTGACTTGTTCATTTTTCTTTTCTAAAGATCGTACACCAATTGTTTAGAATGGTTGGTAGAACCCGTTGCTAAGGGAATGTAAATGTTTCCCGGTACTCCGTACATACGTATGTATATGTATTGTCCTGTGCTCAAAGCCATTAGTATTACGAACTCATAATGTAATAAATTATTTAGGTACATTTTTTTGTAATAAAGTTTATAGAGCATCTCACACATCGACCTTATTTCTGTGTCTTATTTCGAACTTCTTAATATGGTCTTAATCAGAAAGTCTACCACTGAAATCTCACATTTAGCACCTAGCACTTTTTATGTGACACGTGATAGTCTTGCGGACGGGTCACCTGATGGTAAGCGATTGCCGCCGCTCATGGACACCCACAACAACAGTGAAGTTAGAAGTGCGCTGCCAATCTTTAAACTTCGCTTATCATTGGATTGCTCATTCACTCGACAAAACACAATGCAGATTGCAGACGCTGCCTCATGTTGTTCGCCTGTGAGGCTCTCACTCTGGTATCACTATGATAGAGCCAGTCCATTCATAGCATAGCGTGACTCTCCCACGGTGAAACGTGTTATCGCATTGGCAACCCTGATCCGTAGCCGGTTCCGCAGCCCCCTAGAGGGAAACATTACATTTCTTGACACATTTTAGCAATCTACGACAGTTTGTACTTTATTACCTGGGGCTGTTTAAGTTACTTATTAAAATGTTTGATATAAGCTCGAAACATAAAATTGGATAACCTAACGCGTCTATTCATCCCAGGGTTGGCACACACACAACACACACAACTTAAAGTCGTCAGATCTGACCTTATTTATGCCCGAGGCATTAGAATCACGTTCATGATGGTACAGGACCGCCAACTTTTTTTTTATGGGATAGGGGGCAGACGAGCAGACCGATCACCTGATGGTAAGCGATTACCGCCGCCCATGAACTCCTGCAACACCAGAGGAGTCACAAGTGCGCTGCCGACCTTTTAAAAAGGAATACGCTCTTTTCTTGAAGGTTTGCAGGTCGTATCTGTCCGGAAATACCGCAGGCGATAGTTCATTCCATAGTTTTGTCGTACGAGGCAGAAAGTTTCTTGAGAAACGCACAGTTGAAGACTGCCAACCATCCTGATGATGTCGATAAACTTCTAAATTTCCCGGCTGATGACACTAAGAATATCTTTTTTTGGCTTATCTGGGGATTAAACCCAGGACCAATCTTCTTTTCGTAAATAATTGTTGTTATGTAAGTGATGATAACTTTGTCCTAATCATCATCATCATCAGCCCATTTAAGTCCCCACTGCTGGGCCACGGGCCTCCCGCAATCATATGAGGGGTAATTGCCATACTCACCACGCTTGGCAGACGGGTTGGCAAGGGTTTTGATATAAATGCAGAGTTTTCCTTCTCTGGGTGCTGATGATCATGAAAGCAGCTTTACCTTAGTCGCCTTTTACGACACCTCGGTAAGAGTGAGGGTGGCCTATTCTACTCTGCCGGGGACCACACGGCATATGACATGAAGTGTTACTTACTTACTTCTTGCTCTTGTCGTACACACGGAGTTGCGCAACTTGTAGTTGCGCAACGTGTAGCGCAACATTGTCTGTACAAACCTGTGCGGATAAAGAATGGGATCAGAAATGGCGGCGCATCTATTCACTTCTCGCTCGCACACTATTTGCGTCTATACTCGCACCCCACGAGTGCGAGTATTTCTTTATCCGCGTTGTACGCGGCTGTAGGAAACGTGCAGTAACAATAGGTACCACTTTGTATTCAAGTATTTATTTGCTTTCTAAGTGTACATTAAGTTTTTAAAGTTATTATGACATGTTCTTATAACCTAGCAACCTTTTACAAGTATTGCAAATCATGAACTAAAGACTTACTCAAGACTCAAGGTAAAATTAATCTTATTGAGTTTTAATATAAGTGACAGCACTTTGTATTGACTACTTAATTCAAATGAATGGCAGCAGTCAATGCGCACGTTCCATACACGCACGCCTTCGCTGATTGATATCTCATCATTCACTCACTCAATCGTTCCCAATGTGCTCACGCCGGATGATAAAATAAAATCCCGATATCCAAATAAAGTTTTCTACAGTTTCCGAACGAAAATTGAGGATCACAAAGTTCTCGGAACCACCGTGTGGTGAATACGATCAGCTGCGCAGATTCAATGTAAAGGCGAGTTATTGCAGATGCTTTTTAATAGAAGTATTATGTACCGAAGCGTAAACATTTTCATTTTCAATTAAACAAATAGTGTAAAATTTCTTTAATCTATTGTAATAGTAATAAAACTATGGAATCAGCTACCAACGTTTTCGAACAGATACGACCTGGTGATCTTCAAGAAAAGAGTTTATTCCTCCCTTTAGAGCCGGCATCGCATCTGTGATGCCTCATGGTATCCATGGTCCATGGTAAACGTCCATAGGCGGCGGTAATCACTTACCTACCTATCAGATGAGTTTTCTCGTCTGTAAGCCATAATGTAAAAAAATCCCATACATTAACCTGATTTCATACTATTGTGTTAGCAATATAACCTGGTCCTGATGTGTATACTATCATCATCAGCCCATTTAAGTCCCTACTGCTGGAGCACGGGCCTCCCTCAATCACATGAGGGGTAATTGCCATACTCACCACGCTTGGCAGACGGGTTGGCGAGGGTTTTGATATAAATGCAGAGTTTTCCTGGGTGCTGATGATTATGCCAGCAGCTTTACCTTAGTCGCCTTTTACGACACCTCGGTAAGAGTGAGGGTGCCCTATTCTCCTCTGCCGGGGACCACACGGCCATATGTATGCTATACGATGACCATAAATCAAAATAAAATAAAAATAAAAACCAGAAATAAATTTATTCAATTTAAGTCCATACAAAACATTTATGAATGTCAAATATGTAATCTACCGCTGAATCGGAACGTCAATTTCTACCGGGAAGAATCAGCAAGAAACGTTGCTCTTATCAAATAATATGGTGATTACAATTTTCATTCTTATATCTTTTAATCATAACAGTCAGTCTCCGTAAATCTTCATGCAAAGAGGTTATTCATCCCTTTCGAGCCTACAACGCATCTGTGATGCCTCATGAGTTGCTGATGTCCAGAGGCGGTGGTAATCACTTACCATCAGGTAAGCCATCTGCTCGTTTGTCCGCCATAATGTACAAAAATAATCAGTGTGGTCACATCTCAAGATGCTGGTTAAAAGTAGACCCTCAACAATCATAGAGCGCTTGTGGCAAGAGGCCGGAGCGGCCGCGACGTGACTCGGGCCCTAATGACCCTCGCGGACTACCTTCATAGCCTTTTAGACGTTTTATATTATGACAATGATATTTTTAGTTCTTACGCTTGAATGTGCATGTACACACAGCCACACATTAGGTTATTACAATCTGTCAAAATTCCTCAATTGATATTGAACCGAACGTGTTTCACATTAAGGTGAGAATCGACATTTGACAGTTTTGTATACCTTGGGGTAGTGGTTAGTGGGTCGCACTATAAAGCGACAGATGCGCAAGAGGTCGCGGGTTTGATACCCGGGTCGGGCCAAAAATTTGAACCTAAGTTTTCGGTATGAAATTCTTAGTGTCAGCCCGGAGTCTGGAAGTTGGCGGTGACCCCCGTGCCACGTTTGCGCCCAATCCCTCTCCGATCGTGTTACCTTGGTGACCCATCCGAGGGCAAGGGAATAGAGAGTGCACTTGTGTTTGTGCACACACTTGAGCATTATAATATATATGACGACCCGTTAGGAACAGTGGTAGTGAACGCTGCCTTTGGTCCAAGGGTTGCGGGTTCGATCCCCGCACAGTACAAACATTTGTGTGCATGAACAAGTTTGTTTGTATTGGTCTGGGTGTTTCCTATTTATTATAAGTATGTATTTACAAAAAGAAAAGTATTATATGTATATATTTGTAATCACACTGTTGATTCTGATATCCGTAACACAGGTGCTTGAGCTACCTATCTCGGAGTTAGATCAATATATGTGATGTTGTGAAATATTTATTTATTTATTTATATCCAACGAATGTGGCTGATTGTTGAGATTAGCCACCTTAGCCGAAATCGGTTGGAGGATATTATTATAACATTAATATATGTATGGTGCAACACTGAACAAATAAAAATAAATATAAACATAAAAATAAAATAATGACTTTCCACAAAAAAATACAAAAAAGATTGCAAACTACGCATAAGCAATAGCGCAGAGACTAGCGCCGGGCCCAAGAGCAGGGTAGGTTAAGGTCAATACCCTTTGATGATGGGTGCAACTAAAAAAAAACAAGACCAGCAAAATAAATTTAATTCTGGAACAAGTTTTAATGTGACGAGTTGCCTCCAACTGATACAGTTTTCAACTGAAATGGCAGGTGGGAGATTGGGAAACGCTCTTTTTAGCAAAATATACCTTAGGTTACTAAGAAAAATATTATTATAACAGTTATATTTCCGCTTTATTTGACCCCCTTTACCCAGATTTGGGCCTCCGGTGCCCTCACTCAAGCAAGGAGACGCAGCACAGTGCTGCTTCACGCCGGTTCTCTGTGAGGCCGTGGTATTACTCCGGTCGAGCTTGAAGTTATTAGATTATAAATAATGAAATCAAATACGTGTTCGCGGTCCCAACTGTATATTATGACTGCCTGTCCCATATTACAATCATCACTTATAAAGTAAAATGCTCACTTAATATTTTATGACACTACACCATCGGGGCTGATGAAGAAAAAAAAAATGTTTTTTTTTTTTTCAAAAGCACTTTTTACACAGTTCTATACAGTTTTGTTCGATTTTTGTGTACAATTTCTATTTTGTTATCTTTTAGAATTTTGACATTCGGCTCATTGTCTTCAATTACAGTATATGGTCCTTTGAATAAATTTTCCAATTTGCTAGCAGTTTCATTTTTCAATAAAATTAAATCATCTTTTTTATACAATACAGGGTTAACATTTTTATCATAATTAACTTTCCTGATTTCCTTGCTTTTTAACAATTTATTTCGTGCATCATTTTGTGCCACTTGTAATCTATATCTTAATTCTAAACTATAATTCTCTGGATTATATAAAGGTTCTACATTATTACTAATCCTACATGGAATATTACACGGTCTGCCAAAAACTAATTCGTAAGGTGCATATTTTGTTACAGAGTGTATTGTATTGTTGACTTTAAAAATAACGTAACGAACATTACTGTTACAAGTTAAAATATCATAGTGTTTAGGCCCGAAAAAACTGGTTATTACTAATGATTTCATTTTCACTTACCTGTAGATGATCGCTACTCGAAATATTGGGTGCTAAGTTGGCATCATGCTGTTCACCTCGCGTACGAAATTCGTCGTACGGTTGCGCTACAAACACATTGCTACGGTAGTTACCTCTGCTACGAATATTACGAGTGCTACGAGGAGTGCTACGAAATGCGGCACTACGACCTCGCGAGTGTCTTACATTGTTTTGTATAAATCCACGATTAGAATTAAAAGTCTCAAAAATAGGTCTCGAAAAGGTCTGATTTCCTCTAAAACGTGACCCTTGTTGCGAGTAGTGGTAACCACGACTTCCACTAGGTTTATAATAATTATTATAAGTCTTACCTCTTGCACTAAAAATGTTATGTGACGTGGTGGGCTGTGCCAACTCTTCGTCCTTAGCCGCACGTACTGCGTCCTTCAACTCCGAATAATCACGTGCTGAAATTATCGTGCTTAATCTTCTATTTTTCAAACCATCAGCAAAGCGTTTTATTGCTAATTTCTCGTTTATTGGTCTTAATATTTCGCATGCTTTCTCGTTACCGTCAGCTTGCGTAATAGTGAGGCCAATAAATAAATCGGACAGTTTATTACCAAATTCATTTATAGACAAGTTATTTTGGGATAAATTATTTAGTTGATAGAGTATAGTATTCGCCGATTTTTTAGTAAGTAAGTATTTTTTAATATCAATTACGAGACTCGCTACATCGCTATATTCACTCTTTAATTTCAATTTTGCTGATTTAGTAAGCCTAGTTTTCAAAATAAAAGATATAAGTAATTTCTTTTGTTCGATTCCTTGGAGACAGTCATTATACATTTCAATACTATCTATTATTTTTTCCGTTGTTTCTTCAGTATTGTCCATCATGGGAATTAAAGAAGCAGCCGTTTTAATATCAAATTTATCCATTTTAGAACCTATCTGCTCTTGTTCTACGTTTAATTGAAAAGACAAGATTTGTCTATATGTAGATTCAATTGATTCCTTAATATCGTTTATATGTACCTCTAAATCTAACGAACTACTTTTTTCTAAGAAAATGCTCACAATATGTTTACAGTCTAGATATAAACTATTAGCTCTTGATATCTTATCACTAACACTATCCTTATATTTTAATCTTCTGGCTGGACCAAGTTTTCTTAAATTTACGTAAATATCTAATAACTCATTTAAAATTAATTCCAACTCTTTTTCCATATAGCTTCTATTAAATATACGTTAGTGTTGTCTTTTACAAAAAAAAAAGAAGATATCCAATTATTATTATTTTTTTAACTTAAGCAAAACTTATTCCGAACCAGATAGGAAATAAACTTGTATAATAAAACGTTATTGTGCAACATAATTAATGTTACTTAATACTAGTAGTATACTACTGTAATAATTATAAAACTAATTGTTCATATTTGTTCACTTCACTATACTGGGCAAACAATTTTTCTTTATAAACTCACCGATCGGGGCAGTCTGATGTCATCAGTAGTGGGACACTTAATCACATAGATTGGGACAGGTGGACATATTCAGCAAGGGGACATTAAACGCAAAAGATCGGGGCAGATTGACGTCTTCAGTAGTGGGACACTTGATATGCAGATTGGGACAGTTACACATATTCAGTAGTGGGACACTTGATACGCAGATTGGGACAGTTAGAGACTTGATACGCAGATTGGGACATATTTAGCGATGGGACACTCAAGCAGTAGAATCTTCCTCGCAGGCCTTTCTTCCTGATAGTCTCATCCTCATTCTTCTCACAAATTGCAATTGCAGCACCTGTTTCTCGATCTCATTCTTTTGGTGTTTTTTCAGTAGTTTGTACAGTATGCCAAAGAAAACAATAGTGACGATAACGATCAGCGTAATCAACAAAATGTTATTTGTTCTGACGTGGGCTTCCGTCTCAGTTTCCGTGGCAGTATTCTTTCCAGCTCCTGCAGCCGTCTGCGCAATGATGACCTCCTTGTCCTCGATCTTAGAATATGATTTCCCCATGGTGATGGTAAAAAAATTGGGTAGAATTAGACACAATAGTTATCACTCCGGCACACCTTTCTTGGTTGCGAGTCGTCACGTTACAAAACTCCATAATTTAAAAGAGTCTAAAACGGAGCACCGAGGCACACAGGAATCCGCCAAGTCCGCAAGTTTCGCCCGTTATCGGATACTCGGTACCTATTGTTGACGCGGGCGACTGCGCTGGCCGGGTCGCCATGAAGTGTGGGAGATTATAAATAATGAAATCAAATACGTGTTCGCGGTCCCAACTGTATATTATGACTGCCTGTCCCATATTACAATCATCACTTATAAAGTAAAATGCTCACTTAATATTTTATGACACTACAAGCTATTTATGCCATATGGTCGACGTCGTGGCTCTCCCACGATTCAAGTTCTATGTTAATGGGAAGTCTCCTATACGTTTAATGCGTTTTTGCAGACTAAAAGTGAATTTAAAGTATTCCGTACTCGGAATCGCCCCAATGGAACCCTATAATGGGGGCTACTGCGTGTGAAATATCCGCTAGATGTGAACCGAGATCCAATTTTAACATCATTGGCTAATTTATTCGTTAATTGTCCGTCTACATTTCAAGAACTTTTATTTACAGACTTATAAAAATAATACATCTTACTACAACCCCTTGACAAGAATGTGTCGTCTTTACAACGGGGTATCAATTAATAATCCCAATCTTGATATTTTTGACTCCCGATTTTGCGTCTTTAAAAATCGTGTTAAATTGCTTTCAAGGATATAATCCAGCGAATACTCCCACTATTGATAATTAATCACTACCACTATGTATAAGTATTGTTTGTTTAGATTTTTTTAAGTACGCAATAAAATGATGTGTAAACAATAGTAGGATATCAATCTAGCTCTAAACTCAACTAAATGTGTACACATCCATAATTTACTGATTGTCATCTGTTTTGTTTTCCGAATAATAAATAAATAAATAAATTGACAATTTGAAATATCACGTCTAAAACACCCAATCACCTTGTAGATAGACCTCAAATCTAAAGTACGCCATCTTGCGGATTTTTAGCACGCAATTGCCCATTGAGAAGGCAATTCACTTTGATCGCCGCTCTCACGTTTTTCGTAGCATGAACGTCTACGTCCGTAGCACACAGTGCTACGAATGCTACGCTCGCTACGGGCTGCTACGAAATTATGTAGATTTATTGAAGTTGGCAGCCAGGCAATTTTATGTGTACTTACCTACCTCGAAGAAAATTTAAGAACCAGTAGATAAAGATATGTCGTTTTGTCTGTCATGTCACTGCTGTTGATTACTAAGGAAAATAATTGTCTTTTAATAAATTTTATCGCCTAAAACAACAACAAAAAAAAACAAAATCTTACCCCTATTGATTCTGACCGAGTAACCTTGACCCAGTTGGTCTGGCTCCCTGTCTAAGGGTGTCGAAGGTCAGACGACAGTCGCTTCATTGTAATTACCAGATTTCCCAAATCCTGGATCAAAAATAAAAACTGTCTTTATTCAATTTAAGTCCATACAGAACATTTATGAATGTCAAATATTATGTAATCTACCGCTGATTTGGAATGTCAATTTCTACCGAGAAGAATCAGCAAGAAACTCAGTAGTTACTCTTTTCAAATAATATGGTAATTACAATATTCGTTCTTTTACAAAATATGATTACAGTGACAGTATGATATACAATGCTTATAATCGTATAGTTTAGATAAATCGTCAAAGAAAAATTATGAAATGAATTATACATTAGAGGACAGGCGAAGATATCAACATGTCCAGGAATCCTTATCATTAAAATAATCATCTTCTTTATAGTAGCCTTTCTGCATTAGGCAGATTTTTGCATGCAACTTAAACTTATGTACCGGTAAATCAATGATATTTTGAGGTAACTTATTAAACATTCTAATGCTCAATCCTACAAATGAATTTCCAGTCTTATGAAGTCTTGGCTTTGAGACAGCAAGTCTATGTTTATTTCGCGTGTGAAAGCTATGAAAATCTGATTTTTGCGAGTAAAGGTGCAAGTTCTTGAATACAAACATAATACGCAATACAAAGGCGGATCAAAGGTGGCTTTGAATGCCACCAGGAAATATACGCATCGTTTCAGAAGATCTATGGTTTTGAGTACGTAAACGGTGTGAAACAGCGCCTGTTCTGTTTTGCAGAATAAGTGAGTCTATCTGAGGTACAACCGGAAGGTTGGTAGGTGTTGAGAGTATCAAATGGCAGCGACAATTGCTTACCATCAAGTGATTAATCTGCTTGTCTGCCACCTATCTCATAACGTACATAAATTTGATACATTTTTAGGGTTCCGTAGCCAAATGGCAAAAAACGGAACCCTTGTAGATTCGTCATGTCTGTCCGTCTGTCCGTCCGTCCGTCTGTCCGTCTGTCCACCCGTCCGTATGTCACAGCCACTTTTCTCCGAAACTATAATAACTATACTATTGAAACTTGGTAAATAGATGTATTTTGTTAACCGCATTACGATTTTCACACAAAAATTGAAAAAAAAATTAAAAAATTAGGGGGGTCTACATACTTGAAACTGAAAGTCAAAAATTTTTTTTTCATCAAACCTATACGTATGGGGTATGTATGGATAGGTCTTTAAAACTGATGTTGTGGTTTTTAGCATCATTTTTTTCTAAACACAATACTTTGCGCAAGAGACGCTCCCAAAGTGGTAAATTGTGTCGTCGTCCCCCCCTCTAACTTCTATAATAAATGAATTATAAAACTAAAAAAGATATGATGTACATAATCATGAAAACTAACAACGAAAATTGGTTTGGACTAGATCTAGTAAGTAGTTTTTTTTATACGTTATAAACCGTAAACCGCAATTCACCTTCCATATATCTTACTTGCTGCTACGGAACCCATTCATGGGCGAGTCCGACTCGCACTTGGCCGGTTTTTTTTTCTGAAGTATTAAAAGAAAACGGGTGAGTGCATTATCAATTCATGCTATCGCGAGGATAATTGAGTAAAGTAAATGAAGAAAAAGGTAAATGGCCAAGCGGATAGTCCAACTATTGATTTAAACGCAAGAGTTCATTACGTCTAGACGGTAAATCAAGCACCGACCCAAGTCAATAGTCCAAATGTACAAGTTAAAAAAGGTTAAATCTTTTTAAACTTTCAAATTCAATGGCATGAATGAACTGGTTGAACTGGTTTTAAAATTAAATGCATGAATGAAAAAAGTAAAAGTACCTTAAAAATTGCATAATTAGTGGCCGTTCACAAATTGGTATTGGCCCTGCTCCCTCGATCCCCGAGTCGGGTCTAAAACTTGTACCTAAGATTTCGGTAAGAAATTGTCAGTGTTAGGCCGGAGTCTGGAAGTTGGCGATCTTGTACCCACATGCCTCGGAAAGCTCGTTAAGCCGTTGGTCCTGCACCCGATCCCTGTTCGGTCCATTGGAATATGAGGGTAAGGGAATAGAGAGTGCACTTGTGTTTGCGGACACACTTGAGCACTATAATATATCCTGCGTACGTGGCTGATCGTTACGATCGGCCTCCGTAGCCGTAATTGGTTAGAGGATATTATTTATTATTGGCCCTGCCTTACTCTGAAGTATCGTGGGTTTGATTCCAAATTTTCACAAATAGTCGTAAAATTAACACATCATCGTTTGACGCTAGTTCAAGCACCATGGTCACGGCGTAACCCTCAAGATTTACCCTCCTTTGCAGTCATTTAGCACGCCAAAAATATCGAAAACTCAAAAATATATGCATGTATTTTTACACTTCATTTTAGTTTATCAACTATCAAAACTATCCTCGCTGTATCTCTCGCTGTATGACATTCTTCCCCTCGAATCTCCTACCTAGGCAACACTGTAGAAGCCAATATAAAACAAAAAAAATTTTGGTTTAGTTTTCCAACCAATCTTCTGGAATGACCTTCCAGCCGCGGTGTTCCCTGATCGCTATGACATGTCCTTTTTTAAACGAGGTTTGAAAAGAGTTCTTCTCTCACGGTAGGCAGCGGCATGACTCTGCTCCGGCATTGTTGATGTCTATGAGCGGCGGTTACCGTTTACCATCAGATGGGCCGCAAGCTCGTCTACCTACTATAAGCAATAAAAAAAAAAAACAATATTTTAACACTGAATAAACAACACTGCATGTGCACAGTTTTATAAAGACACTATTTGAGCTAGCCTATATAAAAGTTTCGATAATATTTTCACAACATCACATACATTGATCTGACTCCGAATTAGGTAGCTCAAGCACTGAGTCACGGATATCAGAACCAACAGCAGAATCATGAAGGATGTAAGCTGTATTTTTGTGAAGTTTCATCACAATTCATTTAGTAGTTTTCGAGTTTATTCATTACCAAAAAATACTTTTTTCTCGTTATAATATTATTGTAGATGCAAAACCATGACCTTTCCGTTTTTGTCTTTTCTGCAGTCTAGTAAAAATTAAAACAGCATTTATCTCGATTAAATTTCAATCGACTGTTGGGAGCGAATCGATCGGAATCGCTCCTCGGACCGAAATTGACGAACGATTTAAAACGGAACGTCATCAAGTAGAACACAGCCTTGTTCCAGGGGTGGCAATTCTTCATTTGCTGTCTTGGAATATAATTAGAACTGCCTAGTGTCCAAGGGTCTTATTCTTAAATAAATATTGTTAATTTAACCGCTGTTATTAAGTAGTTTTCATTCTTTTTTGAAAATGTTGTATATATTTTTTTTAATTTCAAACGCCAAAACTGCTCTATAACACCGTTTTAGCTAACAAAAGTTTTTTTAACCTTTGTGAATAAATTCCCTAGTATTTTGATCTTAATCTAGATGTTACTTATATCATGAAACAATACTTTACTTTTTTGCGATAAAAGGTAACCTATGTCTACTCTAGTATATTTTATATCTGTATTAAAACCATTTCAGTAGTTTAGGCTTGGTAACATGATAGGCACTTTTTACATTTATAAGTAAAGTATCAGCCTATTTACTGTCCCACTGCAAGGCTAAAGCCGTCAGACTGCCTTCGCTGAATTGTAATTACCAGACACCCCAAATCCTGAATCATGGTCCAAGCGTATCCCGGGCTCCAGAGCGACAGCTTTGGACGCAACCGGGAATTACACGCTAAGATGAGGGTTTTAAACATAATCCCTCTAATTCCAAAACGTGGTTTAAAATAAGTAGTGGGATTAATACTAGGAATAACTGAAGGACTAGAGTAAGTATTATTACAAAACTAAGTTTAACGTTATTTAGTATATCACCTATAAAACTTAAGTTAAATTACCCGGACACCTAGTTTAAAATGAGTACGAAAATAATAACCTCAAAATATTGATTCAGTAACTATGACCACTTATCCCTGTGACAGTTCATTCCGTTTTACATTAAAGTATTTGTGCGAAAGTAGTTAATTTATTTTTGGATTTAATCCCAAAAATATAAAGCAATTCCTATGCATATTACTTGGAAACCTTACTTAGGTCAATATTTTAATTTAATTGTTGCTAAAAAACAATTCCAAAATATTTTTACTGCAGACAACAAAATAAGGTTATGTAAAATGAAATGTCACTGAACGAATGATTGAATGATTCGTTCAATTTATCGACACTATCCTGCGGTACTAAGTGGTCTATCGTTAGTCAAGGATTTGTAATAAAAAATTAAGAACTAACATTATTCCGCAATAATCATGAACTTGCTAGTTTAGGATTAAAACTGGTATCAGGGCTGGTTTTTGTAATAAGAGAGAATGAGTAACGCTTAGGAATAGCAGCCCTGGCCAGTCCATTAAGATCGGGCCGCGATATTAACGCGCTCTACCGACAGAGCGTCCTGAAGCGCATAATATATTTGGACTCTATTGTCAACTCTGCCATTAATTAAAATCTAGCTGATTTTAGAGCCTATGGTTGCGGTTTTTAGAACTGTGACATAGGCATGGCTTGGTTAGAGGCTGAAAGTTATCATATCAGGAAATCACAAAATAATGTGTTTCAAAGCAAGCTGTGATCTCCTATAGTAGGTGCACAAGAGATGTATTCTTAGATTTTCAGTTTTATTTTTAAGGTTGTGCCACCTGTGTTGGGATCCTAATAAATAAATAAATATCACCATGGTGGATAAGAACGCGATTTCCATGCGAGGGGTGGTGGTTCGAATATAACCATGCACTTCTTGATTTTTGAAATCAATGTGCATATTTCTACCATTCGCTAGCCAGTGAGGGAAAACATCGTGAGGAAACCTGCACGTTTCGGATTGTTTCTTAAACGTGTAAGCTCGTTCAATTTGTCTGGTTCCCCTGTTAAGGGGTCACGAAGGACAGACTGCCGTCGCTTCATTGTAATTACCAGACTCCTCATATCGTGAATCTAAGCGTACCCTGGGCCGTATTTGGAACTCCCATGTGTAGGAACACCTGAAAACTCCTGAGAACTACACGCCATGATGAAGTATTCACTTGTTTATAAGGAGTCCTAAAAATACTTTTCTGTTTTTATTTTAGATATTTTAATAAAAAAACGAAAAATAAAATGCAATATTCAAATATGCCGCAAAAACGCGTCTTTTAGCAATATGGCGGCCAGTGACGTAGATTATCCATAAATAAACATTGAGCTTGTTGGTGTTTCAGTGTTTCTTTCAAATAGTTTTGATAGACTTTTTTTTGATTTATTTCGTCCTATGAAGGAAAGGCAATCAACCATAGGCAGTCCATAGACTTACACGTAATCTAACGTCACGGGCCGTTTTTAGTCACGAGACCCCTGTTTAAAAAATAATAATTTTAGAAGACGAATTTTGATGCAATATTTTTATCTCGCGTTATTATTTAATCGCTCCACATAAAATATATTAACACTGATGTTATATTTAGATGTTATATTAGTTATAAAGAAATGTATAATTTTCACTGTCAAATAGCCTATTGCTTCGAGAAAAAGACCGTATCATCCTCTTCTCGAAGCAATTCAGGCTATTTTCGACCCCCCTATAATTTCGTTGTGGATAAAACAAGAAGCCTGAATTTTCAATACCTAATCAAGCACTGTATAAACACGGTATATTTAAAATTTCAGTCAATATGAACCCGTAGTTTAAGAATGACAACTTGTTAAAGTTTCTGAATTTTGTCACTGACTGACTCACCGATCATCAAAAGTCCAAGGCACTTCTAGCAGACAGAAGCTTCAAATTTAGAATACAAATAAAATTTAGTGTCTTAATTATGGGAAAACTTATTTTTTTTGTAATTTCGGTCCATTTTTCTAAATACACCAACTGCATGAATAACTTTGTAGTCTTATATAATGTATAGGATTACAAAGTTACGTTTGCAGTTGAAGGTGAAGGTACCGGAAAGAAAAAAGTAGGTGGACTACAAAAAGAAATGATATCCCATAATCAGCCGTGTTTTCATGCAATGGCAGAGTCAAATATTCAATCACCGATTTCCAAGTTAATTAATTTTCACGGTAGAACAAAGTAACTGAGTGCGAGACTTAGATTTTATGACAAGTATTGTTTTTTACGGGATATTTAATATTCCATTGTCTGTACACGTGTAAAGTAATCGGATATCTTTCTAAACAAGGTGTATGTAATGATAAGATATTAATATTTTGAACTTTCAGAATCTCAAAGTCAAAGTCAAGTCAAAGTCAAATAATTCTTTATTTGCATAGGCTTGTACACAGCACTTACAAATCGTCATACATTTGAATGACTTAAAACTATTTATAAGTACTTATGTATAATTTACATGTTAATACATAAATATGTTGATACATAAAATATACTAAAGAAATAAATAAACATAATGCGATTCTACCACCGGCTCTTAAAGTTGTTTCTGGTCGAGAAGATCCGGCAAGAAACTCGCCAGTTACTCTTTTTAATCGCCAAATTTTCATACAATGTTGTGTTATCATCATACCAAGCCATACAGTTCAATTGTTACACAAAATAAAATAAAGGAAATAATAATAAAATAAATATTATGAGGTAAACCGAAGCAGAGCAGTCCCCAAAGGTGGCACCTGTTCACAACTATGACGTATGTGTCAGCCATAATTTCACTCAACCATATTAGAGGGAATGTAATGACACCTCAGAGACATTTGAGTGAGCATGACTACTTAGGTTCCCCTCATAGGGCACAAAGAGTAGTAGTTACTTAATCCAACACTAATAAACTGCAGGACGAGGTGTACAATAGTAGTAGGTGGTTAGCATCTTGTCAATTATTGAATAGTCAATATAAATCAATTTTTATACAGTAATAAATGCTGCTAAGCTTAATTTATTAAAAATGAGTAATTATATAATATTAATAATTTTCGTAAATATATATGAAAATGCTACAAGTGTGCAAGCATGGAGGTCATTATGTCCATGAATCCTTATCATTTAGGTAGTCTACAATTTTATAGTATCCTTTACTCATTAAACAGGTTTTCACGTGAGATTTAAATTTATGCGTTGGTAACTCAATAACATTTTGTGGCAACTTATTGTACATTTTAATACTTAGACCAACAAATGAATTATTAATTTTATGAAGTTTCAGATTTGGAATCGCGAGCTTGTGTTTCTCAGACTTTCAGGTTCCGGTGGCGGAATCACATTTTATTTATTCATTTCTTAGTATATATTTTTTTTGTATCGACATTATATGTTTAATTACTTGTATAATATACATAGTTATAATTTATATTTTTCATGAATGATTTGTAAGAGCTGTACACAAGCCTATGCAAATAAAGTACTTTAAAAATTTTGATTTTTTTTAGAATACTATAAAAACCCAATGCAATATAGGTATTATGCATCTGTTGTATTACGACAACACGTACGCCTCACACTTCACTTGTGAACAGGTGCCACCTTTGGTATACGCCTGAAATAAATGACAATTTATTAATTTTATTTTTAATTGGTTACTGATCTGCTTCGGTTCACCTCAGAATATATATATATAATTTATTTTATTTTATTTTGTTTTACAATTACACTGTATCACTTGGATGATAATGATTTTGTATGAAAGTTTGGTGATTAAAAAGAGTAACTGGCGAGTATTTTGCCGGATCTTCTTGACCAGAAACAACTTTTCGAGCCGGGTAGAATTGCCTTATGTTTATTTATTAATATAATATGTATGTATTAACATGAAAATTATACATAAGTACTTATAAATGGTTTTAAATTACTTAAATGTATGACGATTTGTAAGTGCTGTGAACAAGCTTATGCAAATAAAGATTCTTTTTATTTTGATTTGATAACAATTTCGTAAGCTAAGTACTTAAAAACTAAAAAAACCATTGCATTATAACTAGGTAAAACCATCCTAAGAAAACAAAACCTCTGTTTTCCACGCAATCCGACTAACGGCGACAGAGCGGTCATTAAGATCCAGCCTCGATACCGTCCACTAATGGATTGAACGGAATTGAACTGGATTGAACGCACTCGGTCCGTAACCTTTGTAACAAACTTTTGGGTTCCTCACATCCGCATCCAAACGTCCGTTATAGTGATGCGAGATCAATATTTCACCTTAGAATCATTTTACACGAGTGACATCAATATGTCATCATAGTCATCTTTTACAAGAAACTTTTTTGAAGTGAAAAATAATTGAGTGTAGGTTTTCTCACGATGACTTCCCGCACCTAGCTGGCAAAACACATCGCAAGCGCTACTTCACACCTGTTTCCTGTGAGGTCATGGTATCACTCCGTTCATTTCCGTACACTGGCCCATTCATGCCACAGAGTGACTCTCCTACGATCTCTTGGGACTAAGGCTATTTTTTTTTATGTGTGGCAGACGAGCAGACGGATCACCTGATGGTAAGCGATTGCCGCCGCCCATGGACACCCGCGACACCAGTGGAGTCACAAGTTATTTACGCTTTAGCTATACCCGTCATCATCCGTCGTTCTAACACAAACATCCATAGATTATAGCTGATTTTGTAAGTGAGTAAGTAAAACATTTACTGACCACAAACAAGAAGATTTTAACAATAAGACAGAAAATAACAAATAATAAGTAGGTAAGTACCTGTTGCATGAACGATTATCAACATGATCAACCTCAGCATGTGCTGCAATTGCTTGAAGCCGCTGCAGCGCTGGTTTTCAGTTTGGACTTTGAGTGACGGGGTTAATAATATGATTAAACCAGTGATCGTGTGACATAAATAAAAAATTTTGGATACAAAAGATCCAGAAAATCAGCTCTAGCTGAATTAATATCGAAGAGTGCGCTATTAGCAAATAGACAAAGCAGTAAATAAATATATAAAATAAAATATTTATTCGCATTCAAGTTGAAACACAAAAACAATGACAGCACCCTCACATTTTTTGATATTAATTCGCCACTAGATGAATTGTCAGTGAAGCTACTCCGACACACTACACTAACAGTATCGGTGTTTGTTTGCGTTAGTAACGGCCTACCACGGGGTTCGCACTTGTTAATTACTGGATTCCATGTCGATGATATTTTAAATCCATCCTCCCGATTGATTGATTGATTCTTATACTTCTTGATCTCAATCGCTTCACGTACTATCCTGGTATGATAATGACGATCGGTGGAGAGGACTTTCGGGTCATGTAGTTCCATCCAATGATTAACTCCCATTTTCAGTAGATGTTCTGCTATTGCCGATTTATTCGCTTGTCGATTTTTAACAGCTGCGATATGTTCCTTGACACGTTCTGCAACTGACCGCTTCGTTTGTCCAATATAAGAACTACCGCAGCTACACTTGATTTTGTAAACACCTGGAGTCTGAAAAGGTATGACATCTTTTGGTGATCGCAGTTGTTTTGATATTCGACATAACGGAGTATATACAGTCTTTATGGAGAAATTCTTGAGTACTGTTCCAATTTTGTCCGTTACGCCTATAATATAGGGCAAAAATGCTGCCTGGCGGTTCACCTCTGGATATCTTTCCCTTCTCTTTTGCCTGCTTTTTTTCTTTTGAGCAGTATCGAATATCAAAACAACTGCGATCACTGACTCACTGATCAGCTTCACTGACAATTCATCTAGTAGCGAATTAATATCAAAAAATGTGAGGGTGTCTGAAGATTCACAGCCCGGCCCCAGCAGACGACGCCGTGCTCCGCCAGTCCGCTCGTGACCACGGCTGCTGTAACGTAGCCGAAACGTCGAGCCAAATATGTGAGTACAAAATGTTGTTTCACATAATAAATATCGTGTTAATTCCCGTATTGATACATTATAGTTGGTCGTTGTAGTCCCAACTCTCGAGGGGTTTCTCACGATTCCCGCAGGGAGTCGGGGAAATGCTGGTCTCGCAGGTTGCGAGAGCGGGGGGAGTCCTAACCCCAACGGCATAATCCCATCCAGCGAGGAAAGGGACGTCCGCTGAGGGTCTCGAGCCAGCGGGGGGAATGGTCATCTTCCGAGGCTGAGCCGCAGCAAGCGGCTCAGCCTCTGATAGCCACCTTAGCTGTGTGAGATACCGCTGGATCACGTGGTACTCGTCCGCGCTTTTCGGCATAAAGCGTACGCCTTTGCTGAAAGCGCGTCCGTTGGGCGCGTGACCCATCAGCTCCTACAACATCTTGAAGTGCGCAGGCCTTCTACCATGAGCGGGGGGTACTTGGCTGTGGCAGTGGTGGTGGTGGTCCGTGGTGTCTGTCGGCGAGGGCGCGGATGCCTTCGCGCTGGTCGAGGCAGCGGGCGCTGTGGTGGTCCAAGTGGCAGCGTATGGGGCCTCTGTGTCCATTGGGGACGGTGGCAGGGGCCTGGGTGACGGCGACGGCGTCGGTTGCAGCAGAGCTCGCTTCGCTTGCGCCTGCGGCGGGGACAGGAACCGCTCCGGCCGTATGTTGGTGGTTGCGGCAGGGGCCGCGAGGCGGGGCCCTTTGGAAGGGGATGGAGCGGAGCTGTGGAGAGGTCCGCTAGGTTACAGCGGTCGACCCAACACTAATCCGTTTATAAATGTCCGGATGTCTTTGTGTGCTATGTAACGGAACTTTCGGATGTTTATACTTTATGTTATGGTTTGAACTAGGGACAATAGCTTTTATCAAAACCATGTGGATTATTACGCCCAAGACCAATGATTCGTTATGTAAAATTTGATGCCGTAGTTTCTAACATTAAAATAAGGTTTTTTTTGCACTATAGGCTCACGCTTGACCACAATCGCAGGTGATGGAAAGTTACGATGATCACCAACCCGATACTTCAACTACGACATGAACTGGGCGTTAATTGGTAGGCAGAAGTCACCCAGAGAGCAATGGAGAGGGCTATGCTCGGAATCTACTTGCGCTATCGTATAACAAATGATAAGATCCGCAGGAGAACTAAGATCACAGACATAGCCCAAAGGATTACAGGCAAGGCACATAGCGAGGAGAACAGACGTAGCGTTGGGGCAGAAAGGTCCTCGAGTGGAGGCCATGTACAGAAAGTCGCAGCCGCAGCAGGCCTCCCACAAGGTGGACCGACAGTGAAGGATGCGGAAATCTAGCGGCGGTGCAGGACCGATCTGTGTGGAGAACAGGGGGGAGGCCTATATCCAGCAGTGGGCGTCTATTGTTAAGAACAAACTTTAGTACATTCTTTAACAAAACCCAACAACCATTCGACTGTAAGTACATCTCTTCAGCAGACAATTTTTACCCCATTAGCGTAAGCCAATTAAATTATTACGAGATTTGAGTCTTGAATCGCTCGGAACAGTATTCACTTAACGTTTGTTTAATAAGTAAACTCCCACCACTTTGCAGGAATTAGGGCTGGGTTGAACTTTAGGAAAGCCGATAATACCGATAGTTTGACGACGATTTAGCACGTTTGCGAATCGGTGCGATGGATTTGTCTGATAACAAATCTATCGAATCGAATGTTGATCATTGTTATGAAAGATAGATCGGTGAATATTGTACTGTCATGATTTGTGCGTGCCTTCGGCATGAATGGACCGGCTCGACCGGAGATCTCCATATCATCCACAGATCTGACAACCACTTGTGTAAACGAGTTTTAGAGTGGAGACGGTAAACGTAGTGTAGGGCACGCTCAGGATAGATGGAGTGACCCTCCGTGATGTGGCGATCTAAGCAGGATGGCTGGCTGGCTTTTATTGTTGACTTTTAACATTATCATTCACGGCATCAAATTGGTTTAGGTTTAGGTGTCAACGTGTCATTGTGACACAAAGGCCTCTTCTTAAATTGATTAAATCTACATGTTTAACCACGTGTTTAAAATCATAAGACGATTGAAATGTCCTAAAACGAGTCAAATAGCCTTTTGTGGGGCGTTGCATGAATATTATTATTCAATCAATTTAATTGTGACATTTGTGTGAATTTATTTATTTATAATAATTCTTGCCTAAATCCGGGAATGAACCCGCGATATTCTGAGTTTATGGTAGGTAGGTATAATGGGAATAACATAACATACCATTTGGTTACAGCCACGCAGGCAGAGTCCCGTCTCGGACGCGGCTAGGCTTGTACTTGTACGCTAGGCTTGTACTTGTACGCTAGTAGGTACATCAAAATTATGATCTGTGTTGTTTGTCTTCACGGTATAGTAACAACGGACTCCCATTAACTGGAAAAAGAAATATAACTGTATCACACTGGCAGTAAGAAAAGAATTTTCTGTTTTTTTTTTTTTTTTTTTGGGCAGACACACATATTTATTTCTGAGATACAACGGGTTGATGACTTACCGCAGGTTATAACATGCAGGCTAGCATTGACTGACCGTAGCGACGTTCCATTTTATTTACTTGTATCTTTTTATTACACACTGACTTGTAGGCACTGCTTGCATCTAATCCGCACCTCACATAAATAAATACATACAATCTCCTATATCACATGACAGTTTCATAATGTTCATTTCGTTTTATTTTATTTCATTGAATGCTATTGGTGGTTGTTGCTATGGGTTGGGCGACCATTGCGCATCCAGTTGCAGTGCAGACTGATCCCGCATTCATCATCGATGCCTCGTCCGGTAGCAATGGGTCGATATAGGTACTTAACTATAGGTGCATAATAACTGTATGCGCGCGCTAGATGTTGTTTTGATTTGTTAGCCGTAATAATTTTATATTTAAACTGTAGATACCCACACTCCTATTTATTCATTATAATAATTTAATAGTATGTATCTCATTATGTATCTCAGTATGTACCTCAGTATGTATCTCATTATTATTTGATATTTTCTTCTTAGTAGATATATATACCCACATTACACATACACGTTAGGTACACAAAATATACTAGACAAGCGTCCGTGGCACTCATTCAGCTGGTCTCACTGAAAACCAGCGTCATGGCCTTTGTCTGGGCTGTGACATAAGCTGAGTGAGGGCCATTTATACTAGACGTCATAACACATCATTATATTCATTTGGCACTGTCTGGACATGATTGAATATAGTTTTGGTTTTTAGGGTTCCGTAGCCAAAATGGCAAAAACGGAACCCTTATAGTTTCGTCATGTCCGTCTGTCCGTCTGTCCGTCTGTCCGTCTGTCACAGCCGATTTACTCGGAAACTATAAGTACTACAGTGATGAAATTTGATGGGAATATGTGTTGTATGAACCGCTACAAAAATATGACACTAAATAGTAAAAAAAAGAATTGGGGGTGGGGCCCCCCATACATGTAACTGAGGGATGAAATTTTTTTTTTCGATGTACATACCCGTGTGGGGTATCAATGGAAAGGTCTTTTAAAATGATATAAAGTTTTCTAAAAAACATTTTTCTTAAAGTGAACGGTTTTTGAGATATCAGCTCTCAAAGTCGTAAAAAGTATGTCCCCCCCCCCTCTATTTTTATAACTACGGGGTATAAAATTCTAAAAAAAATAGAGGTGATGCATGCTAATTAACTCTTTCAACGATTTTTGGTTTGATCAAAGTATCTCTTATAGTTTTTGAGATAGGTTGATTTAACTGTAATTTTGGTTAAGTTATTGTGCTTACACTGAAAACGATGGCTGAACCTTATAAGATAGATCAAAAAATATACTACAGTATTGTACACCTTTAAAAATCCGCGATGATATAAAATCTTTATAATGTATATTTGCTGCTACGGAACCCTTTGTGCGCGAGCCCGACTCGCACTTGGCCGGTTTTTTTTTTTTCCTTTTGTTTTATTTTTATGTATTTTTGATTGTTTTATGTTTTGTTTTCTGTTTGTACCAAATTGTGTTCTGTTTATAATTGCTATATGTTCTGTGTTGTGATGTCTATAATAATAAATATTTTCTTTCTTTCTTTCTTTCTTTCTTCCAGCTCTCTCCACTCCTCTCGCACTTAAGTATGCAACTCTATTCCATAATGGCCCAGCTGTTTTTTTGATCTCGTCTGACCATTTTTTTCTTTGTCTTCTTCTTTTTTGTTTTGTTTAGAATCTAGGGGTCCATTCTGTGATATCCTTTGTCCATTTGTTTTTATTTTCTCTCGGTTCAGAATTTTTATTCTTGTGACAATGTCTTATGTGTCTTTGTTATGTGTCTTATATCTGTAGCTTTCTTTCTGTCTCTTTTTGAATAACCCAGCATGCTACGTTCCATGGGTCTTTGATAAATGATCATTTTTTGATCTTGTTACTGCGTGTTTGACCAAATTTGGCACCCATAAGTGAGAATGGGTAAAATATATGTGTTCAATATTATGTTTTCATTTTGATGATGAATTGTTTACCTTTCATTACTTCCTTAAATCTTTTCGATGCGTTGGAAACACGTATTTCTGTCTGCAGCTGTATGCGAGTAGCAAAAGACCGATTGGAGTAACGAACATTAGGACACACCTATCTGGACATAGTGGACTGCTACAGGCTGATGATGATGATGACCGAAAGTGACGTTTTTTTTGACGACCCGGGGGGAAAATCCTGCTTCCCGAAGCCCAATGGGCAGACAACGGCGCCGGTGGCCCGCGCCGCCTTTTGCACACCCGACCTCTGAGAGACGGGATGACCTTTATCTAAATTTATTTTAATCTTCTAAGTAAGAAATCATACGGAAAGTAGGTACAACAAGGTTTGTAAACATCCTGATAATCTCCTGGTAAAAGACTACTTGTAACTCTTGATGCTTTTGCTAGAATAACTGGTGGAGTCAAATCCTGAAATCATTTTTCCACTATTTGGCACTATCAGAATCAAAATTAAATTGATTTATTCTTTTGTAACAAATAAATTACAAAACAAAATGGCGCGAAATCGACTAATCCTGTGTGACACAGATAACTAAAACTGACTTGTTGTGTGCGCATTGTAGATAATTTATGGGGTGTCAATTTCTAACTTTTTTTGGGCAGTAAAAAAGAATGATAACTTTGTCCAAATATTGTTGATAACAAATTTCCTGTTGTATTATGTGGCAGCTGTTACATAAAGTGCAAAAAAAAGATCATTATGCAACACCCTAACTTTTGAATTTTCTTTAAAGCTATCAATACAAAGCCTGTCAAAATGCGTTTACTTTTGATTTCTTAATTTGAAGATTATGACAACCCATATTGTCTTTGCCTCCGATTATAAAAGCGTCCATATCGGTCGGTCTTGCTGCCAGTCATCCACCAAGAGCCCGCGCAAATCCTTATCGACCTCACCTTTCAGCGGTATTTTGGACGGCCAACTGGCTTTCGCCCATTGAGATGTCCCAAGTACGCTCTCTTTACTGCACGATCTTCTCCCATTCTCTCGTAGATAAATACCATTATGAAATTTACTTTACCTACATCCCTATCTCGAATCTTCTGTTTGTAAGTCTAGCCAGTGTTTGTGGAGAAACTTAAAATTTTAATTAGATAGAAAGGAGAAATTGTGTGTAAATTGAAAAGTAAAACGGCGAAGTTTGTACTCGGCTGTGAGTGGAAAAACAAAAAATATTAATTAAAAGTAAAGTCGAAGCGTGTGGCTACATAAATATTTACATCGGGTGCAACGAGGATCCTGCAGTGGATTATGGAAACACTGAGGCATTTTAAAATTTTACAACGAGGAAATTCTGAGCAAAAAAATTGCTGGCGCATATTAATAGAATACTTTAAACAAAATTACACTTTTTTCAACACGCTTAAAGAATATCTATAATAGGATATTTGACCTAGCACGAGATTTTACAAAATATAAATATTTTATCAAAACATAGGTAAATATGTGCCAATAGCAAAAATTCTCAATTAAAAATATAACGTCTAGCCGGTTTTATGGTCATTCAAATTCATGGGCAAGTCCATTTTAAAAGTATGAAATTATTAAAAAATAATTATACCATTGAATAACCTATACAATTTGCACCTATACAAGGTCATACAAGGTCAATAACCTATACAAGGTCATGTTCAACGAGCTCGTTGATCCGGGACCGGTCGCTGTTAATGGAGTACCTCTCGAAGTTGTTCAGGAATATGTCTATCTAGGACAAGCGCTCCAATTAGGCAGAAACAACTTCGAGAGAGAAGCCAATAGAAGAATTCAGCTAGGCTGGGCAGCATTTGGTAAACTTCGTCAAGTCTTCTCGTCACCCATCCCTCAAAGTCTTAAGTCGAAAGTCTTCGACCAGTGCGTCCTCCCGGTCATGACTTACGGTGCCGAGACGTGGACACTCACGGCTGGACTAGTCCACCGGTTCAAAGTCGCTCAAAGAGCTATGGAAAGGGCTATGCTCGGAGTATCTCTGAAGGACCGCATCAGAAATGATGTAATCCGACAGAGAACCAGAGTCACCGACATAGCCCACCGAATTAGCAAACTGAAGTGGCAGTGGGCTGGTCATATTAGCCGCAGAACTGACAGCCGTTGGGGCCATAAAGTCCTTGAGTGGAGACCGCGACTCGGTAAGCGTAGTGTAGGACGCCCTGCGACAAGATGGGATGATGACATTCGAAGGCTGGCTGGTGTGGGCTGGATGAGAGTGGCCGAAAATCGGGAGAAGTGGCGTGCATTAGGGGAGACCTATGTCCAGCAGTGGACGAGTGTGGGTTGCTGATGATGATGATGATACAATTTGCACCAACTATTATTATAGTAACATTGACATAAACGAAACATTTGATATAGTGACGTCACATCTTAGTCGCCATATGTATGGAGCGTTTTAATGCATGCGAGCATAAGCAAAGCACTGAATTTTGGAAAAGACTACCTCGACTAGAACAGTCCAAGGCGTTAATACAGGCGTTCGATCAGAAACGAACTGTAGAAATAATAAAACTGAGAAGAGGACATATTAGGGCACTCACTCGAACCCTCACGGAGCACTGCAAATTTAACAAGCACCTGCACAACATGGGCCTTTCAGATACCAAAATCTGCAGGTTCTGTCGCGAGGACGAGGAAACGATTATCCACGTCCTCGGCGAGTGCATGGCGCTGCACCGCTGCAGAGGTCGGCACCTGGGAGCACACATGATCTCGGCAGACGAGATCAAAAGCTCCCCCATCAGCTCCATCCTCGGGTTTATCCTGGAGCTGGAGCTACATGAGGTGCTGTAATAAGTTCTGGGGTTGCCACAATAGATGCAATGCTCACCCTATTTCATTCAAATAATAAATGGAGCGTTTTAGGTTTGCCCAAAATAATGTGACTTTAAAGTTATGATATCTCAGGTCGTTTAAATGAGAATCAAGTAATTCTTTCAACGATGTTTCTTTCATTGAGAGATCATTTGATTACAAAAATAAAAAAAAATAGGCAAATACCGTATTATGTTAATGACTGACTTACGTCGACTGCCTCGTTGGCTAAAGTGACTGCTGCATTTGCCTGCTGTTCACTGCCTGGGTTCGATCCCTGGGATCGATCGGGCCAAAATCTGTACCTGAGTCTTCAGTCAGTGTCAGTCAGGAGTCTGGAAGTTGGCGGTTCTATACTCCCGTGCCTTGGAAAACACGTTAAGCCGTTTTGGTCCTGCGCCCGATCCCTCTCCGGTCGTGTCATACTGGTAGCCCATCGGAATATGAGGGGAAGGGAATAGAGAAAATAAATAAATGCTTTGAATGCTTTGAATGCTTTGAGAGTGCACTTGTGTTAGCGCACACACTTGAGCACTATAATATATCCTGCGAAGTGGTTTATAATGCCTTAGCCGCAATCAGTTGGAGGAGTGGAGGAGAATGTATCTCAGTCGTTCCATAACCACAGGCAATTATGTCCCGGACTTTTGGAAGGCGTGTGTGGGACCGAAGCCAACACGTTCAATTGACAGTTTTACTATAATGTGATGTAAGGATTATTATTATTATTATGTGCTCCACGGAACTAACAATTGTCACGTAAATCCGACATAGCTTCAATCTCATATCAAGATTCACCTACAATACTACAAATATGTCGACTAGAAATAATAATGGCTTATCCTGCGTAAGTGGCTGATCGTGAGATTAGCTGCCTTAGCCTAAATCGGTTGGAGGATATTGTACAGTGTGCTCATATCAAAATCAGGGAAACGCACCATTTTATCGACGGAAAGAATGAAAAAAAATATGTGAAATTGTAAAACAAATGCAAAGATACAAATTTTCTTCTTGTAAATGTATAGGGTTATAGATAGATAGATATACTCGTACTTTATTGCACAAAAAACACAACTTAAAAAACAAGGCTAGTTTCTGTAAACTTAAATGTAAAATTTCGGCGGTCTTATCGCTGGAAGCGATTTCTACCAGACAACCTTCAGGCAAAGAACATAATTTACATTAAGGTTATGTAGTTTTTTGGATATTTTTTATTAAAATCTTTAAAAATACTAATATTTTTTTCCGTCGATATAATGGGGTGTAGTTTCCCTGATTTTGATATGTGCTTTATGAAGACTCAAATTTGACGTCTCTGAGTGCGGCGGTTTAGGACTGAATGATTCCACTGGTGTGGCTTGTGTCAATTATCCGAGTAATCAGGTGATCCGTCAGCTCACCCGCACCTATCACATAAAACCTCTACAATAGAATCAATAATAGTTTCAACTAGATAAGGGTATCGATACACTCTTCATCCTCTAGTTATCCGCGTGTGGCCGTGGCTTTTTATTTGAAAACCATGAGCGTGTGATAAATATTACCCATACACAACACAACACTTTCAAAGAAGACCCAGCACTATCTTAAGTGTAACTAAACTCAATTTTCTTTGCAGTTTTAAAAGAAAATAACTGGGATACGTCTGCATTCGCTTACGACTTGTTGAGAGGAGATAAAGGTTAATTTAGCGTGGCAGTGGAATTTGTTTGTGGTAACAAAACTACACAGGCGAAGAGATATCTAATACTGAAGAAAATTGTCTGGATTCGGTATCTTACCTGTTGGATTGTGTCATCTTTCCGTATAAAGTGAAATAAAGAGAAATGGGTAATTTATTCAATTAAATAACTAAAAATATGTTAAATGCATGTCAACAAAAGTGATACCTAATAATTATGTACATATTTACAAAAAGAAATTGTCTGCCTCACTGATATTGTCCAACGTGCCCAGAATGCTAGCGGCGTTGCCTCTTTGGATGGCCAACCCTAAACGTTGGCCGAGGTAACTGCTAGCATTCCGGTCCCCAGAGAACTCGATCAGTCGGGCAGACAACTCTTGAAAGAGTTTGCGGGCCTATGGGTATTATATTAGAAGTAAGTTTTTGTGGTTCTGTATGTAGATAATAAAATAAAACTTGTAATAAAATAAAAAAAGCCACGCATTCCTCATTGTGGAATCAACTTCACGCAGCATTATTTCCGAACCGCCAGGACAGTGAGATCTTCCAGAAACGAGCCTATACCTTCATAAAAGGCCAGAAACGCATCTCCACTCCTGGTGTGGCTGATGTCCATCAGGTGACTCGCTTGCTTGTTTGCCTCCCTTTCTCATAAAACAAAACTGAGAAATTACTGATATCTCCCAAACTATAGCAAAGACTCGCGGCAGACGTTAGAATAATTAATTACGAATTCAATATGACTGTGGGAGAGCCACGCTTCGCCATGAATGGGCCAGCTTGATCGTAGAGATACCACGGCCTCACAGAAAACTGGCGTGAAGCAGCACTGTTCTGTGTTTCGCTGCGTGAGTGATGGTACCGGAGGTTTAATTCGGGGGCATAGGGGGCTTAATGGTTGGTTGACAACATACTTATGGACAGCAACAATCACTTACCATCAATCCTGCACTTCGTCTGCCACTCATCATATAAAATCAAGAAAATTAAAAACGACTGCCACAAGTATTTGGCTCGAGTATAACTGACCAATTTGAACAACATAACTGTCACTGTATCATTAATTATAATAATGATGGCAGGCGGTAAAGTACCGTCTTTGCGGATAGCACAGGGAATCCTGTATCTTAAGGACTGAGTTTGATATTTTATTTGATAATTTATTGTCTGCCTAGTAGAGTAAAGTATCAGCCTATATACCGTCTCACTGCAGGGCAAAGGTCGTCGCTACTATGATGGGATTAGGCTTTATCACCACGCTTGTCAAATGCGGATTGGTGAATTATCTGGGAATCGAACCCAGGACTTCGATATCTCGGGGCGGTACTTAATCCATTAGACCAACAGGTCGTTTCTATTAAATTCTACGTTTCTATTAAATTACATTGAGATGCAAATCCTCATATTTTCCACGATCTCCAGAAAACTCCATAGCGAGCCCTGGCTTAGGCGTAGCTCGTTTAATAATGGGGGTTTAGTTATGTTTTTTTTTCTTGTCACAGTAAGATGTATAACTCCTGTAATAAGCATAAAGTCGACATATTATAATTTCATTTTGATTTAAAAATATATTTTAAAGGTTTATATCAAATAGAGATCTAATAAGATATTAAATCAGATGTTATTGTATTCTTGATGCAAAAATAAATCTTGAAAATGACCCCTTTTTTACTTAACAGAATTGACTTTATTTTATTAGAATAGCCAGACATTCGGCCACAATCTCACCTGATGGTAAGTGATGATGTGGCTGAGGATGGGTCATGCCTCTCTAGTAACAGCCTTTTCACTATTTTCTTGAATAAGTTCAGATCATAGCGTTCAGGGAACACATCTTCCGGCAGAGAAATCCATTCCTTAGCTGTACGCAACATAATGTAGCTTTGAACCGTTTGGTACGTGTTGCCAGTATTTCTACCACATAAGAGTGGTAACCCCTTCTTTGTCTTGAGTCTCGATGATGAAAAAGGGCCGGTTTTTAACAATAATAACTTTTTTTAATAAAAAATATTATTTTCTTCTTTCTTTCTTTTTCTTTTTCTCACAACATCTCATAAGTTGACCTGATTCCGTATTAAGTAGCTTAAGCACTTGTGTTACAGATATCAGACAACAGAGGAACACAAATATATACTTAAATACATAAATTACACCCAGACACTGAACAAACACAAGTGGTCATCGCACGAATGTTTGTCCATTTTCTGAAAAACTCTCTTACACGTTCCTTAACTTTGTTTATTAAAGCACAGTTAATTATGGAGTAGTACCATTAATAGTTACTTTACAAAAAAAAATGTATGGAAACACAACTTCCAGGAAATTCGTGATGCGCACACCCAAGAAGTGGAACGCCCTGCCAGCGTCTGTTTTTCCCCGTACATACAACGCCAATATTTTCAAAGCTAGAGTGAATAGGCTACTTTTGGGTAAACCCGGTCCATCGAAGGTTTCCTCTCAACTCTAAAGTTCAGAGTAAACCCATCTCCAATAAAAAAAAATCGCCATACAAAACAGCAGTTTCATGCTTTAACCCTATTTATCACACTTTCAAACAAATATTAGCCGTAACCAACCGCGCGGGTTAATCCTAGACACAAACAAAACAAAGAGTGGGGCGCAGCAAAAACGGTTTAGCAGTAAATCCTTGCGCTCTATATGGGAGAGCTACGCCCACTCCCCCCTCCCCCCACGTGGAGTCAGCATTAATAAAGTGGTGATCAGTTTTATAGAGGCAGGACCACTGTAGTTGCTGGAATTATTTAACCGTGAATGAGCCGCGTTTCAGTACCAATGGGTCGACTCTACCGGACTCTCACAGAAAACTGGCATAAGGCTGTGTTTCAACGAGTCAGTAAGGGTACCGGGGGCCCAATCCAAGGAAGGGAAGGGCAATCGCTTACCATTGGTGGTCCGTCTGCTTGTCTGTAAGCTATCACAAAATAAACACAGCGTAATGGTTCTTAAACTTTCGCGTTGCGTTAATATTGCGTTAATATATTGTTATATATTATTATTATACCGCCTTATTGTACTGTCTGTGGTTGTTGTATCATACTTGTTTTTTTTGTGCAATAAAGAATATCTATCTATCTAGGTATCTATCTTTACTAAAATTTACATCTAGGGGCTAAACGTGACGAAATTAAATAAGTACATCGATGATTCGATTGGGTTATAACGGCCGTGGTCACAAGCGGACTAGATGTGCAAGTCGTCTTCGCGGTAAGTCGTGGACGCCGAGCTCCAAGATATGTATTTTATTGTAAAAGTTTTATCTTTTAATGTGAAAGAAGAATCTTACTGCCTCTTTATTCCCAGCATGCAATTCCGCAATAATAGAACGCGGGCATGTGTTTAATTATTTAATTATAACGCTCTTAACCGCCTCCAGTCGGATCTCCATTGCGACTGCGGCGATTAAAACTTAATCCGGATACACGTCGACCGGATCAGATAGCTTTTACAATACACGACTTTACCATGACATATACTAAACAAAGGCTTGTATTACAAAAAAAAAATCTACGAAAAAAAAACCGCCTTCAAATACCACGAACAAAAAAGTGAAAAATAATATTTTGAAGACTTCATACACTTCACATAGCTTTCTCTGAGGTTGTCTGGAAGAGATCGCTATTAGTGATAAGACCGCCTACATTGTTTTAGCATAATAACTTAGACTAAGATCATTAAATTTTGTGCAATAAAGTGTATCTATCTATCTATATGTAAAGCGCCACTGGGCCAGTCGACAAGTGAATCGTAGAGTTTTTATTTTGTCTTATTATAACCTAATTTGCCGAAAGGAAATGAGAGAGGGCCACTAGTCTTTCAATAAAATAAAACCTTCAATGTAAAAGCCCCTCGTTGACTGCATTATACCAGACCGGTGGATAATTTCCAGGACTTCGGAAACGTAGATATTGTCGGCTGAATGCAAAAAGAGACCATTCCCATTGGAGCTCCATACAATGGGTAAGTTCCACCTCCGATCGTGCTTGCGAAGTAAGTTCTAATTTCATTGGACAATGAAAGGAAATGGCAGTGAATGCAATACGTCGCTGAACTTTTACCACGTACCTCAGTTCCGTGGAACGGTTTGGCTGGAGGAGTATTTCCCGACGGCTATGACTTAGGACTTAGACCTTAAGAGAAGAGCGTACTCTTTTTTAAAAAGGCCGGCAACACATTAGCGATCTCTCTGATTTCGGGGCGGCGTTGATTACTTTCCATCAGGTGACTCGCTTGCTTCTTTGACCGCCTCTAGCATGAAAAAACCAAAAATAATATTTTGAAGACTTCATTACACTTTCCACATAGCATTCTTCAACAGTATACTGGAGAAAAGGTGTATACTTTGTTATAATATATGAAATATATGAATATATGAAAAAAAATTTTGGTATATATATGTAATAATTACATGTAACTTGTAATTACCCAGGCACTGAGCAAACACAAGTGTTCATTGCACGAATGTTTGTCCATAGTGGGAATCGAACGCACGACCATTGCGCATTAGGCTGTATCATATATATATATATATATATATATATATATATATAATATATACTTTTGCTCTACCCTGAAGTTGTCTGGAAGAGATCGCTATTAGCGATAAGACCGCCTACATTGTTTTAGCATAATAACTTAGACTAAGATCATTAAATTTTGTGCAATAAAGTGTATCTATCTATCTATATGTAAAGCGCCACTGGGCCAGTCGACAAGTGAATCGTAGAGTTTTTATTTTGTCTTATTATAACCTAATTTGCCGAAAGGAAATGAGAGAGGGCCACTAGTCTTTCAATAAAATAAAACCTTCAATGTAAAAGCCCCTCGTTGACTGCATTATACCAGACCGGTGGATAATTTCCAGGACTTCGGAAACGTAGATATTGTCGGCTGAATGCAAAAAGAGACCATTCCCATTGGAGCTCCATACAATGGGTAAGTTCCACCTCCGATCGTGCTTGCGAAATAAGTTCTAATTTCATTGGACAATGAAAGAAATGGCAGTGAATGCAATACGTCGCTGAACTTTTTACCACGTACCTCAGTTCCGTGGAACGGTTTGGCTGGAGGAGTATTTCCCGACGGCTATGACTTAGGACTTAGACCTTTAAGAGAAGAGCGTACTCTTTTTTAAAAAGGCCGGCAACACATTAGCGATCTCTCTGATTTCGGGGCGGCGTTGATTACTTTCCATCAGGTGACTCGCTTGCTTCTTTGACCGCCTCTAGCATGAAAAAAAACCGGCCAAGTGCGAGACAGACTCGCCCATGAAGGTTTCCGTAGCATCAAGTAAGATATATGGAATGTAAATTTCGGCTTACGGTTTATAACGTATTAAAAAAACTACTTACTAGATCTATTCCAAACCAATTTTCGTTGTTAGTTTTCAAGATTATGTTATTTTTTTCGTTTTATAATTCATATATTTTAAGAATTTACCACTTTGGGAACGTCTCTTGCGCAAAGTATTGTGTTTAGAAAAAAATTATGTTAAAAATGCTCAACATCATTTTTAAAGACCTATCCATAGATAGCCCACACGTATAGGTTTGATGAAAAAAAAATCGAGTTTCAGTTTCAAGTATGGAGACCGCTCCAATTTTTTTTTCTAATTTTTGTGTAAAAGTCGTAATGCGTAACAAATTACGTCTATTTACCAAGTTTCAATAGTAAAGTTCTTATAGTTTCGGAGAAAAGTGGCTGTGACATACGGACGGACGGACAGACGGACAAACATAACGAATCTATAAGCAAATGGCAAAAAACGGAATTTTGCCATTTGGCTACGGAACCCTAAAAATGCACCGAACTGCTTAATTTACTTCTAACTACTAACTTGGGTCCACATCTTATCGTGTAATTCCCATTTGCGTCCAATGTTGTCGCTTCGGAGTCCGGGGTACGATTGGACCATGATTCAGGATTTGGGAAGTTTGGTCATTACAATGAAGCGACTGCCGTCTGACCTTCGCAACCTCTACAGGGGTTCCCGTCTACAGGGGGACCAACTGGATCACGGTTACACATTCAGAATCATTATCTCTAATATTGTAGGTATCCACAATTTTGAGAAACTATCCTAGACGTGCAGGTTTCCTTACGATGTCTTCCCTCACCGTCGAGCTAATGGTAGATATATGCATACAGATTTGAAAAATCCAGAGGTGCATGCTCGAATCCGAACCGCCGCCCCCTCGTATGAAAGGCGCGTTCTTATCTGTGCGTGCTGTGTTTCGCTGCGTGAGTGAGGGTACCGGAGGCCCAATCCGGGGGTAAGAGGGGTGTAAAGGCAGCGCACTTGTGACTCTACTATTGTCGCGGGTGTCCATGGGCGACTGGCTATCGCTTACCATCAGGTGATCCGTCTCCTCGTCTGCCACCTATCACATAAAAAAGTATACCGAGCTACCATCGCTTTTTGCTACTCACTGCAATGGCACATAAACCACGGTTTTGGTGTCGAACACAAAATATTGCCACCTCCTTTTGTGATTACTCAAGTCATCGATGCAGTCTTACATTATTCAACTTTGAGAGAGCCACGCTTCGGCATGTATGAGCGGCCGGCTCGTCCAAAGTGATGAAAAAAATCAGCACGCCCACTCGTATCTGGAGCCTAATTCTCCGGACGTTAATAACATAGATATTGAAATCGACATTTACATGGACGCGTGGAAATCTCTCATTCGACTTTTTTGTCGAGTGCACGAGAATATTCTGTCAGATTTCATAATAAGAAAATCGTAGAAAAAGTTTATTTCACAGAAAAAATGAATTTTTCGCTTTATTTTTTGAGGTAACGGCCTTTTAGTAATATAGCAGTAATAATTACATAGATAGAAAAATAAGTATAAGAAGCTTACCTGCTTAGCAACATCTTCAAAAGAAAATGTCATAATATACTATTAACACAAATCTCTGCCCAGAATTCTTTCATCGTTTCGGGGAATGAAATTTGAATATTTAAAAACATATATGGCTTTTTCTTTCTTCCTTTACACCTGAGCCCACGCAAGGGGATTATATTTCCACGAGGACTAATGATGGCATTTACACTCATCTGTACAGTGGTCGTTACATTATTCGACGACCCGTTTAGCACAGGTGGTCTGTGCGCCGGTTGAAACGCAAGGGTCGCGGGTTCGATTCCCGCACCAACACAATTATTTGTTGATGAAACAGATATTTGTTTTGGGTCTGGGTGTTTGTGGTACCTTCGTTTTTTTATGTGATAGGTGGCAGACGAGCAGACGGATCACCTGATGGTTAGTGATTGCCGCCACCCATGGAAACCTGCGACACCAGTGGACTTCGTTGTTTCTGGTTTTCATAGTACAAGGGAAAACCTTAGTTTGGGACCAAGGCAATGTATGTGACGTTGTCTCAATTTATTATTTTTATTTATTATAAGAGCCTATTTGGGACGACCAATGGGGCGACGTCCAGTGGGTCGTCCGAGATACCGCTGGAGGGACGAAGTCGCCAAGGACCTCAAAGCACTCAACGTGCACGATTGGCACAGGACCGCAAAAAATGGCGAACGTTGACATCGGAGGCCAAGACCCACTTTGGATCGCTTAGCCAGCGTAGTAAGTAAGTAAGTATTTATTATACAGTTATTAGAACTCATTTCGTCGGGCATAAAAGTCATAGGGAGTCAAGTTATAGGGATGTTGCCTAGTTTTTAGATCTGATTTTATTTGGGAAAAATTATTATTATCGATCGATATCGATGAATAGCGATATTACATTCATTTGCATGTAGTTTGATGTAAGAATTCAGGAAGTAGATCGAACAGTTCCACTGTCTGTACACTCCTCGTGGTAAATGCCATAAAGAATGAGGTAAGCTTTATCCCGCCGCAGTGCTAGAGGATCTAGCCGACTAGAGAGTCAAGTCAATGATCCGAGCAGCCCTACGTCGTATGTTGAGATACGTAGGATAACAGGGCCAGGACAAACTTATAACCCCCGTCGTAATCTCTTATCATCAGGTGATAAAAACAATAATTCTCTCATATAGTTTCGTGTTAGCTTCGAAAATCGAATATAATCAATAACACATTTTTGTTTTTTTATATCAAGGAAAACGTGAGGAGACATTCTTAGTCCTTGACCGAGCGGAAAAATTGGGCCTTATGAGTTTTGCTTCGGGCTGCGAATCCATCAACCGGTAGAATAATAATGAGAACAAAATATTACAGATCACGGTATTGAAACCTCAAATAATATGTACACGGGACTTATGTTTTTTTTTTATATGTAGGTTGTTGTAAAGCGATATGAACAGTCAAAGAACGAAAACGTTCGTCAGTTTTCAAATTGATTCGTTTGATATGCTATGAGCAATATACCTTTCGTAAATTTGTCAGAGTAATACCTGTTGCACGGAAAATTATGCTTAACTCCTAATTAAGAAAGTTCAGAATTGCTTGTACCAACATTGATTCCTTTTGATGTAAAGACAATTTAAAAAAGATCTTTTTAAAACGGTATGTTGGTATAACTGATTCTTTCCTTAAGGTGACGAACCTTTTTATTCTCTGTACATACTTACATATAAAAATAACCTCGTTTTGTCCCGTGTACAAAAGTTATTTGTATAATGCAACGCGAAAGTTTAAAATCTTATATTGCAACCTCAAAACAAAAATTAATACTGTGCATACGTTAAATGGGTGAGTGTCATTTTAATTTCCGCAGCCACAAATGCTCTCTCTATTCCCTTGCACTCATTTTTAATGGTTCATTTCAATAGACGGACAGTGTGACACGAATGTAGAGGTTTCGGGCAGTATCAGCCTATTCATGTCCACTGAAGGACACAGGCCTCCATCATAGAAATAAAGTCATAGCTACAATGGTGGGAGGCTTAATTACCAAATCGCCACGCTTGCCTAATGGATTGTGTATTGGTGATCACAAACCAAAGCTATGTTCGAAAAATTCGAAACATACATTTTGGTCGAATCGAACCCAGGCACCAGGCCCAACGCTTAACCTACTAGACAGGCCGCAGAACCATTGGCTTAAGGTGACGGGTAGGGCACAGTAGCGACGCCAATCGATTTTAATTTTTAGCTACTAAACTGGATCTATTTTAAACAATTTCGGGATTACAATCTCTAGGCATACACATATACTATTTATTAAATAACCATACACAAATGTTGAGTCAGTTTTTGTACGCGAAAGATTGATTCACACCAAAAGTGGCCGCTTTTGGCGGTTATCGAAAATTCGAGTGCAAAAGCAGACCAAACAGTTAACTATAAGTATTAAATAAATAGTATAGGCGTTATCCTAGATATTGTAACCCCCAAAATTGTTTAAAATAGATCCGGTTTATTAGATAAAAATTAAAATCGATTGGCGTCGCTAGTGTGCCCTACCCGTCACCTTAACGTGATTACTGAGATGCAAGGCTGAACTAAGAATGGGTGTTCTAATTCTATTGGCGAGTTACAAGACCGCCAACTTTCACACTTCAGCTGAGGATTTGGCGGAAATTCATACCCGACTTTTTTAGCACCCAATATCTAGTAACTAATAAGTTTAAGTGAGCAGATTTCGTCCCAGCTTATTATTGCGCCGTCAGCTGCCTTTGATGGATGCGCCCATTAAGGCTGACGAGAGTTTGAGTAGCTCAGACCAACGACTTAGGAACACCTTAGGTCAGTGGTTGCTTCAATGGCTTATGAAGCTACATAAAATCAGATTACATAGTTGTTCCACTTGTCACCAAGAAGGGAGCCTGTCTGAGGGTGAAGAGCCAGTTGAACCAGCATGTGCCGTTCGTACTTTATCCGGATACACCCATGCTGAATCTTTCTTTTTAGGGTTCCGTACCTCAAAAGGAAAAAACGGAACCCTTATAGGATCACTTTGTTGTCCGTCCGTCCGTCCGTCTGTCAAGACCCTTTTTCTCAGGAACGCGTGGAGGTATGAAGCTGAAATTTATATCAATTACTAAAGTCTACTGTCCCTTGAAGCTGTGAAAAAATCAAACTTCTAAGCCAACGCAATCAAAAGATACAGCCGATTATATCGATATTTTCATCAAATTTTCGACACTCGCAAAGGAATCAAAACCTACAGGGTACTTCCCGTAAACTCAGAATCTTGAAATTTGGCATGAAGCATTGTCATATAATGCAAATATAGGAAAAATTGCGAAAATCACATTTTTTTAGTTATATAAAATAATAAAAATATTTTAATAAAATGAAATTTACTACTTTTTTTCTCACGAACGAATAAAGGTATCAAATTGAAATTTATACCAAATACCTAGGTCAACTGTCCCTTTAAGCTGTGAAAAAATCAAACAAAAGTTAACGCAATCAAAAGATACCGGCGGAACCCTCGGTGCGCGAGTCAGACTCGCACTTGGCGGGTTTTTTATGAGTTATGTGGCAGACGAGCAGACGGATCACCTATGAAGAAATCTGCGTCTCCTCCTGTAGGAATCTAGGGGCTGCCTCTAAGATTCTATGCTCTACTTATATGTGTACCTTCGTGGTGTTATTCTAGCTTCTTGTATGTGATGTGGACTGTATATGCAATATATAGGTTCTTACTGGCGTGTGATCGGAGGCCTATCTATCAGGAGATTCATTATAATAATTACAAAACCACAGTTTCCAAGGTTTATAGTGCAGCTTTATTTATTGTTCACTAACTGTTCATCACATTACACTTTTCAATGTCACAGCGTAATTTCCTAAAAAACTTTTAAGTAAATTTCTGTTTATTTCAAATTATACGTATAAGTACAAATTTTCACAATACTTAACATCAAAGATGACAGACTATCATTAAAACTTCAATTCTTGAATTTACAAAAATGTTAAAACAAATTATTTTTGATTTAATATTAGGAGCCCAAATTATGATTCTCAAGATTTTTACAATAAAATTTGCCAAACCCCGATACCGCGTTTCTACCCCCTATTAAACCCCCTGTAAGGTTGATTTTCCAAATAAACTTTAGTGTTTATTTTTAATTTAGTATTATTAGTCTAAATACAAATTTTCACATCCTTAACATCAAAGATGGCGGACTTTTATACAAGCTTCTAACCCCTTTTTACCTTTTTAAAAATCCCTTCTTAGTGCTCACTTTCACTATTAAAGAAACCCCCTGCCCAAATTTCAGGTTTCTTAGTTTGGACTGTGCGTCCATTCCTAGTCACTCAGGTTCTCCTTTTATATATATAGATATATTATTATAAATTATTTTAAGTTTGAATGAGCTAAGCTCCAAGTGAGAATTGGCCCCTACGAGTATAAAGCCCCTTTAGCATGTAAAATAAACAAAGCGAGCGAAAAAAACAGCTGTTCCATACAAACAAATTAAATATCCACCCGGCAATAATGTATGGTACAGCGATTTTTTCCTGTTTATTTTCTTGGTTTTTATGAACTTCGGCATCAAATCAATAAAAAATAACGGTGTATTTATGTACTTTGATATCGTGGCGATGTTTGTTTGTCTGATCTGATATTTAATAAAACGACGGATTAGCGAAATAATTTACTCCCGAAAACAATATTTTCACTGTCTTCCTAAGAATTAGCTTTTATGTTCCGTCTCCATGGTGATACGAGATTATGTGCTTCCTTCCTGCCGACGAATAAACTCTTTGAAAATGTATATAGGTACAGTCGCCTGCATTGAAATGTAAACTCCTCGACTCTTAAAGCGGAACAATATGGTTCATATTAGAATGACTAATTAGTGCACGTGACTGTACACACAGATTATAAAGTTTATATAGAGAGTATTTCTGATGCTGTGATTATTATCAAGCCAGTAGGTTTAATGTGGATAATGTGTTGTGAAATGGTGTCACAACAGTTACTTAATGAGGAAGAATGTACCTACTCTCAACGAGAGGTTATAGGAGTCTTTGAACAACAATATATAAAGGTGTAGTGTTCGGTGGTTAGGAAATCCATTTGAAACCTCTCCGAAGGTCCACAAATCATCATTGGCCTCAGCATGTTTGTAATATGTGAGTAGTGTTCGGTGGTTACGAAATTCATTTGAAACCTCGCCGAAGGTCCACAAATCATCATTGGCCTCAGCATCTTTGTAATATGTGAGTAGTGTTCGGTGGTTGCGAAATTCATTTAAAACCTCGCCGAAGGTCCACAAATCATCATTGGCCACAGCTTCTTTGTAATATGTGATTAGTGTTCGGTGGTTACGAAATTTATTTGAAATCTCGCCGAAGGTCCACAAATCATCATTTGCCACAGCATCTTTGTAATATGAAAGCAGTGTTCGGAGGTTAGGAAATCCATTTGAAACCTCTCCGAAGGTCCATAAAACATCATTGGCCACAGCATCTTAGTAATATGTAAGTTGTGTTCGGTGGTTAGAAAATCCATTTGAAACTTCTTCGAAGGTCCACAAATCATCATTGGCCACAGCATCTTTGTAATATGTGAGTAGTGTTCGGTGGTTATGAAATTCATTTGAAACCTCGCCGAAGGTCCACAAATCATCATTGGCCACAGCATCTTTGTAATATGTAAGTAGTATTCGGTGGTTAGGAGGTCCATTTGAAATCTCTCCGAAGGTCCACAAATCATCATTGGCCACAGCATCTAGGAGATGATTGTTACAGCACTAGGAGGTTGGTGAGAATCCACATCAGCGCTGATGACTGTAAAGCCCTATTATAAGTAAGTAAAAATTTTATTGTAAAATTGTGGTGGTACAAAAAATACAGATCTTACAAATAACATAGTTCGCACAATTACCTGTTCAGCCATACAGTAGTCATACATAATTTATGAAATTAATTTTAATAAAACTCATTAGATATAGATTTCAATACCTACTAATTAATTTAATAATATAATGAAATGGATTACATTTGAATTGAAATATATTAATTAAAATGTCAAAGTTTAACTATGATTCAAGATAATGTCAACACAAGAGTGCTGCCAACCTTTAAACCCCCCCTTTATACTTATATATGTTTCTCCGAAATAACTCATTCCTTGCGCCGGGTTGAATAATTTTATCGTTATTGCGCATTTTACTGTTATATGTAATTGTGTTCTTCTGCTGGTAACGACTTCAATTTTGTTTAATAGGCAGTGAAATGCTGTGGATGTACATATCTTCCCACATCGAACGCAAGTCCACCTTGCATCCGCTGGGGGAGACAAGACACGACGGACCTTTTTCTTTTTTTCATGCTAGAGGCAAAAAACGTCACCTGATCGAAAGTAATCAACGCCGTTGTTCAGATTTGCCGCCGTGTGGTCCCGGCAGAGTTGCATTTATATCAAAAGAGAGGCAGAGTAGAATAGGCCACCCTCACTCTTACCGAGGTGTCGTAAAAGGCGACTAAGGTAAAGCTGCTGGCATAAGCACCCAGAGAAGGAAAACTCTGCATTGATATCAAAACCCTTGCCAACCCGTCTTCCAAGCGTGGTAAGTATGGCAATTACCCCTCATGTGATTGAGGGAGACCCGTGCCCCAGCAGTGGGGACTTAAATGGGCTGACGATGATGATGATGATTTTCGGATTTGAACCCCCCGTTCTGAACCATCGCTACCATCGCTCCAGGGTCAATGATCCTGAAACGTTGAATGCGGTCAAAATTGAAATATTCTGGGAGCTTTCATTTGTATTATTTGTTTGATTCTGGGAGTGCCATCAACGATAAATTAAATAGTAAAGGCCCAATGAGACCCTCGAGAGGTACCGAAGTGGAATGTAAATAAGTGGCCCCTATTATTTCTACCCAACATTTATGAGAATCCGTTGTTTAAAATGAATACTCGATTGGAAATATGTTAAGGTGACGGGTAGGGCACACTAGCGACGCGATTTTATTTTCGATTCTAATTTTTAGCGACTAAACCGGGTCTATTTTAAACAATGTCGGGGTTACAATCTCTCAGCAAACACCTATACTATTTATTTAATATTTATAGTTAACTGTTTGGTCTGCTTTTGCACTCAAATTTCGGACTACCGCCAAAAGTGGCTGCTTTTGGCGTGAATCAATTTTTCGCGTACAAGAACGGACCCTACATTTGTGCATGGTTATATGACCTCGTCACCTTAAATTATTATACTGTGGCGACTGATCCTGCAAGTAAATTCAATTACCGGATTAATATTTTGACTAAATTATTGGATCGTAAAATAACTCGTGGTAATTAAATTACGATATTATATTTCGTGTATCTTTCTATATAATTAAAATCTAGTATAATTCAAAAATCTTCATAAAATTGGAAAATTAATTTGTAGGATTGAGCATTACTCGTAGAATCCTTACTAATATTATAAATGCGAAAGTAACTCTGTCTGTCTGTCTGTCTGTCTGTCTGTCTGTCTGTTACTCTTTCACGCCAAAACTACTCAACGGATTTAAATGAAATTTGGTATACAGATAATCTAGACCCTGAGAAAGAACATAGGCTACTTTTTATTGCGAAAAGGGGGTTGTAAGGGGTTGAAAGGGGGGTAAAAAGTTACTTTTCCACGCGGACGAAGTCGCGGGCGGCCGCTAGTGTTTAATAAGTTACCTCAATAAATTATTTATTTACCAGTACATAAGTTTAAGTTGCATGTAAAACTGCCTAATGCAGAAAGGCTTACTATAAAATAGATGATTATTTAAATGATAAGGATTCCTGGACACGTTGATCTCTTCGCCTGTCCTCTAATGTTTAATTTCATTTTATAATTTTACTTTGACGATTTATCTAAACAATACTGATTATAAGCATTGTGTATCATACTGTCACTGTAATCATAATTTGTATAAGAATGAAAATTTAAATACCCATATTATTTGAAAGAGTACCTAACTACTGAGCTTCTTGCTGCTCTTCTTCTCGGTAGAAATTGACATTTCGAATCAGCGGTAGATTACATAATATTTGACATATATAAATGTTCTGTATGGACTTAAATTAAATGAATATATATTTGATTTTGATAAAATTTGGACGGATTTAATTTTTAACCGACTTCAAAAAAGGATTAAGGTTCTGTATTCGACGTAAATAAATGTATCAATTTTTTTTCATCACCCACCACCCCATACGTGTGGGGTATCTATAGATAAGTCTTTAAAAATTAATTACAAGTCTGGGCATGAAGTTCGTTGTATCATTTTGTGCAATAAAGTTTTAAATATATAAATCAATGTAATAAATGATATAGAGTAACTCCAAAAACATTTACATTATGTAAGTAATTAACTCGGTAAAATTAAAATTTGCTATAAAAATTTGTAAAATAATGTCTGTTTTGTAAAACCTAAAATAATGTAAATAAAATATTAGGGTATTGAGTATTAGTGTTTTAATGAAGTCATTTAAATATTTTATTGTGACTCCAATGGTGTTGCTGTCTATGGGTGACGGCATTCGCTTACCATAGGGTGATCCGTCTGCTTATTTGCCACCTATCAGAAAACCGGCGTGAAGCAGCACTGTGCTGTATTTCGCTGCGTGAGTGAGGGTACTGGAGGCCCAATTCAGGGGGAAAGGGGAGTTTAAAGGTTGGCAGCGCACTTGTGACTCCACTGGTGTTGCGAGTGTCCATGGACGGGGGCCATCCCTTACCATCAGGTGATCCTTCTGCTTGTCTGCCACCTATCATATAAAAAATCTATTGCTTGTTAATATTGTAATGTGTCGCGTAGTATGCTTAATAAATAAATGGTTCTATTTATCTATCTCCACTCAGCCAATAGACCACATCAATACTCGGAACGCTGAGAAAACAGTCATCAAAACTTATCCCCTCAGATTATTTGTAAATAGGTAAAGTTATTTAACTTGGTATTTACTAAACAGAGATTGTTCAAAATCCGAGGAAACTTTGTCAACACTTCTGTTGATTAAAAGAGTATTAAGACGAAAGTAATTCCTCTGAATGAAGGAATTATTTGATATTTTAAATTGCCTTGAGATTCCAAGGACACGTAAGAATTGGGCTTGTTTTGACGTTTAAGGAGAAAAATAGGGGAGAGACCTCGATGGTGCAGTGGCTTAAGTATTGCACCCAAGCACGGACAGTTCGGGGTTCGATTCCCGGTCGGGTCAATTTAGAAAAGTAAAAAATAAAGAAAAAGTAACTTGACACGCTATTTGTCATGGGTTTCTAAGTTTTTTTTTTTATAATGCGACAGACAAGCATTTGACTTCAATCTCTTCTGATGTTAAGTGAAGATGAGGTCCAAGGTGGGCTATGCTTGCCCGTGAAAAGACTATTTACTCTTGCCATAAAGAAGTTTATATTTTTCAGGAAAATATCATCATTATCATTCATCATTATCAGCCCATTTAAGTCCCCACTGCTGGGGCACGGGCCTCCCTCAATCACATGAGGGGTAATTGCCATACTCACCACGCTTGGCAGACGGGTTGGCGAGGGTTTTGATATAAATGCAGAGTTTTCCTTCTCTGGGTGCTGATGATCATGCCAGCAGCTTTACCTTAGTCGCCTTTTACGACACCTCGGTAAGAGTGAGGGTGGCCTATTCTACTCTGCCGGGGACCACACGGCCAGGAAAATATCATCAGCCCATTTAAGTCCCCAATGCTAGGGGAACGGGCCTCCTCAATCACATGAGGGGTAATTGCCATACTCACCATGCTTAGCAGACCGGTTGGCGAGGATTTTGATATAAATGCAGAGTTTTCCTTCTCTGGGTGCTGATGATCATGCCAGCAGCTTTACCTTAGTCGTCTTTTACGACACCTCGGTAAGAGTGAGGGTGGCCTATTCTATTCTATTCTTCACTTCCCTTCGCCGTATGGTCACACGGCGAAGGGAATACATCACAGGAAATACATTGGCGGGCAACGAGTTCCACTCCTTGGCTGTTCGCATCAGACAAGAGTTTTCGCAGCACTTAGTACGGTTGGCTGGAACTTCAACCATATAGGGATGCTAACCCAGTCTTCGCCTAGTATCCCGTTAATGAATGGAGTCGCCTACTTTGGTACGGCCATGTCCTGCGAAAACCAGACAACTTAGTGGGAAATAAATGAGGCCATGCAACCACCACCGGGCCCCGACGTGAAGGGGTAGAAAGGTGTGGCTTGGCGTCGTTGAGGATAACATGCGTGCCAATAAATTAACTACATTGAATGCTCAACGTTTTGTGAAATGGAGGAATAGAAGCAGGAAAACGGACCCCGGGCTTCGGAGTGACAGCTTGGGACGCAGCCCTGACTAAACGCTAAGATGAAGATGATGATGAAATGGGACCGGTGGAACTAGCTCATGTAGCTACTTCGACTTGGTGGCTGCGTGAGTTAGGGTACCGGAGGCCCCATCGGGAGGAATGGGGGGTTTAAAGGATAGCAGCGCGATTGTGACTCGTCGCGAGTCAGTCGTTGTGAGTGTCGCGGGTGTCCATGAGCGGCGGCAATCGCTTGGCAAAACTGACATCAATATTATTAATATTCCGACATATTTACAATACATTGAACTTTAATTTTAATATAATACTTGGTTTCGCATGTTAATTAGATTTTTATTGAATTTGAAATTTAATTTTATTATTATGAATTAACATTTTATTCGCTTGTCCTAATTTTACTTATTGTGTATGCTGTATAGCAGAGCATAGCGTACGTATCTGTCAAACTAATTACAACACCTTTGTAACCTAAAGTATCAGCCTATAACCTGTCCCACTGCAGGGCAAAGAACTCCATCACAGAAATCAAGTTATCGCTACTATGATGGGAGCTTTGTAACCTATGTTTTCACAAATAAAAATATTTTGTATTTGTATACTGGATATAGAAACATTCCTGTTAATGCGAATATGTTTTTAAGGTAGGGGGGCATTACCCCACAATGCCTTAATTATGGATGCTGAGATGACAAAGGATTTGTCAAGATTTTTAGGTCATCATCTTTCTGCCCTTTTTCCAGGTTATCTGGGGTCAGCGCAGTATGTCTTCCTTTTCCGTACATCCTTGTCATTTGTCGTTGAATTATCCACCCCTTTTTCCATCATGACATTCTTCACACAATCCATCCATCTCTTTTTCGGTCGTCCTCTGTTCCTCCACCCACTTACATTTATACTCATGGTTACATGTTGTTACCCTTTTCTCATTACATGGCCATACCATGAAGACGATTTGCTTTCAATTTATCAATGATGTGACTACTTTCATACTTCCTCTGATATACTCATTCCTTATCTTGTCCATTCTCATCACGCCACACATCCATCTCAACATTCTCATCTCCGTCACATGCAATCGTCTTTCATCATGTAGGGCAACAGCTCTAATGTCCGATTCCGGCAAGAGTTATGGATATCAGACTAGAGAGACCGCCGAATCACAGAACCATAGACATGCACCCTACACAGACTGTGCCTTTTCGTAGCAAGCCATAGGTATTTGAAAAACCCCGCGAAGCCGTTAGCACTGCGGTGACGTGCTAGGAGACGTTCTCTCTCTACCGCACCTCTATGTGTAAGCTATAATTGGTATAATTATTGATTTCGTATTGTGTAAATGAAGTTATCTGTTAAAATCCATGTAATTCTAATTTAATATATTAAATAATTGTTTCTTATTCATAAAATATTGTGATAACTTTTAAAAGTCATAATGCAATTTAAGTATTATAATTTATATCCTTGTGATTTTTAATTAAATAATGGTTTAAATATTGTATTGTGGTTCCGTTAAGCCACTTAAAAACAGAAGTAGCTTTCTTTCCAATTTAAAACTATAAAAAATACTATATTAAAAATTTATTAATTTAATAAAAGTTTATATTGTTAAATTTATATTTTAAGGAATTTAAAAATAAACAATCTACATTTTTCTGTTAACATTCTGTTTGTAAATGGCTAAAATCGAAATGGGAGTGGCGTTGCGGAAGTAACCAATTTTAATTATTAATTAATTTTAGAAATTTAATTTAAATTCATAAATGTATAAATTAATTACAGAATTTTGTTTTCTAATTTTTGTGCAATTTGAAGACTGTTCCCTAATTTTTATTTAATTTGTGTCATCGGATACGGAAGCAGTATTTTCTGCTTAATTGTGATTGGTCGTAGATTTGCAAACGTTCCCCAACTACATTTTCGCCTATGTTATAAAAGCCCACAGTCGTAGTAGGAGGGGCATTCGGTTTCGAGAAGTGAACAAGAAATAAACTCTTCTAAAAACTTGAATTTATCTCATATATGAGATGCATTAAAGCTGCGTCAGGGCCGGTTGGATCTCTTTCAAACTCCATGGCGTTTTTTCCAAAAATGGCACATTCCGTTCAAAGCGCGCGTTTTCTAGTTCCATGCACAGAACAGATACTTCGTTTTGGTTTTGCTGACTTATGACGTTGTCAAGATCTTTAAGTATTTTTAGGGTTCCGTAACCAAATGGCAAAAAACGGAACCCTTATAGATTCGTCATGTCTGTCCATCTGTCCGTCCGTCCGTATGTCACAGCCACTTTTCTCCGAAACTATAAGAATATACTATTAAAACTTGGTAAATTGATGTATTTTGTTAACCGCATTACGATTTCTACACAAAAATTGGAAAAAATTTAAAAATTGGGGGGGTTTCCATACTTGAAACTGAAACTCAAAATTTTTTTTTCATCAAATCTATACGTGTGGGGTATCTATGGATAGGTCTGTAAAAATGATGTGGAGGTTTATAACATCATTTTTTTCTAAACACCATACTTTGCGCAAGAGACGCTCCCTATATATATGATGTAGATAATCATGTAGTTTTTTTTAAATAGATACGTTATAAACCGTAAACCACAATTTATCTTACTTGCTGCTACGGAACCCTTTTTGGGCGAGTCCGCCTCGCACTTGGCCGGTTTTTTATTTGCAACAGACAAAAAAATCTACTATTACATCGAGTCGGGTTCACCGATACAGATCTAGTTATTAAACTCAGTCTAGCCTTGTTCAGTTCAATTCAAGATGGACGGCGCCGACGGCTCGGGAATCCTATTTTAATTGCTTCGCATTCTAGATTTGGACTGAGCGATTTAGATCGAATAATGACATTTCGAAATGAATCTGATGAGTTCAATCTATCCTTTAACCCTAACACCTACGGGAAAAAAGGGTAATGCTGATATTTTCATTAAATGGCAAAAGCTATATCAAAACGTTGACTTTAACCATACACTAATTACATAATTACTCCATGCTATAACCCAATTCGTCCATCAATAGTGAAACATTTTAAAGTTTAGGTCAAAAATTCGCAGTAAATTTTCATGTTTGAAATCTAACACCGTGCTAATAGAACCAGACAAGCGTATATTACGTGCCAGAGAGCACAGGAAAGGCCACGGCCGTGAAACTGAAATCGATGGAAAATATAATATTTTCCTATATTTTTTTATTAAATCCTACACTACTATCCTACAGGCTTATCTCGGTACTTCCAGCAATCTCCAAAATACTAGATAAGCTACTGAATGCAAGGATCCTCAATTTCTTGAACAAATACGACATACTATCACCAACCCAATTTGGCATTCGTCAAGGGCAATCAACTGAGGACGCGGTGTCTGCATTAACTACGCTGGTAGCTGAACAATTAGATAAGCACAACAAATGTCTAGCAGTCTTCCTTGACTTAAAAAAGCTTTTGACGCTGTCTCTTTTCCCATCCTTCTACACAAAGTAGAAACAGTCGGCATAAGAGGTAAACCGCTTAATCTCTTTCGAAGCTATTTATCTCAGAGAATACAAAACGTTAAGCTGGATAATTATATCAGTGGGGACTTGGAGGTAACTTACGGTGTTCCTCAGGGCAGTGTCCTCAGCCCGACTTTATTCTTACTTTATATTAATGACCTGTGCAATATGTATATAGACAAGGCAAATATATTTTCGTACGCCGACGACACTGCGATTGTTTTCTCTGGTAGCTCCTGGGATGTAATCAAGGACGTTGCTGAGAGAGGTCTGGAGAGGGTAGAGAAATGGTTGAAGTATAATTTTCTGACATTGAATACTGCAAAATCTAATTTTGTTTGTTTTAGTATTTATAATAATACACAATCCATTGGAAATTGCGATTTAAAAATACACAACCACGTCACTACAGATCAACACTTTAGTTGTAGTTGCCCCGTAATAAAAAAGGGTTACGCAAGTAAAATATAAAAAGGGTTCTCCTGGACCAGCGGCTTTCATGGAGCCCTCAACTTGAACACGTTGGGCAGAGGATTAGGAAGCTTGTATGGATTTTCAAATCACTGAGACATGTACTGCCAAGAGCTCCCATTGCGGATACGCGAGATCTTCTTAAGGAAATCTATGTCTCTCTAGCTCAATCCATCTTGACTAACTGCATTACCATCTGGGGTGGCGCTGTTAAAACTAAATTTATAGATATTGAGCGAGCATAACGCAATTTAATTAAAATTATGTATTTTAAAAACATAAGATATCCTACTAAGCAGCTGTACCAGTTGTGTAAACTTTCATCTGTTAGGCAGTTATACATACCTAATATAGTGCTAAGGGTACACAAAACTTTGACTTATAAGTGTGATGAATATAAGGGTAATAGGAAAAAGAATGTGGTTAGTACACCCATAACAAGGACTGTATTTGCGGATAGGCAGTTTTACAAACGTTTAATAGTTTTATACAACAAAATTGATAAAGAATTAGATCTATATTGCAAATCGTACGGTGAGTGTAAAAATATCATTCATACATGGCTAGACACTAAGGATTATGATGAAGTTGAGGTGTTGCTGGCTGGCTCTCCTTAAATGGGCGAAAACCAGGCATAACTCTTGCTTGAGTATGTTCGATACACACACACATAGACACTCACGCACGCACGCACACACAAGCACACGCACACACACACACACACACACACACGCGCACGCACGCACGCACGCACAAGCGCACGCACGCACACACGCACGCACGCACGCACGCACGCACGCACGCACACACGCACGCACGCACGCACGCACGCAAACACACACACAAACACACACACACACACACATACACGTTCTCAAATAGCATAAGCAGTAGAAATAAGTTAAAAAGACCGAAGAGCGGAGCCGCCTGACATAAGCTCAATCTTAAAAGGGGCTCCAATCCTTTATATGATAAGTTTGTTCAGAAAATAAAAACATTTTACATTTACATTTTTTTACAATTGTAGGTAAAAATCTACACAAAGTTCAAGTGGACCTAAACATCAATTGAGGGAACACTGGAAGACTGCAAAAAAAATATTATTTCTTCCTTGAATATTCTTGCCGAGTCGTGGTAAATGTCGAGAGTGGGTATTTTATTCATGATTGGATTGTACTCCTTGCAAATATGTATTAGTTTGCCTAAATGTCCATGATATATTGGCTTTTCTTTTAATAGTCAACGCTATGTTGTATTCCCAGGACAGAATTGATTATAAAAACAATTTGATTGATTCAATTGCAATACCCTAACAGGGTGCAACTATGTAAAGGCTATGTATTACATTGTATTATATAGTTCTTTAAATGCAAAACATAAATAAATAAAATAAACTTTCTGTCTAGTTGAAATATTGTTCACGTGAAGTGGCAGACGAGCAGGCGGATCACTTGATGTTGTTAAGGTGACGGGTAGGGCACACTAGCGACGCCAATAGATTTTAATGTTTAGCTACTAAACTGTATGTTAAACAATTTCGGGGTTACAACCTCTCAGAAAACACTTATAACTATTTTTTAAATAAACATGCACAAATGATGGGTCCCTTTTTAGGGTTCCGTAGCCAAAATGGCAAAAACGGAACCCTTATAGTTTCGTCATGTCCGTCTGTCCGTCTGTCCGTCTGTCACAGCCGATTTACTCGGAAACTATAAGTACTACAGTGATGAAATTTGATGGGAATATGTGTTGTATGAACCGCTACAAAAATATGACACTAAATAGTAAAAAAAAGAATTGGGGGTGGGGCCCCCCATACATGTAACTGAGGGATGAAATTTTTTTTTTCGATGTACATACCCGTGTGGGGTATCAATGGAAAGGTCTTTTAAAATGATATAAAGTTTTCTAAAAAACATTTTTCTTAAAGTGAACGGTTTTTGAGATATCAGCTCTCAAAGTCGTAAAAAGTATGTCCCCCCCCCTCTATTTTTATAACTACGGGGTATAAAATTCTAAAAAAAATAGAGGTGATGCATGCTAATTAACTCTTTCAACGATTTTTGGTTTGATTTTTGTACGCGAAAAATTGATTCACGCCAAAAGTGGCCGCTTTAAGCGTGAATAAATTTTTCGCGTACGCGTTGGGCCCCAACACATTTGCATGGTTATTTAATAAATAGTTGTATTCAAAATAGATCCGGTTAAGTAGCTAAAAATTAAAATCGATTGGCTTCTCTAGTGTGCACAACCCGTCGCCTTTAGCAATTGTCGCCGCCCATGGACACCCGCATCACCTGGGGAATCTTTAGAATCATTATCAGTACGCTGCCAACCTATAAACCCTTTTCCCCTGATTGGGCTGCGGAATCTTACTTATCATTACAGAAGTATGATATTATAAAAATAAACAGTTTTGATCTAGATTGCAATTCAAAAATATGTGTTAATAGAAAAGTTAAATTGTTAAGCAGTAGGATTAAAAAAATAACTATGAGTTAGCATGATACAAGAAAGCAGTAAAAAAAAATAAAAAATGACAAATGTATTCAATTTAAGTCCATACAGAACATTTATGAATGTCAAATATTATGTAATCTACCGCTGATTCGGAATAGATAGATAGATAGATACACTTTATTGCACAAAATTTACAAATCTTAGCTTAAGTTATTATACTAAACAATGTAGGCGGTCGTATCGCTAATAGCGATCTCTTCCAGACAACCTCAGGGTAGAGGAAAAGTATAGCGAATTAAGAAAAGGGGTAAGGCAGTGCAAGTCAGAAAAAGAGAAAAAAAAAGACATTGTATAAATACGAGTATGTTATATACATACATACATTATATTAAATAAATATATACTAGCTATAAATACTAATACATACTAGTACATTACAAAACAAATAAACATACATACTAACAGTTTATTGGATTGATAGATACGTAACCAGGGAAATAGGAGACAATGAAAGGAACTACAAAGGCTTAGAAAGACAAGAAATGATCTTTAACTCGGGACTTGAAAATAGAGAGGGATTCGGATTGCCAGATGGATAGGGGTATGTTGTTCCAGAGGCGGGTGGATTGGACAGTGAAGGATTTTGAGTAGGAGTGTGTGGAGTGGAGTGGGAATGCGAGATGGAGTTTGCGGGATGATCGCATCTCACGATCCTTTGGGGTTGTAGGAATTGGAATCGCTCTTTGAGATAAGCAGGAGCCTGGGGATTAAATAAAATGTTATAAAGCAAAGAGAGGATATGAAGGTCACGACGACGACGTATGGGAAGCCATTTGAGCTGGGATCGAAATTCACTAATATGGTCATATTTTCGTAGGCCAAAGATAATGCGGATACAGTAATTTTGAAGACGCTCCAGCTTATCAATGATGTCAATTTCTACCGAGAAGAATCAGCAAGAAACTGTAGTTACTCTTAACAAATGATATGGTAATTACAATATTCATTCTTATACAAATTATGATTACAGTGACAGTACGATATACAGTGCTTATAATCAATATCGTTAATCGTCAAATAAAAATTATAAAATGAATTATACATCAAAGGACAGGCGAAGAGATCAACATGTCCAGGAATCCTTATCATTCAATCATCTACTTTATAGTAAGCCTTTCTGCATTAGGCAGTTTTTTACATGCAACTTAAACTTATGTACGGGTAAATCAATGATATTTTAAGGTAACTTATAAAACATTCTAATGCTCAATCCTACAAATGAATTTCCAGTTTTATGAAGTCTTACATTTAGGACAGCAAGCCTATGCTTATTTCGCGTGTTAAAGCTATGAAAATCTGATTTTTGCGAGTAAAGGGTGAATTCTTGCGTACAAACATAATACAATCAAAAATGTATTGAGATGATACGGTTAAAATATTAATTGCTGAACTGCCGCAACACCGAAGCCCAGTCCGGTCGGTGTGTGGGGTCACTGGGGTAGAGGATGTGTTTTAATATTTTTTTGTAATAGTTAAATATCAAGTTCAAGGTAGTTATTTGCCGTGTTATTATACTGACGAGCCATTCTTACTCACTAGACCACACAGACGCTGTTATACTTTGGTTTTCTGAGAGGCCGTATTATCACTCCGGATGAAACCGCCCATACATGAAGAAGCGTGGGTGCACTGTCATGATGCCATCGATTTTATAGTGGCGTGTCACATCACTGAGAACAGGCCGTCGCAGCCACATCCATTAACGTAATGGAACATACGGTAGAATATTTATTTTATATTTGTTAATTCTTGTTACCATGTAATGTAGGGACCCGTAGACGTGTAAATGAAACGACCAAGGGAATGATTCCCCTTTTATACAATAGTTATAACTAATCGGTTATGAGTAATTAGTAGGTTACACGTGGAAGTTCAGTAACCTTTATTTAATTAAATATGATATTCATGTTACATTCTAGGTATCAGTATCAAAGGGATTCCTTTAAAATGAATGTTATTTTTCTTAGACTTAAGTTACACTTGTCGGGTAACAATGTTATGATTTCTATGATTAATTTGATATATTTACCTACACATTACAACCATTACAGAGTCATGCATGTTACTGTAATGGTAGTTTATATGACTGCCTCGGTGGCGCAATGGTTAATGGGTCGCACTTTAAAGCGACGTTTGAGCTTGGGGTCCCGGGTTCGATTCCCGGGTCGCGCCAAATTTTGTACCTGAGTTTTTCTGTTAAGAAATTCTTGTACCCCCGTGCCTCGGAAAGCACGTGAAGCCGTTGGTCCTGCGCCTAATCCCTCTTCGGTCGTGTCTCACTGGTGTCCCATCGAAATAAGAGGGTACGGGAATAGAGAGTGCACTTGTGTCTGCGCAAATACTTGTGCACTATAATATGTCCTGCGTCGATGGCTGATAGCTGAGATTGGCCGCGCTAACCGAAATATCGGTTTGGTGGACATTAGTTTATATGGACCTTACATGAACTTTAGCCAGTTTTCTTGCCATATCTCCTCATAAAGCGGGCTAGATGATCTCCCTCGTAATCGTGATACCGACTTTTTTTCCATTTCATCCTTTGAAAAAACACCTCACAGTAAAAATACGCGTGCAGTGGCCTACACACAAAACGTGTATGAGGCTTGCGGGGTCTTGACAGATTTTCTCATTAATATTTTTACTTTAAGGCGACGGGTAGGGCACACTAGCGACGCCAATCGATTTAAATTTTTAGCTACTAAACCAGATCTATTTTAAACAATTTCGGGGTTGCAACCTCTCGGCAAACACTTATACTATTTATTGAATAACCATGCAAAAAGTTGGGTCCAACGCGTACGCGAAAAAATGATTCACGCCAAAAGCGGCCACTTTTTTAGTTTAAAATAGATCCGGTTTAGTAGCTAAAAATTAAAATCGATTAGTCGCTAGTGCGCCCTACCCGTCACCTTAAGCGTGTGTAGATGGCAGCCAGCACTCGTGTCAAAGTAAATAAGAATGTAATCTCAGAGTTTAATAAAAAATAAACGAGATTGTGATTTGAAAATTATGACATCATGTGTATAAAAAACCGATTTTAGAGCGCACCTGATGAGACTCCACTATTTTCTTGACTACCCGTTTGTACCAGTGGTAGTCACTGACCTGTTTGTACCAGTGGTAGTCACTGACCTGTTTGTACCAGTGGTAGTCACTGACCTGTTTGTACCAGTGGTAGTCACCGACCTGTTTGTACCAGTGGTAGTCACTGACCTGTTTGAACCAGTGGTAGTTGCTGACCTGTTTGTACCAGTGGTAGTTACTGACCCGTTTGTACCAGTGGTAGTCACTGATCTGTTTGTGCCAGTGGTAGTCACTGACCTGTTTGTGCCAGTGGTAGTCACTGACCCGTTTGTACCAGTGGTAGTCACTGACCCGTTTGTACCAGTGGTAGTCACTGACCCGTTTGTACCAGTGGTAGTTACTGACCTGTTTGTGCCAGTGGTAGTCACTGACCTGTTTGTGCCAGTGGTAGTCACTGACCTGTTTGTGCCAGTGGTAGTCACTGACCTGTTTGTGCCAGTGGTAGTCACTGACCCGTTTGTACCAGTGGTAGTCACTGACCTGTTTGTGCCAGTGGTAGTCACTGACCTGTTTGTGCCAGTGGTAGTCACTGACCCGTTTGTACCAGTGGTAGTCACTGACCCGTTTGTACCAGTGGTAGTTACTGACCTGTTTATACCAGTGGTAGTCACTGACCTGTTTGTGCCAGTGGTAGTCACTGACCTGTTTGTGCCAGTGGTAGTCACTGACCTGTTTGTGCTAGTGGTAGTCACTGACCTGTTTGTGCCAGTGGTAGTCACTGACCCGTTTGTACCAGTGGTAGTCACTGACCTGTTTGTGCCAGTGGTAGTCACTGACCTGTTTGTGCCAGTGGTAGTCACTGACCTGTTTGTGCCAGTGGTAGTCACTGACCTGTTTGTGCCAGTGGTAGTCACTGACCTGTTTGTGCCAGTGGTAGTCACTGACCTGTTTGTGCCAGTGGTAGTCACTGGCCCGTTTGTATCAGTGGTACTGTTATACTTGCTGGCCACGCTACAAAAGCTATTTCAATCAAATTTGGCAGTATTATTGTCCATAAAATGACGATTTCAGTCCAAAAAAATGTCTTCTTTAGGTTAAAGAGAAATAAAGCAAAGTTTATGGCGTGACCGGGAAGTTTTTTTTATGATATAGGTGGCAGATGAGCCGACGGATCACCTAGTGGTAAGCGATTACCGCCAACAGCAACTGCAAGTATACTTTGGGGACAAAGTATACTTGCAGTTGCTATTGCAGGCCACCGCGCAAATCGGTATAAAAGAGAATAATTCTACACCAATTTACTATCGGACAAATGTTTAGTAATTGCTTGCTCTACCATGGTCAGGGGTGTCTTTACTTATAGTACAGGTAGTCCTCGGATGAAGCATTGATCTGTTTTATGTGGAAAACTACATTTTCACATTCCATTATTTCGCTTGAGTGCATCAAAACGTCGCTGCACTCAGCGGAGAGCTCTGTTCAGTGGTCCAGTAGACGTGCCCACGGTGAGACGACTCCACACAAACGTGAAAGATGAGGAATATTTCCCGGCTATGACTTAGGGACCTTCAATAGAAGAGCGTACTTATTTACCGGCAAAGCATAGCGATCTCTCTAATTTCGTGAATGTTGATTGGGCGGCCTTGATTACTTACCATCTGTAAAACATTTTCTCGATTGTCGGATCGAGCATTAAAAAAATCGGCGTCACAGAAACGTTCAGTAAAAAGATTACCGTGGGACAACCACAATCGAGATGTCCAGCTCAATAGTTATACTACGGCCTCACAGATAAGGGAAACAGCTCCTGCGAGTGAGGGTAGCCCAAGTACGCTTGGACTACGAGTATGATCTAATATTCGAAAAGTCTGGTTCTCGTCATCGTCTGACTTTCGCAACCCTTAGGAAAGTGAATCAGACCAATCGGATCATAGTTACACGTTTAGAACATTATCTGAATAGTTGCGGACATCCACAATTTTGATCGAAAACCTAACCTAACCTAACCTAACCTAATCTTGCACCGTTCTTGAGATAATGGTAAAAATATGCACATATATTTGAAAAGTGCTCGGATATTCCCGCATAAGATCGCGGATTCTGCGTTCTTATCCTTGCTCTACACTCAACATTCAGTCTGCAAGCCACTATTGTATTACACAACAATAAAAATAAATATCAACCTCACTGGTCGAACATTTAGTTGTGCTTTCGCAAACAATCTTAACGGATAAACCTTGTTAGATTTGTAAAGCATTCGCAAACGATTCTAAAGACGTGTAGAGACATCGGGCAGGGACGCCTCGATACCCGCGCCTCGCCTCGCTACACTTGCCTCGCCATGCCTCGCGTGCCTCGTGTGAACATAAAAGTAGTCACTTTGAGTGTGCTACTCTCGCCGTGTGTTGCATTGTATACCTTTGCTACCTATCGATGATTGCAAAATTGAATTTGAAAGTATATTTTATTAAAAATATATTTGAGGATGGAATTTGGAATGTAAAATAGGTACATAGTTTTCATCATCGTGATCATTAGGTATCTTCTCGTGTCATTTCTAGTTGCGTTTAAAGCCAACGCTTCGTATGCTACATATTTTTTGTTCTATAACCTCAGTTCTCTGACAGCCGTAACACAAATGCTTAAAAGCTACTAGTACGGAATCAGGTATAAACCTTATTGATTAGTAGTAGTAATAAATATATAATGAATTCATATAACATGTTATACCAATGTATGTAATTTATTATCTATTTATTTTTATCATCATCTTACCTGGCCTGGTATTTATATCATTATCTCTGGTCATTTATACCTATCTATAAGAAATATTTTTATTGAATTTTTGTTATAAATTATCTATGTATATATTATTGGGTATGTATGTATTGTTTATTATCATTTATATAATGTAATAATATTAATATATAAAATAATGTATATTTCTGCCATTCTCAATTTCATTTGTTAAACCTCTTTGCACTGCCTTCCCTTATTACGAATACGATATTTTTGGTTGTCTGAAAGAAATCGCTACAAGCGATAAGACCGCCTTATTGTAATGTCTGTTGCTGTTGTATCATGCTTGTATTTTATTTTTGTGCAATAAAGAATATCTATCTATCTATCTATCTTACCGTTTTGTCCCGGTTGTGTCCCACGCTGTCGCTTCGGAGTCGGGGTTCACTTTTCTACTTCGATTCTTCCACTTTGCACGGTCTTCAACATCCCTTATTATAGGTACTGGCCATTAGGGATATACAAGACCGTGCAAAGTGCGTTATTGGCACGCATGTCATATTTTACGACGTCAAGCCACACCTTTTTGGGTGTACCCCTTCTGTCAGGTCTCGGCGGTGATGGAATAGCCATACATTTGTTTCCCACATAGCTCTCCAGTTTACGCAGAACATGACTGTACCAACGTAGGTGACTCTCCAGTAGTTTGTCTGCTAATTTTATTTTATTTTATTTTATTTATTCACGCTAAGTCACGGACATGGAGGCTCCCACGTATGTGCGAATTTCTCACGCGGTCTTTCCGCGTAACTCACCTCATCCACCGCAGCATATTCATCTCCGTGACATGCAACTCTTGTTTATGTCGCTCAAGTACGGGCTAAGTCTTGCTGCCATACAAAAGGACCGGTCTAATGATAAACTTATAGACCAGTCCCTTCAACTTAACCGGCATTTTGGGGTCCCAGATGACGCCTGTCACAACACGCCATTTGTTCCACGCGGCGGCAATACGTGCCTTGACGTCGTAATCTATATCTCCGGACGAATGGAGTACTGATCCCAATTACTTGAACTGATCTTTATCGTCGGACCGACGTGGCATCAGAAAAGTTACTGATCTCGTACTGTCTTTGACACATTCAGTTTCAGACCACCGTTCTCAAGCGACTCCTCCCACTCTTTTACTCACCTCACCAACCTGCCCCTATCCGAATCTACCAGCGCGATATCGTCAGTATACATCAGCATCCAAGAACGCTGCGCCGGCCGGCTCGAATGTAGTCAACCATGGCCTCACAGAAAACAAGCGTGAAGCAGCACTGTGCTGTGTTTCGCTGCGTGAGTGAGGGTACCGGAGGGAAAGGGGGCTTTAAAGGTTGGCAGCGCACTTGTGACTCCACTGGTGTCGCGAGTGTCCATGGGCGGTGATCCGCCTGCTCGTCTGCCACCTATCACATAAAAAAAATCAATGCTGTCGGACAGAATGTCTAATATCACGCTAAACAGAAATAGACTGTGCACAGACCCATGGTGGACTCTGACTGTAATAGGGAAACGTTTGGTGTTGGAGGTGTGTATTTATTTATTTATATCTATGTATTATAATTCAAAAGTCGGGTAAGTTAATTCACGATTATTTTAAGAATTTCTGTACTGATTTCAATGATCAATATCTTTGCCCCGAATAACAGAGTAACTATAAAAAAATGCAATAATCTAGACACAGTTACCTAAACAAAACTAAAAAATAAATTTAAAAATAACTTAAAACGTTATGAAAATAAATATTATTAGGAACACAGACATTTGTCAACTTTTTGTAATTACGCTGACATCTGGTAAGATTTGCAAATACCCGACGACTGGGGGTAACTTTAATTAAATCAACTTTGGAATTTTCCAGAACCTACAGTATAAGGAGTTTGGGAGTAAAGCAACAATGACGGGGTTTATGAGGTTGGTACTCCTGGAAATCCTCTATCTACTACGGAAAAATGCATGTCTGATCAGACAGAATAATAGAAGATTTTTTTGTGATGAAGTCATCATCGTCATCGTCAGCCCATTTAAGTCCCCACTGCTGGGGCACGGGCCTCCGTCAATCACATGAGGGGTAATTGCCATACTCACCACGCTTGGCAGACGGGTTGGCGAGGGTTTTGATATAAATGCAGAGTTTTCCTTATCTGGGTGCTGATGATCATGCCAGCAGCTTTACTTTAGTCGCCTTTTACGACACCTCGGTAAGAGTGAGGGTGGCCTATTCTACTCTGCCGGGGACCACGCGGCTCACACGAGCATGTGATGAAGTAGCGAGAAGAAAATCAAATTCGATATAAGTCGACTTGTACCACTTTTCACAGGACGCACAGAATTAGTCCTGGGTTGTCGGGTCGGGTAGTTGATTTGTCATGCTACTCCACCAGGTAGTAGGGTGGCGCTCTCTGCCTTTCTCTCTCTCCGACAAGCATAGTCCTCTCTTGACGACATGCTCCTCGTTTCTTCATATTATATGGCCGCGAATTGGACTAAATAGGAAATCGGGACCCTGGATCATGGTCCAAGCGTACCCCGTGGGAGAGCCACGCTTCGGCATAAATGGGCCGACTCGACCGGATTAAAACCACGGCCTCACAGAAAACCAGCGTGAAGCAGCATTGTGCGGTGTTTCGCTGCGTGAGTGAGGGTTCCGGAGAGCCAATCCGGGGGAAAGAGGGGTTTAAATGTTGTTAGCGCACTTGTGACTCCATTGATGTCGCTGGTGTTAATGGGCGACGGCAATCACTTACCATCAAGTGATCCGTCTGCTCTTCTGCCACCACATAAAAAAAAAGATAAGAAGACACCCGATGCCTGATGCTAAATAATCACCACCCATGAAGATCCGCTACAACTAATCATCAATCAATTAATACGTCATTGTTTGGCACGCACCTCCTCATTGTGGAATCAACTTCTGTGGTATTTCCGAACCGGTGCGACATTGCGAGCTTCAAGAAATGAGCCTTTAGCTTCCTAAAAGGCCGGCAACGCATCTCCATTCCTTCTGGTGTGGCTGATGTCCATAGGCGACGGTGATCACTTACCATCAGGTGAATTGGCTTGAGGAGCTTGATCGTTTGCCTCCCTTTCTCATAAAAAAAACATTTTTTTTGCAAATGCATCAGTTTAAGGAAGATTGAGGTTTTTTATGAAAATGGGAGGCGAACGAACAAGCGTGTCACCTTAGTGGCATCCTTAATTTCTAAGACACAAATGCTATTTTAACTCGACCTGACGCCGTCTATACCCTAACATATACCCTCTGACATTCCTTACTGTCGTGAACTGGACTGTGCAAAAGGTCCAATAACTCGGGACAATCCACCCCCGGGCTGCAACCTGTAATATTTTTATTGGCTAACTTTTCCTTGTAATATACGATTTTAGACTTTCACATAATTACACTGTACATACAATGTACATACTTATAGGAACTTTTTGTGTGTGATAGGTGGCAGACGAGCAGATGGATCGCCTGTTGGTAAGCGATTATCGCCGCCCATAAAACCAGAGAAGTAAAAAAAATATTGGCGGGCTTGTGGTCCGCCAATATTTTTTTTTTAAAGGTACAATGGCCTATCGACAGGTACCAGATATCACAAAAAAATGTTTATTACATGAATTATAGTCGACACTGGCTATCGAACCCACGACCGCTGGATCGTTCGGCGGGGTCACTAAATAACCCATCGAAATGATTTCAATAAAACCTTCTCTATTCTGAATTCAGCGTCTGTTTCGATTCTTTTGATGGAAAGCTATAATGTTCCATCCATGGAGCATTCTTCAAAGGAACATTATTTGGGGCTCGTTTCGTTTTCAATCTTAAATTTTGAAATAGTATTTTCTTGTATTTTCTGTAGATAATGAAATAATTTAAAACGTGACCAAATATTTATACTTTATAGAAATACTAGTTACGTCCCGCGATACTACCTGCGCTTTATCCACAGGGTATCAGCACTGTCAGCTTCCTGCAAACCAAATTTCATATTAATCGGTCAAGCAGTTTGTGCGTGAGAAAGTAACAAACACTCACAAACTTTCACTTTTATAATGTTAGTGTAATGAGATGCAAAAAATATTCTTCGAAAAAAAACCACCTTCAAAAATCACGAACTTACATTTACCGAAGTCGACGCTTAATCTCTGTTGAATAATTGAATGTTGTATTAAATTACAAGATAGTATTGGGCGCCGACTTCGGTAAAACCTTTTCTCGAGTGTACTGTTATAGAATGTTATTTGACGTGTATAAAGTGTTAAAAATATTATTTTACACTTTTTAGTTCGTGATTTTTGAAGGAGGTTTTTTTGCACCGAATTTTTTTTTTCAAACTCTGTAGTGTATTTTTTGGCATGATCTATAGGCCAACGCTTGACTACAGTCTCACAATATGGAAAGTGACGATCAGGATCTAGGATGTAACTCGTTAGACTATAACATGCCTGTTCACTCTTGCCTCAAAGATGTCCAGATTGTAATGGACCGGCCATACAGACTTCAATAAGAAGTTTCATTCTTTAGTTGTCTACATTATTAATGTAACTTTACTCAGCCTTACTATAGTAAGTATTAAGAAATCTGTGACTTCAATAAGAAGTTACATTCTTTAGTTGTCTACATTATTAATGTAACTTTACTCGGCCTTACTATAGTAAGTATTAAGAAATCTGTGACTTCAATAAGAAGTTACATTCTTTAGTTGTCTACATTATTAATGTAACTTTACTCGGTCTTACTATAGTAAGTATTAAGAAAATTGTGACTTCAATAAGAAGTTACATTCTTTAGTTGTCTACATTATTAATGTAACTTTACTCGGCCTTACTATAGTAAGTATTAAGAAATCTGTGACACTTTACTCGGCCTTACCATAGTACCTAAGTATTAAGAAATCTGTGACTTCATTAAGAAGTTACATTCTTTAGTTGTCTACATTATTAATGTAACTTTACTCGGCCTTACTATAGTAAGTATTAAGAAATCTGTGCCCCAACGTATCTATTGATACAATGTAGAACTAATGGGGATGCACCACTAGTTATTAGTAGGCACTAAGGACTAATATCCATTTCGTACATTTTCTACTCGTCTGTTTGTTAATTTGTGAAGTAAGGGAGTTACCGGGCTGCGGATGTAGATCCCTTGTTTTTACTGCTCCCTAACTAAGAGAAGCATAGAGTATCAGCTATTGGGGCAGCAATAAGTACTACGTATAGTAATCCGCCATGTTAATACAGCTATCAGGCGATCCCGTCTCGGAGATGTAAAGATTCCAAATGTGACTAGGGAATATGCGGCGCTGCAGCGGCAGTGGACTAGCCTTATCAGCAGTAGAAGCGACAACTGTTAGGTCAAATGAGTTCTGGAGTAGATACCGGCACACCTTTTCTAGTTTTCTCCCCGGCTGAGTGAAGTCCCCGGCGGAAGCAGTGACCTCCTAAGCAAAGGGGCCTAACTTAAAGCAGACGTTACGACCTAATTTCCTTCTGTTTTACAGGTACTGTGTGTCTCCTTTGTTCTGATGTCAGGTATATTCTCGTTCGTTACGGGACGGCATTAAATTAAGCCTCCAGGGTTGCTTCATGGCCAGTGGGCTGCCGAATCCACATTGTCACCCCCAATGCACCCACAAGCTATCGCACTCTTTGGTTATTTTTTTTAATGTGTAACCATCATCATCAGCCTATCGCAGTCCACTGCTGGACGTAGGCCCCTCCAATTGTTCACCACCGTAATCTATCCATGGCTTCTCGCATCCAGCTCTTGCCAGCCATCCTGCGCAGATCGTCCCCCCATCTAGCCAGAGGGCGCCCTACATTACGTTTGCCAAGACGCGGTCTCCACTCTAGAACTCGTTTACCCCATCGGTTGTCGGTTCTGCGCTAATATGGCCAGCCCACTGCCACTTAAGCTTGCTAATCTGGTGAGCAATGTCGATGACTTTGGTTCTCTGCCGGATCACCTCATTTCGGATTCCATCTCGGAGAGAGACGCCGAGCATTGCTTGTTCCATAGCCCGCTGGGAAACCTTTAACTTGTGGACCAGCCGTACCGTAAGTGTCCACGTTTCGGCTCCGTATGTCATGACGGGTAGGACGCACAATTGAGACTTTCCATGTGTAACCATGATTCAGTTATTACCAGACTCCTCACATTCTGGATCATGGTCTAAGCGTACCCCAGGTGCATCCAAAGCTGTAACCGGGATTGACACGCTTAGATGAGAGATAGGGAAAATGATGATGATGACTTTGGATGCACGCAAAGCAAACTTTCAACGGAACGACAACTTGCTCGGAGTTGCCGCGCACAGGATTTTTGGGATGATGATGGTCCAAATGTAGCTTGGGAAGAAGCTCTTCTAGGGTATCTAAGTCTATGTTGGTCCCTCGTTACGCGGACGGACAGACCGACAATTAAGTAACGAGGGTTTTGCTAGTGGCAACGCCCGTCAATGCCGATCGGCTGAGCGAGCGGAGCGAACGATCAAATTAGACAGAAAGCTTCTGTACAGTTTTTGTCTAGGAATTTCTATAAGTAGGGGATATATCTAGATTGGGTATCCAACATTTGAGTAACTATGTTTCCTTGAGTCGCTTTAGCTCACTGTCGAGCTAGTAGAAAAGAAAGATAGATTTAGTTTATGAATGTTGAGTTGAAGAGAAGCTACTATGGTCGCATTTTCTTGAAGTGACATTGAACCATATAATGTCCTCCAAACCGATATTTCGGTCATGGCGGCCAATCTCAGCGATCAGCCATCGATGCGGGACATATTATAGTGCACAAGTATTTGCGCAGACACAAGTGCACTCTCTATTCCCGTACCTTCTTATTTCGATGGGACACTAGTGTGACACGACCGAAGAGGGATTAGGCGCAAGACCAACGACTTAACGTGCTTTCCGAGGCACGGGGGTACAAGACCGCCAACTTCCAGACTCCTGAGAATTTTTTAACATAAAAACTCAGGTACAAATTTTTGAACCTTATAAAAAGGTGGTGATAGAATGAAAAATTATGTCCTTGTTGTTGATAGGATAAAAACAAAACGCGTTTGAGCAAGAAAGTTTATTTATTTCTGTTTTCTAAATCACTTAATATTAAGTACAAATAGATAGCTTGCTATTTTAATGCAGAGTGAGTTCAATGCTTTCTATCTCTTCTTGTCCTAGATGAACAACCGACATTCTGATGCGATGCGGATATATTAAGAAGCTGTAGTTTATAATCGTGGTCTTAGTTGTTGTCGCGTTAGCTTGCGTCGGGATACGATAGGTGCTACCTTTTATGCGAAAAGATACGACGACAATATTCTTATTTTTTTGTGACGTGGAAAAGACATCTTTATTATTAAGTTTTGACCTGTCCTTTCACACTTTTGTTCTTCCTTGATTAACGTTTCGCTACGTTACTGTAATTTTTGCAGCGTTTATAACTTTGGAATCACTTAGGGCACAAATGACGAGCAACATTTTTCTGACATGTCCTTTAATACGCCATGTCAATCTACTGGCTTTATTCTTCCTTTATTAACATTTCGCTACATACCTAATTGCGATTTTTGGCACCGTTTGTCGCATTGAAATGACACTGGACACAAGTGGTGTGCAACAGAACAAAGCGATGGTAGCTCAGTGGATAAAAACACTCCTTACATGCGGAGGGTCGTGGTTCGAATCCAAGCACGCACCTGTGGATTTTCCAAATCTATGTGCATATTTCTGCCATTAGCTTGGCGGTGAGGGAAAACATCGTGAAGAAATCTGCACATTTCGGATAGCTTCTGACACATGATTCAGTTGCTCTGGTTTCCCTGTTTAAGGGCGAAGGTGGGACGGTAGTCACTTTATTGTAATTACTAGACTCTTCAAATCCTAAATCATTGTCCATACATACTCTGAGCTCCAAGCGTCAGCTTTAGATGCAACCGGGAATTAAACGCTAAGATGAAGAAGAAGACAAGTGGCGTGCAACTTTGGTCGCATTACGTAACGTCGCGCTGCTATTTATCGCGTATCGCTCACCTAGGACAGCGGTAAAACACAACATTCTGAAACCTGTATTTATATTTCCTTCGACCTCCATTTTACTAGTAACTAGTTCCCCTCAGAGCAGTGGCATCGCTGAGAAGATCAAAAGCCCTCGTTAAATGGAGATTACGTGAAGAAACCATATTTGTATTTACAGTAAGCCCAGTAAATAATAACAGTAATTAAGCATAATCTACTTGAATAGCGAGGCTTCTTAATTACTTACACTTCCCATAAAATTCATTGGTCCACCGTATTTTAAGATTCGAGTGATCAATTTACTTAAATAGTGATGGCGTTTGTTGGATCTAAGTCCTACTTGAACAGCATTAATAAGAACTGCGTTATAGTCGTTATAATAGTTATTTATGAGATTTCTACCATGTACTTTAGTAAGGTGACGGGTAGGGCACACTAGCGACGCCAATCGATTTTAATTTTTAGCTATTTTTAACCATTTCAGGGTTACAACCTGTCGGCAAACACTTATAATATGTATTAAATAACCATGCACAAATGTTGGATCCGTTTTTGTACGCGAAAAATTGATTCACACCAAAAGTGGCTGCTTTTGGCGTAATTCAACTTTTTGCGTACGCGCTGGACCCAACATTTGTGCATGGTTATTTAATAAATAGTATAAGTGTTTGCCGAAAGGTTGTAACCCCGAAATGGTTTAAAATAGATCCGGTTTAGTCACTAAAAAATAAAATCTATTGGCGTCGCTAGTGTGCCCTACCCGTCACCCTAAGAATACCTTCTTTAACTACTTATACTGACTACGCTGGCTCAGCAACGCGAAGTTAATCTTGACATGCTCAGATTACATTGAAAAGAATGCCTATTCGTTATACGCAGTAAGATGAATGTAATACTCTACCGTCTGCCACGAGTATTTTAGTACGCTAGAGGCGACAAACGAGCAAGCGGGTTGCCTGATGGAAAGTAATCAAAACGCCACCCATGAACACCCGCGAAATCAGAGAGATCGCTTATATGTTACCAGCCTTTTAAAAAAAGAGTACCTACCTAGTTAGTCTTTGCGCGGATTATAGTACTAAAATTGACTGATCGGATCGGATCGGAGTTTCATAGATTTATATTTACCTAGAGACCTTCCACATGTTTAACTTTTCTAACGAGTGTAACTAATACAAGCAAAGCGAATTTGATCACCGAAAAGTTCATCTCGTCTGAAACTAATCAAACAGTAACCAACACAAACAGATAACTGCGCTATGCTAGAATAGAATTTATTAACTGCTTGTCATCGTCGTCGTCAGCCCATTTAAGTGCCCACTGTTGGGGCACGGGCCTCCCTCAATCACATGAGGGGTAATTGCCATACTCACCACGCTTGGCAGACGGGTTGGCGAGGGTTTTGGTATAAATGCAGAGTTTTCCTTCTCTGGGTGCTGATGATCATGCCAGCAACTTTACCTTAGTCACCTTTTACGACACCTCGGTAAGAGTGAGGGTGGCCTATTCTACTCTGCCGGGGACCACACGGCTTATTAATTCTATTTTATTGTATTGTAATGAGATAACAGGTATTATTTCAATGCAAGTGTTAATTTTAATAATGATTTCATTTTGTTATATGTTAACACTGAATTTAATTCAACTTAATTTCTTAAAGTCTATATAATATTATATCTTATTATGTATTAAATTAATAGGTAAATATTTATGTGCAATATTGTATGCCGTACGGCAGGTTACGTTTGTACGTTTTTAATTGGTGCTAACATCTACCCAATGTAATACACGTAACTGAAGTAATAAATGTTTGATTGATTGATTGATTAATTGACCAAGTAGGTATATTCAAGTTTGCCTTGAGCAAAAATATAGCTAAACAATCTACTTACCCCTAGAAAGGTATAACTTCAAAAAAAAGTATGTATAACGTAATGAGCGTGACAGAGACAGACTATGCGAAACGTGCGCAGGAGAGACACTATACGATATACCAGCTAAAATCAACGAACTCATAAACGAAATAAATAGCAATTAAGAGGGAGGCCCTTTACACCTCTACTCAAGAAAAAAGCTTACGGTAATAGAAATAAAAAATACGACACAACATACAAACCAAAATACACACATTTGAATTGAGAAACGAAGCGTGAAGAGGCATCTCGCGAGCCAGTATGGCGGTGCCAGCGGAGGTGATGCCTTGACATCGCTTCCGTTGTAATTGCAACGTGGGCTCTTCTCTTGATTACCATCAGGCTAGCACATACCTACTATTACATTCGTGGATCAATTATAGCAAGTTATCTTACAGGACTAGCAAAAACAGGCACGGATTCAGAGTCTGTGGTTATAACATTCACTCAATATAAGATCAACGAACTCTTCGAATGAAAGGCAGGTAGAGCTTTCTAAGAACTTTGTCTGGCTATTTATTTTGTGCCTAGAGTCACTTCGTTACTCTCGCGAGCTTTGTCACCAAAAGCTCGAACTACTAGAGTAACTCAAACAACATAAAACACCTTGACTCCACATTATTTCCTTCAAGTGCTTCCTCGCCTCAGAACTTGCTTCGAACTTCAGTAACTTAAAAAGACACGGAATAGCACTCCACCCCTTTACGGGGAAGATTTTATTATTCTACCCCTTCGCTATAGGTACCTACAACTTTTATTCAATTTACCTATAGATTTTTTTACGTGATTGGCGGCAGACGAGCAGACGGATCACCTGATGGTAAGCGATTGCCACCGCCCTTGGACACCCTGGACACCAGTGGAGTCACAAATAGGCATGCCAACCTTTAAACCCTCTATCCCCGGATTGGGCCTCCAGTACCTTCACTCACGCAGCGAAACACAGCACAATTCTGCTTCACGACTGTTTTCTGTGAGGCCGTGGTATCACTCCGGTAGAGCCGGCCCATTCATGCCGAAGCGTGGCTCTCCTACGATAAAATATATAGGTATTCCTATCCAAATTCTTTATTTTTCTATGTAGGTAAAGCTGAAATCAGTCTTAAACTAAAGTGCTTTTAATATAGACATGGACCCTGTTAGGTCACTACAATAATTTGTGGAACAAATACAATTATTTGTTTATTGAAATAAAAGTAACATTAAATGCAGTTAAGATATACTTTCGCGTTGGATTATAACTATAATTTACCAAGACGGGAATTAACACGACGATGAGGATGAATTTAAAATATCATCGCCATGGAATCCAGTAATTAACAAGTGCAAACCCCGTGCTAGGGCCGTTACTAACGCAAACAAACACCGATACTAATAGTGTAGTGTGTCGGAGTAGCTTCACTGAAAATTCATCTAGTGGCGAATTAATACCAAAAATGTGAGGATGTCCGAAGATTCACAGCCCGGCCCCAGCAGACGACGCCGTGCTCCGCCAGTCCGCTCGTGACCACGGCTGCTGTAACGTAGCCGAAACGTCGAGCCAAATATGTGAGTACACATAGGTACTTATAAACATTTCTGATTAAATAGTTACTAATAATACACAAATATTTCTAGCTACAGTCAAACAAGTCTACGGAGTGTCCGGAGTGACACCACGGACTCGCAGAAAACCGGCGTGAAGCAGCACTGTGTTGTGTTTCGCTGCGTGAGGTTAAATCCGTGTGAAAGGGGGGTTTTAAGGTTGGCAACGCACTTGTGACTCTACTGGTGTCGCGGGTGTCCATGGGCGGCGACAATCGCTTATCAGGTGATTCGCCTGCTTGTCTGCCACCTTTCACATAACAAAAAGCAAGTTAATAATAGAAAAACTATCTGACTACCTGATTAAAAAATGTTATTATTCTGTTAAAGACTTCTTTTTTGAAAAAAATAGAATATAATAACTATGACATTACAATTTTATTCAATTTAATATTGCATGATTTAATTTAATAATTTAATTGTTTGGTTATGTACCTATGTTCATTTTATTACTGATGTGTTTGAATTTATAATAGAGTTTAAGTCAAAATATTTTGTACGCCTCAGGTCACAGTAGCTCTTTAAGTATAATCTATGTAACATCTCCTACACCTGTATTCCACAATAAAGATTATGATTATGATTATTATAAGAAAAACCTTAATGGTTACTTATTTTTTTAGTTAACATTTTATTTGTTGTTACATTCGTTTGTTCGTAAGTTGTTTGTGTTGATCGTTTCATACTATATTTTGAGTGCAATATAAGTATATTCATTCATTCATTCATACATTAAGCAAGACCAAGTAGGATGCAGGCCCTAATTACATGCCAGGCAGCCTCTAAGCACGCGTAATGAGGGCATCCTGCCCCGGCGACAGGTGTGTGTGAATTTCGTTTATTTTGTGCAAAATGCCTTAAATCATATTGTTAAGGTGACGGGTAGGCCACACTAGCGACGCCCATCAATTTTAGTTTTTAGCTACTAAAACTACCTATTTTAAACAATTTCGAGGTTACAACCTCTCGGTAAACACTTATACTATTTATTAAATAACCATACACAAATGTTGGGTCCGTTTTGGTACGCGAAAAATTTATTCACACCGAAAGTGGCCGCTTTTAGTGTGATTAAATTTTTCGCGTACGCATTGGGCCCAACATTTGTGCATGGTTATTTAATAAATAGTATAAGTGTTTGCCGAGAGGTTGTTCTAGTAGCTAAAAATTAAAATCGATTGGCGTCACCTTAAGCATGATAGTGTTGCTAATTGATAGAGGGTGTATCGATAAACATTTACATCCCTTTAACCACCTTATCTTCCAAATAATATGAACGACAATTTCATTGTTGGAATTTTGGAAATTCGCATTATCAAGTTTTCATAGAAAGTCGGTCATGTGATTTGTTCATTTTGTATGGGGAATCGAGAAAACCGGTCCCCCGCATGGGAGGAGCGTTCTTAGCATGCGTTTCCACAGAAGTGGAGAAGACTTATAAAAACTGGCCAAGTGCAAGTTGGACTCGCCCATGAAGGGTTCAGTAGCAGCAAGTAAGATATATGGAAGGTAAATTGCGGTTTACGGTTTATAAAGTATTTAAAAAAGCGACTTACTAGATAGATATAGTTCAAACCAATTTTCGTTGTTAGTTTTCATGGTAATGTATATCATATAATTTTTTTTAGTTTTGAAATTCTTTTATTATAGAAGTTAGGGGGACACATTTTACCACTTTGGGAGCTTCTCTTGCGCAAAATATTAAGTTTAGAAAAAAATATAAAAGAAACATCAACATCATTTTTAAACACCTATCCATAGGCAACCCACACGTATGGGTTTGATGGAAAAAAAATTTAGAGTTTCAATTCTAAGTATGGGGAACCCCAATTTTTTTTTCCTATTTTTGTGTAAAAATTGTAATCCGGTCAACAAAATACATCTATTCGACAAGTTTCAATAGTATAGTTCTTATAGTTTCGGAAAAAAGTGATTGTGACGTACGGACAAGCGTATAGACGGACAGACAGACAGACATGATCAATCTAAAAAGGTTCCGTTTTTTGCCATTTGGCTAAGAAACCTTAAATATTTGACCAATCACATTGCTCAAAATAGATGAGATGTGTATTTTGAGCAATCTGTTTGGTCAATTTTTTATAAATCTCCGCTCAACTCCGCGCAGCTCCACTTTTGTGGAAACGCAGCCTTATCCACTGAGCCACCATCGCTCAATGTGGGCGACCTACTATTACAAAATTTATAATATTTAAATATTCTGTCCCTGTAGCCAGATAAAATCGCAAAATTTTCAAACAAGCGAAGGCCCAAACAGAGCCACGTTCGGATCTCTCTTTCGCCAATCAAATAAATAGTCCCGATCGCCACCGCCCCTCCCCTCTCAAATCAGGACCTTCTTATGTAAACAGATACAACTTTGATTGTTTGGGCCCAGTTAAGGTGACCATAGTCCGGAGTTACCACCTGGTCCTGGCAGAAATAGTTGACCCAACGTGTGGCTTGACGTCGTAAAGTAGGTGTTATGAAATGCAGAATGGCATATTAGCCATGATAAATATAAAGTAAAGTATCAGCCTATATACTGTCCCACTGCAGGGCAAAGGCCTCCATCATAGAAATCAAGTCATCGCTACTATGATGAGATTAGGCTTAATCACCACGCTTGCCTTATGCGGATTGGTGATCACAAACCCGAGCTACGTTCGAAAAATTTTAAACATACTGATAAAGATAAAGATAAAAAAATCTTTATTCAATTTAGGTCCAAACAAAGCACTTATGAATGTCATAATAGGTACATAATATCTATTGCTGGTTCGGAATGATTTCTACTGAGAAGACACCAGCAAGAAACTCAGTAGTTACTCTTTTCAAATATTGATGATGTTACAGAGTTTCAATTGAGAAGAGGAAAAAAATTCAATTATGAAAGTTAATAGAATACTATGAATAACAACTCAAAAGATTAATCAATTAACATGACCAAGAATCCTTATCATTTAAATAGTCTTGTACACTATAGTAACCTTTCTTACCTTTCTTCATTAGGTAGGTTTTAATATAAGACTTAAATTTATCCAGTGATGTAGCAAGAGTCATGTAGCAAGAGTCTTGAATCCAGGCTCCAATGCTTGTATCTTTTTTATGTAATAGGTGGCAGACGAGCAGACGAATCATCAGATGGTAAGCGTTGACCAGTGGAGTCACAAGCCAACTTTCAGACTTCCCTCCTTTCCCCCGAATTGGTTTCCAGGGCCTCATAAATTTTGCTGCAAGCCCCGCGTTGATTTAATCCGGCACTGGATGTGAGTGCCAATAAACTGACCACTATGGATGCACAAGACCATGCTAAGTGAAGGAGTCTAAGCAGGAAAGCGAACCCCCATCTCCGAAGCGATAGCGTGGGTCGCAACTGGGAACAAACGCTAAGATGATGATGATGGAGTGTGAGCATATGGATATTTCAAAAGTCCTGTCAACTTGCAGCCTCCAAATCCAATGACAATGAAAAATTCTGAGCATTTGGTCGGGCACGTAAAAAATAATAATTAAGGGTAAAGTCACACAATATTCCCTTTTTAATCAAAGTTAGTTTTCCTAAAATTGACGTTAAAGAGCGATTTATGCTGCAATAAAAATTTACTTGTTGGCCATAATTTAACTACCACTCATTATGAAATCAAATTTTTTAAATTGTTTATATTTAAATAAAAAAATAATTTTAAGTGATTATTTTATTTTATTTCATTAGCATATAATAACTAATTACACTTTTTATATAAGGCTCGGTATAATCATAAGCTAATTAAACTTTACCGTATACTGGTGTCGCCGACAGTTATTTCTAAAAATACATTACAGTTCGTTCAAATAAACAACGATATTCGACGACAGACCATATTGATGAGAGATTCGACATGAGATGTCGATAGTCTCATCAATATTGTAGGTATATTTACAATAATCTAGTGGAAAACTTACAAATTTCGTTGCCTTAGTAACGTGTTCAGTGGTCTAATTTGGTAGAACAGCGTCCCAGATTGTGGAAGACGTGGGTTCGAGTCCCAGCTGAACACAAGATGAAATTTTAAGTGTGTTATTTATTTAATAACAATTTTATTTTAAACTCGAAAGTCCTTTATTAGCCTGAATATTCGAAGTGCAAAAAGCTTTAAAATTCTGAGATCTCAGGACAAATACTTTCATGGTAACTCTAAGCCCGGTTGTAACTTCGTGGCTGTCTTAATCAATAGTGTGACAACATTTAAAATTACGACGAAGTGTTGTTTGTTGTTTTGAAGCTTAGTCGCCCGGATCAGACCCAATTTTCTGTGATAGGAAAACAAACAGATGAATTACCTGATGGTAAACGATTGCCGTCACCAATTGTAACACACAAGTGCGCTGGCAACCTATTAACTTTCCTTCCCCTGGATCGGCCCCCGGTTCCCTCACTACTTAGATAAACAGCGTAGGCAGTTGCCTTCTAACGCCGATTTCCTGTGAGCTCGTGTTATCTCTCCCCTTTTTAACTAGACCATTATGCCAAACCGTGCTCTCCTACGATTATACTGGCTAAAGTTGACTAAGACTCAATTCGACCAATATTTATATGAGAAATTATTTTTTGACATTACACATTAGTGTGGTGTAAATTCCACGAATCGGATGGTATAAAAGCATTATGCCATAGTTTTGTTCTCAGTTAATGATTTGTCGATTTGGGTCTTAGAAATAAGTTTTTGAATTTATTTTCTCTATGTAAATGCCTTTCTATAATATTAGTATTACAAGATGTCCATGGGCGGCAGTTACCTCCTCCACCTTCCCCATAAAATCTGGAGCCTAAGCGCGAGCTGGACTTTACGACCGAATTTCCCTCTCTTTCACACGCGCTGTGTTTCTCCTTTATTTGGATGCTACAGTTATATTCTCAATCGTTACGGGACGTCTTGGCGCAAAGACCCCTGGGCCCCCAACAATCAATTCAACTTTTACGTAATTTTGTGCAAAAATTCAAATGCAAAAGGCTCCGCCGTTTGATGGACATCTTATTTCCTTCGTTTCTAACACTGGGTTGCTTATTATTCCCAAGAAGTTTCGAGTACATTTCGATACTTCGTCAGAAAGTATTATGAAAAGAAATTCCCTTTCAACAAGAATAAGAATTTCTTTTATTGTGTTCAGATTTGATTAATTTTGTTATGTTTAACAATTTTGCATAACGTCTTATTATGTAAATGTTGTTGGTATTTGAAAAGAAGAGAATCCGTATTATGTGAACTATTATTTTGTTGAATTGTTTTCTTTTTTTATATTATGTCTCTTTTGTAACTGACTAACCAGGATCACTGAATTGTACTGAATCTTTCAACTTGGTTGAAAGATGTCGTGGTAATTTAGAGTCCTCATAGACTAACAAATTTTGCATTAACTGTTTGGGCGGCTCCTTAATCAATTTGAAGAGGTTCGCAAATGCACAAAATACATCGATTCCGCATTAGCGGTGAAGAAAAACCCACGTTGGAGTGAATTTTCCGTCAGCATTAATTAGGAATATAACAAATGTTTTCCGCCTATCACATAATAAAATCGTTAAGGACGATGATAACTCAGTGACTCAGAACGCGCCTTCCAAACGGGGAGTCCAGGTTCGAATGCACCTCTGGATTTTTCAAATCTATGTTCGTATTTCTACCATTAACTCGGCGGTGAGAGAACCATCCTGAGGAAACTTGCACGTTTCGGATACTTTCTGGAACGTGTAACCATGATTCAGTTGGTCTGGTTCTCCTGTTAAAGGGTTGCAAAGATCAGACGACAGTAATTTCATTGTAACTACTAGATTCCTCAAATCCTGGACATGATCCAGGTCCATGACCATGGTTTAACCCCGGACAGCTTTGGACCGAACCGGAAATTATGTGTTGAGATAAAAAAAAATACTATTGACAAAACTATCATCCGACCGCTTGACCCCCCAAATTAAAAAAAGATCGCATTACTTTACCCACTCAGAGTTTTTCCTAAATGATTGCCGTTCAGAAAGATTAGAGATCTAGGTATAAATTTGTAAAGAACACACCCATGAAACGGGGAATTAGCCCGCAGCTGACTCGCGCCATGAAAAACACCCTGCGAGAGCAAATTACCTTTTTTGTGGGATTTAACCCTTCACTTTTACCCGAGGAGAAAACATTACAAGTGTCTGTAAAAATTTCAACTTTCAAGCTTTTACGGTTCATGGGGCCATCTGAACAGAGAATATTGGAGTATTGTTAGGATTTAATAGCTTTTTTTTCGTGTTCCGAAAGTCTCGTCTTAGCTTGATTTTTGTCATAAAATCCGCTAAACCTTACTATCTCGCCAACGACACAAAATTGAATAGGCTATTTAATTTGTTATCTAATTTCTGGATTCTTAAACGTAGACTGTTTGTATGAAAATTAATTAAATATCCCTAGATCCTTTAAATGTGTGTACTTTATTTTATTGTGTTTTCTCATTCATCAAACAACACCAAAGTACAATGTTTTTAGAACGGCGTAATTTTTGCCACTTAGTAACACTGGTTCATTTATGTGAGTAGAGTCACTGGTTGGAGCAATGTAATAATATCTTCTAACCGATTTCAGCTAACGCGCTCAATCTCAACGATCAACCACTTACGTAGTATTATATTATAGTGCCCCAGTGTGTGCGTAAACACAAGTGCTTTCTCTATTCCCTTGCCCTCACATTCCGATCGGACACCAGTGTGACACGACCAGAGATAGATCGGGCGCAGGACCAACGGCTAAACGTGCTTTCCGAGGCACGGCAGTACAAGACCGTCAACTTCCAGTCTCCGGATTGACACTAAGAATTTCTTGACAGAAAAACTTTACAGAACCCGGAACCCCAAGCGCGGCCGTCGTCTTAAAGTGCGACGCACTACCTACTGGGCCAACAAGGCAGTCAAGAGCCATGTAAAGCAATATGTATTCTTTCCATTTTAATGACATCTGTTCATTATCATCAGTTTTAACTATAATTAATCAAGACGGGATTTAACACGATATTTATTATGTGATACAACATTGTGTACTCACATATTTTACTCGACGTTTCGGCTACGTTACAGTAGCCGTGGTCAAAGCGGACTAGCGGAGCACGGCGTCGTCTACTGGGGCCGGGCTATGAATCTTCGGACACCCTCACATTTTCTGATATTAATTCGCCACTAGATGAATTGTCAGTGAAGCTACTCCGACACATTACACTAACAGTATCGGTGTTTGTTTGCGTTAGTAACGGCCTAGCACGGGGTTTGCACTTGTTAATTACTGGATTCCATGTCGATGATATTTTTTTTTTTATTATAATTATTTTAATTCAATTCAATTCAAATAATTCTTTATTTGCATAGGCTTGTACACAGCACTTACAAATCGTCATACATTTGAATGACTTAAAACTATTTATAAGTACTTATGTATAATTTACATGTTAATACATATATATGTTGATACATAAAATATACTAAAGAAATAAATAAACATAATGCGATTCTACCACCGGCTCGGAAAGTTGTTTCTGGTCGAGAAGATCCGGCAAGAAACTCGCCAGTTACTCTTTTTAATCGCCAACTTTTTTACAATGGTTTATTATCTTCATACCAAGTCATACAGTCTAATGCAACACAAAATAGAATGAAGCAAATTAAAAGCTAAATATGAGGTAAACCGAAGCGGACCAGTCCCCAAAGGTGGCACCTGTTCACAAGTATGACGTATGTGTCAGCCATCATTTCACTCAACCATATTAGAGGGAATGTAATGACCCGCCACATAACGCCACCACCTCAGAGACATTTGAGTGAGCATGACTACTTAGGTTCTCCTCATAGGTCACAAAGAGTAGTAGATACTTAATCTAATACTAATAAACTGCAGGACGAGGTGTACAATAGTAGGTGGTTAGCATCTTGTATTATATTAATATTTTTTATTATTATTATTTCTCTTTTTTTATAATATTATTTTAAATCCATCCTCCCGATTGAAAGTCTTATACTTCTTGATCTCAATCGCTTCACGTATTATCCTGGTAATCATCCTCTCCACCGATCGTCATTCTCAAATGACGATCGGTGGAGAGGATTTTCGGGTCATGTAATTCCATCCAATGATTAACTCCCATTTCCAGTAGATGTTCTGCTATTGCTGATTTATTCGCTTGTCGATTCTTAACAGCTGCGATATGTTCCTTGACACGTTCTGCAATTGACCGCTTCGCTTGTCCAAATAAGAACTACCGCAGCTACAATCAATTTTGTAAACACCTGGAGTCTGAAAAGCTCTCGTCGTGAAAAGTCGTGACCACGGCTGCTCACGTGGCTGTAACGTAGCCGAAACGTCGAGCCAAATATGTGAGTACACAATGTTGTATCACATAATAAATATCGTGTTAAATCCCGTCTTGATTAATTATAGTTATAATGCAACGCGAAAATTTAAAAAAACTATCAATCATCAGTTTTATACTAAATTATTATAATTATTATGATCATTAGACACAATCTTCTATTTTTGGCCTCCTTACGGAACTTTTTTCAGCGTGACTGTTGGTTGCGTCACTGTCACCGCATTGCGCGCACCTGGATTATTATTCCCATGGAACTATAATAGAGAGCGCAAGGATGCATGTCTACGGAAACACCTGACAGCAACGTGACACAGTCTAATGATTGTCATTTTTCGTCTCGGATTCTTGGTGTTTATTTCGCTTTAGCCGCTGATTCCCATAAAAGGTCAGCTGCAGCAGGGGATCTCAATCTTTATTATGCGTAGACCCCTAACGCCGTGATTTGCTATAGCTAACTAATAGATGTGGGTACGTTATAAGACCACTAGTTAGTAATATATAAACAATCCATCTGTTTAATTTAACGTATGCCTTTTTTTATATTGGTTTCGCAGGGGGAATGCCGCCGGCTAAAGAGATGAGCCGACTACCTTATGCATACCAGACCACCGGGGGGTGGCCGGGTTATATGGGGCTCTCCTTTGGCGGGGGGCTACTCCCAAAGAGAAGCCAGGCAAAGGCATACCCACTAAACCCCCTGCGGTTCTCCCTCATCGCCCATATTGGGGAATATCATGGTGATACAGCCAAAGCCTCCCTCCACGATATTCCCCGGGCGGATGTTAGTTTAACGTATGCCTGTCCCTATAGTGTCATCAAGAAAGGTCTCTATTAGTGTCATCAAGAAGATACTCCTAACTCACCCAATGCTCAGCCTGAATACATCTGGCTTCGGTGGCTACCGCAAATGCAGAGGTTGGGCCTTGCTGGCTACAGAATTTGACCTAATAGGAATATGGTTATTTATGCCATTTGTGTTTAAATTTATGTCCTATGCCAATAAAGAAATCTATTTTCATAAGTGAATAACACAATTAAAAATTTCATCTCGTGTTCAGGCGGGCGTGTTTTTGTCGGGTTATTAACGCGTTCAGTGGTCTAATTGGTAGAACATTCACCCGGATTGTGAAAGGTGGGGGTTCGTGTCCCGCATACTTAAGAATAAATTGCAAAAGATTGCTATAAAAAATATCAACTATCTATTTTCATGTAAGGAATTACATTAACTTTGAAAATTCCGGGGTAAGGAGGTATAAAGATTGGCAGCCCATTTGTGACTCCACTGGTGTTGCAGGTGTCGATGGGCGGCGGCAATCGCTTACCATCAGGTGATCCGTCTGCTCGTCTGCCACTTATGTCATAAAAAATGCGCTGTTATAGGGTGGGGCATTTACCCTATAATTGTGGACACGGAACATTTCATTCACTCACTCTCTCTCTCATGTTAGCAAGTCTATCCTTTTTTTTAGACAGGGGAACCAGACCACTGAATCATGATTACACGTTTCTATGGTTAGAAACTCACTTACGTTGTTTTTCTCACTGCCAAGCTAATGATAAAAATACGCACATAAACAGATTAAATAAATTTTCATTTAATCTAAGCACATAGTTTTGAAAAATCTTAAAGTGCATGCTCGGATTCGAATCACACGACCTCCCATATGAAAGGCGCGTTCTAATTTACTGAGCTTTCGTCGCTTTAGTTCGCTCAGAATCCACTTTTTTTTATTGCGTCGCGACGGATACATAAAATGTCATTTAGGATTACGACCACGCCCAATAATCGGTGACGGTTTTTTTGTAAGAGGAAAATAGGACGTAGACTTCAACAGCATCCTATCCTACTAATAGTCCATTCATTTAGACAGTTCTATTTTGACACTAAAAGTGAGACGCTCCTTTTAAACCAAACCGATGTTTTTAAAAATCGAGAATATTTTCTTTAGATATTTCTCGAATTTATATTTGTTTGATTATTAATCTTAATCAATATTTTATCTACCAATTTGAACTATCTGAATATGAAATATTATAATATGCAAATATTCTTAGTGGTACACAAGCAATACATGACAAACAATTGAATAATATGCACTTTATTCATTTGAAAAATAACAACTTTTACTTAACGTGTCGGAACCACCATCGTCACTTAGAGAAATTACCAGTACTTGGTGCCTAATGCAATCTATGCGGAGATATTTTGCACGAGACCGATTACTGATTTATTGAGTTTCTTGCTGATTCTCCTCGGTAGTAATTGACTTTCTGAATCAACGGTAGATTATATAACATAATATTTGACATTCATACATGTTCTGTATGGACTTAAATGGATGCCTGATACGTAACGTTTTAACTGTCCTTTTCACTTTCTTATGCTGAATGGACTATAAAAGTCCGATAATCGGCCCGACAAAACGTCGGACCTTTTCACTAAAATAGTTTAGGGGCCAGTTTCTAAAGTTTGGATATCTTTTGCTTCAGGGACAAAGGGGTAAACAAATCGACCGCATTTCTCGGCAGGAATTCGATCGGGTCGACAATTACAGCGCATTATCGAGTTACGCGCTCCGTTGGAATTTGTTTACCCTTTGTTTTGTTTAATGTCAACCCGTAGGGTATAGATAATAGTCACTTATTTCGATATGCAGATAAAATAAAGGAGACGGAACAAAATATTCCTGAAAAGCAGCCGGCGAAATGAAAGTTGTAGTCGATAAATCATACTCACCTAATTATTTATATTGTAAAAGTAGTCCATTCTATTCTTAAGGTAACTTAGAAAAATCTTCAATGTAAATGAAAACAGCCTGTTTTGAGTTGTCATCTGTCGATTTGACGATGAGCTCAAGCCTTAAAATGTAAATAAAAGTTAATTGTCAAAAAAAGTTTGTAGTCGTTGTCAATTTGACAATGTCGACAAATCCTCGAATAAGTCAATGACTAAGAATAAGTACTCTTCTCAAGGAGTCTCAAGGCGGTAAATGCATTATCCATATAGTTTTGCTTTTAAATACCATAGAGTCAACAAAATAAAGAGCATAGGGCCTGTGAAAATATATTTTCGAATTTTTTTACGATAAATTGGCTAGACTTGGATTTTATTTTTCAACTGAGATGAGTTCAAAATATTGTATTCTTCTAAATTTCGATCAAATTAGACCAGTAGGATTTAGTGAAGAGTTTCTAATAAAAGTACACCGTTTTCAGTTGTGTTTTGGCTGAAGTACCTATACTACGAAACATTTAAGACGGTGAGAACTTGGAGAAACAAATGGTTACCGGGAATTTCAAACAACGAGAAACGACTAGACGACGAAGTTCGTTGAGATGCATAGATGAAAATGAAAATGAAAATATCGTTTATTCAAGAAACACTGATACTTACCTTACCTTACGGCTGACCGGATGGCGCAATTGGCCTCTTACGCCAAAGGTCGTGGGTTCGATCCCCACCCTAGACAAACATTCGCGCGATGAACACTTGTGTTTGTTCAGTGTCTGGGTGTAATATATGTATTTAAGTATATATTTGTGTTCCTCTGTTGTCTGATATCTGTAACACAAGTGCTTAAGCTACTTAGTACGGAATCAAGTCAATGCATACATTCACAACATTACGATAATGATGATGTGATGTTAAACTTAGCAATATTTGAACTGCTCTCTCATAAGGCCGCCCTGTGTTGTGAAAGGAGGCTCTTTTTAGAATAATATAATACTAATAACTGGAGTGTTTTCTTAATATTAAAGATGATACAATGATGTTGGTGTTTATTAGTTATTTACCTTTACTTACGTTATTTATAATAAAGTGGATGTGTATGATGCTGAGTAGATGTGTGGTGTGTATTGATGTGTGTGTTTATGTGGTGTGTCGTGTCTGTGTGTGTGTACTACTTGTTCGGATAAAGAATGGGATCAGAAATGGCGGCGCATCTATTCACTTCTCGCTCGCACACTATTTGCGTCTTTACTCGCACTCGTGGGGTGGGGTAGTAGGTTTATATAAGTGTATGTCAGAGTAATATGTGGGTATATGCGTTTTAATAGGTGTATATTGTGTTTTTGATTTTTATTTATTTATTTCAATCTATAAAGTTTTATTTAGCTGACTAATGATGGTCGAAACAGATTCGCAATAAGTACAGTAGAACGCCGATTATCTCAATTAATTAGGACTGGGCTCGATTCGGCTAATAGGACTTGGGTATATACTTGAAAATAATAAAAAATTAAAAATGATAAAGAAAAAAGAACTGTCACACATCAAATAAACTTAATTTAAAGTTTAACAAACACCGTTATACAATAACGACCACATTAACTTCTCGATTAGAGTAAGTAGCAATCCTGTCAGACCTTGACAAATCTTCTCAAAACTTGTCTATATTGTAAAAATATTTGGTTTAATTTTTTTTATATTACAATAACGAAGGACCGATTCGGATAATTGGTGATTCAGATGATCGGCCTTCTACTGTACTTTGGATTCGAAACCCCACGATGCCCTTCCTTCACGTTGCTAAGGACAGACATCGATGGAAGAATGTAGTCAAGGAAAATAATCTTATAAACGGGGATCACGATCCTTAGCTTTGAGGTAGGTATACGATGCGTGGAGGAGGAAGATATAACAAAGCCAAGAAATAAACCTTTTGAGAAATTTTGACGGTGGGATAGCCATGCTGCGGCATAAATGGGCTGTCTCGGCTGGAGCGATACCACGACCTTGCAAAAAAACGGCGTAAGCAAGGCTTGCGTGTTTCGCCAAGTGAGTGAAATTACCCAAGGCCCATCTGGGGGAACGGGATTTTAAAGCTTGGCAGCGCACTTGTGACTCCACTAGTGTAGTGGGTGCTTAGGGGCAGCGGTAATCGCTTACCGCCGCTTACAGGCGATCCATCTACCGTCTGCCAGCAATCATTTAAAAAAGTAATTATCACATTTATTTCATGGTCAATGGCTCCTGAGCTAAAGCCTATTTCAGTAACACTTATCACTGAAATTGATCGATCGATCGAGCTCAAAGATTTCAGCATAAAATGATTTGCACTCGTCGAGACTCAGTTTCAGACGGTTTTCACGAGTTTGCAGTTGCGAAAATCGTCTAGACTTTACAAGATCAGAGAAAGATCTAGTTGACAGATTTAGCTACAATCAGATAGGGCTTTTCAGCAAAATATTATAGATATAATTAACAGATATAAGTGTATATCATCTTTATTGCTGAAAAAATTTGAGAACTGAATAATATTATGATTAGCAGCCGCCTCGTCTATCTACGCGTGGAGTTAGGCAACCTCCGATTTTACCGCCTCAGGGGTGTAGTTCGTAACATTCATAACTGTCTATACCCTATAAAGGTAAGATAAAGGTACTGGACGAGGATCGTCTCGTCAAGAAAGCATACCAGAGCCGACCGATGGGCCGACGTCCGGTAGGCCGGCCTAGGTATCGCTGGAAGGACGTCGTCGTGAATGATCTGCGAGAACTTCAGACCGGTGACTGGCGACAAGTGGTGCAGGATCGATCAAAGTGGCGTTCTCTAGTTTCGGAGGCCAAGACTCGCTTCGGGTCGCTGAGCCAGTGGAGTAAGTAAGTAAGTAAAGGTACCTGCCAAATGTTAAGTTTATAAGTGTGAACCGTTCCCCCACGGTGCGCTTATCACTGTGGGGGGACATCAGGTTGAGGTGAAGGCCGAGATGCGCTATCTCGGCCTCACCTTGGACTCGCGGTGGAAGTTTGGCCCGCATTTTCGCGGACTACAACCGACAGCAGACACGCTGACGTGGATGCTGCCCAACCTGGGAGGCCCAGGCTCGAGGTGCCGGCGTCTTTACGCCGGCATCCTGCGTTCCATGGCGCTCTACGGAGCGCCAGTCTGGGCCGACTCCCTGGCAGGACGGGACAACACTCCCCTCCTGCGGGGGCCTCAGCGGGTGATGGCGCAGCGGGTCGCTCGAACCTACCGGACGGTAGGCTTTGACGCAGCCTGCTTGCTCGCTGGGACCCCTCCATGGGAGTTAGAAGCCGTGGTGCTGACCACCGTTTACAAGAAAATGGTGGTCAGTAGGGCAGAGGGGGAACGCCTCTGCCCCGTCGAGAGGGAAGCCGTACGGAGGAGGGCTCAGAAGAGCCTCCTGAGGCGGTGGTCCGAGCATCTCACCACCGCTCCGTACGGCCGTAGGACGCTCGACGCGCTTGCCCCGGTCCTGGACCTGTGGCTTGAGCGTCACCACGGCAACGTCTCCTTCCGAATGGCGCAGGTAATGACCGGGCACGGTTGTTTCGGTCACTACCTGCACCTAATCAAACGGGAGGAGACGCCTTCCTGCCATGCGTGCGGCGCTGTCGAGGACACGGCACACCACACCCTGGCGGAGTGTGTGTCGTGGTCTCGGCAGCGTGATGCTCTGGTCGCGAAGGTCGGCCAGGACCTCTTGCTCCCTAGCATAGTGAGAGCTATGCTAGTGAGCGAGGTGGCCTGGAAGGCCTTCGCTGACTATTGCGAGCACGTAATGGCAGCGAAGGAGGCGGCGGAGCGCGAGCGCGAAGCAAATCCTCTCGCTCCCGCGCTCCGAAGGGCAAGGAGGGGTAGGAGACGCCGAACAGATGCACGTCTCGCTCCTCTCCGCAGAGGGAGCCCGCTGGCGCATGGTGGGGGGTCACCAGCGCCGGCATTGCACGGGCTCCCTCAGCAGCCTGGTAGGGACGGCTCAGTTTTCCCGGCCGTCCCTACCCCCTCTCCTGGCCAGCAAGCCGGGGGAGGAACCGCCTGGCCCGCCGTGTAGGCGGGCACCGCCCGGGGAGGGTCGTGGTGCCCGTATGGGTAATAGGTTCGTCCTACAGCCCACGACGCCTTCCCTTTTAAGGGCGATGATGGAAAACCGCTGGGGTTTAGTCGGTATGCCTCTGGCCGGCTTCTCGTTAGGAGAAGCCCCCGCCAGAGGAGAGCCCGACATAACCCTCCTGCTCCACAGCAGGAGGGTATGCATAAGGCGCCGCCACTAGGCGGCGACGTCGGCCGTGCACGTGCACTACGGGCCGGCGGCATTCCCCAGCGAGAAGAAAAAAAAAAAAAGTTTATAAGTGTTAAAGTTTCTGAGATTTCGTGAGTATCAGTGATAGGTATTTAAGGTATTGCTTATTGGGTCGTACAAACTACTTATTAACTAGGTGGAGGTACATTAATTGATAATTGCGCCTCTAGTGGTCAAAAGTAGCAAACTCTGGCATAATAAACTGTCATATCTGTCGATCTTTGAGGCGACGGGTAGACTAACTAGCGACACGAATAGATTTAAATTGTTAACTACTGAACCGGATCTATTTTGAACAATTTCGGAGCGGGAGTCTTTAAGCAAACATTTATACTAGTTATTTAATAACTACTATTAATTACTTATTGATCTGTCTTTGCACTCAAAATTTGGATTAACGCCATAAGTGGCCGTTTTTGGTGTTAATTCAAATTTGTGCTGTTTTAAGCCCCGTTTACCAATTCAGGGGTTGAATTAAAAAAATAGGAAAGTTCTTAAACTAATTTTAATGATTCTAGCATTAAATATGACGAATCTCCCATACGACGTGTCATTTTACCCCATTGGGCGTTGAAGAAAAAAAATGGTCAAATTACTTTTCTTAAACTTGTATGATGAGCCTTAATACCAATTATCATGACTCTAGCTTTAAAAATGATTAATCTTCCATACAATGTATTTACCCCCATTCCACCCCTTTGGGGTTGATTTAAAAAAAACAATTTTTATTTTTGATAATAAGCTTAATCCGAAATTTCAAATCTCTAACATCAAAAATGACAGACTTTCATACTAACATTAACCCCCCCCCCCCCTTCACCCCTTTAGGGATTGAATTTTTAAAAACCCTTAGTGCGCGCCTACATAGTAAAAACTACCTATATTTCAAATTTCATGACTTTCGGTCCAGCAGTTTCGGCTGTGCTTTGATAGATCAGTCAGTCAATCAGTCAGTCACCCGCCGAGGCGTTACCTTTTTATTAATAGTATAGAATATAGCTATTACTAAGTTAAGATGTAGTAAGTGCTAAGTTGCAGTACTAACAAAGTCTTGGATACCGCCATTCTAATTCTATGAGTACTAAACTCTGTCCGTCGGAGTAATAACAGATCAATAGTAACTCTCGTCGGTTTCTCAAAGTGTAATGAAGGGGATGCACTCTGATACAAGTTATCGACCGAAGTTTATGTTAGAGTTACTGCACTCTGTACACGTGTTAAGAATTCAGGAACCCTGTTCGTGAACTAGTGAAGATCACCTGAATATGCATTGAGAAAGTGATAGTTTAGCCGTGAGGAAAGTGATAGTTTAGCCGTGAGGAAAGTGATAGTTTAGCCGTGAGGAAAGTGATAGTTTAGACGTGAGGAAAGTGATAGTTTAGCTTTTTAAATTCTTATAACATTTTTATGCGATAGGTGGCAGACGAGCAGACGGATCACCTGATGGTAAGCGATTGCCGCCGCCCATGGACACCATTGTAACATTATTGTGCACTGCCAACCTTTAAACACCCCTTTTCCCTGGATTGTGATGACTTCGAGGACTCACTCTTGAACTTGAATCGAAGATTGGATCTTGAATCGAATCCGAAATGAGGTGATCCGACAGAGAACCAAAGTCATCGACATTGCTCACCGGATTAGCAAGCTTAAGTGGCAGTGGGCTGGCCATATTAGCCTCAAAACCGACAACCGATGGGGTAAACGAGTTCTAGAGTGGAGACCGCGTCTTGGCAAACGTAATGTAGGTCGCCCATTGGCTAGGTGGGGGGACGATCTGCGCAGGATGGCTGGTAAGAGCTGGATGCGAGAAGCCATGGATAGATCACAGTGGCAAACAGAGAAAATTACGAGAATCGTCTACGTAGAAGAGCAAGTTAAATCCGATTGATTACGATTGCAAAAGTGTAAGTGTGTGGACCGTAAAAGCCCCCTTAAGCTACACAAACTCTGCTTATGATTAGTAGCGATTTTTGCTCAGTAGAGAGCGATGGCAGCTCAGTGGATAGGTCGTGGTTCGAATCCGTGCATGCACCTCTGGATTTTTCAAATCTACGTGCATATTTCCACCATTAGCTCGACGGTGAGAGAAAACGAGAAAACATCGATAGTCTCTCAGAAAAACGATGTGAATCAGTCCCGTGCTGTTTCAGCGAGTGAGTCCTCGTTATCATCATCATCAGCCTATCGCAGTCCACTGCTGGACATAGGCCTCTCCAATGATCTACACACAGATCATTCCTGTGTCGCTTACATCCAAGGGATTCCCGCGACCGTCACCAGATCGTGGGTGCACCTTGTGGAGGCCCTGCCACGGCTTTTTTATTTCTTTACAATCAATAAAGAACTGATGGGGCCGCCACTGATCTGTAAAATAGTTTTTAATGTCCTAAATTCATAAATATCAAATGGTGCTCCAACATTGGTCGCGCTACTGGACCGTAAAAGCTCCTTTAAAACAACTCTCTACTTTTCTATAACATTGTCTAGTGTCAAAGTGGCACTAAAAGCAGCACGACAAGTTCTAACTCATGTTTGAGTCCTGTCCGTTTATTGAAGGGTGAAACTGTTTTTGAGACATATAAATTCTTCAGCATACAATGTATGACATAGACTTTGTTATTATAACGGTGTGGTTCCAGCGCGAGCGTTTTTTTTAATGTGATAGGTGCAGACGAGCAGGCGGATCACAGGCGACACCAGTGAAGTCACTACGCCGCCAACCTTTAAACCTCTTTCCAACAGATTGGGCCACCGGTACCTTCACTCACATTGCGAAACACAGCTCAGTGCTGCTTCATCGCTGGTTTTCTGTGAGGCCGTGGTATCACTCCAGTCGAGCCGGCCCTTTCATGGCGAAGCGTAGCTCTCCCACAGACGGTGTTTTCAAATTAGCAATAGATATCAACAAGAAACATTTTTTTGTCACAAATGACGACTCGTTTAGAACGTTAATTATTTTAAAATAAGAATAATTTAGTAATAGACTAACTATTGAACTACCAATCATTACTTACTACTTTATGACATGATCAATAATCATGCTGGCCCTAACAGGCTAATCATTTTATTTTATTTTATTTTACAAGTTTTTGGAAAACTTACAGCTAGATTTAGGGATACAGTCACAGAAAAAAAAACATTGAGGGCCAATTACAAGTTTCCACTGTTAATCACTAGGTTGTTTAACAGAAATGCAAGTGGGTACCTAATGTTAAGAAAGAAAAAAATCCCAGAGGGCAATGACCGATGGGTATCGGTCGTCCTTGAACGTCGTGCGTGTCACTGCTACCAGCTGATTTTTGCGTGATTTGCTGATTATCTGCACTTATATTATACGATGTAGTTCACTGCACAACACAGATATGCGTAATCCGAAAACACACTCGTATGACTGAAAGTTGCAGCTCCAAGGTAGTATATAGTTTATTCGATGGATACTATTTTTGAATGTAGATACTATTTTTGAATGTAGATACAGTACTTTTTCAACTAGAGCCAGCGAAAACGGTGTTGCTCAAACGATATGACCCACGTGAATCATGGTGTGCTACATGGTCCAAAATGTGTTCTAATAAATTATTTAAGTACAATCTTTTTGTTTTACCTTATGGAATGCAATACACTATTGAGTATTGGCAGCTACGATTCTCTAACAACACAGCTATTGTAGCTCCTGAGATGCTTTATATTGTTTGAAGGTATTTTTTTTTTATGCTAGGAGGTGACAAAAGAGCAAACAGATCACCTTGATGTTAAGTAATCACCGCCGCCTATGAAAATCTGCGAGATCAAAGAGGTCGCTGAATGCATTGTCGGCCTTTTTGGATAGGACCATCATAAAGAATATTGTACCCGCTACTACTGGAACCCCACCCAGTTTTCAAGTCCTTGCGAAGAGCGGATGGTTTGGACATAACGAGGGTCGTTTCGCCCCGTCCGATCAACCTTTTTTGATTAAACGACCGTGTTGCGCCATATAACGCCTTTATAGCGTCATCTTGCGGTTGCTGGGGGCTCAACCCTTGACGGCTAGACCGCTTACGACCGTTGACGAGCTGCGATGGCCTCAACCACATCGTCAATATGGTGTGGAAAATAGTACCTTGTACAGCTCTTGGCGCTGACCCCTACGGCCGGTTGACGACCATTTGAGTTCGTCAAATTAGTTGCTAAAGACCTTTGTAATGGTAACTAATATTGGTACCTAATGATTCTGAACAGGGAAACCAGACTGTCTCATAATTACACATGAGGAAGAATGTTTTCGTTGTCTAAGTGACGCTCAGACAAATCGTTTCATTGTATTTTTTTTTATGCTAGAGGCGGACAAACGAGCAAGCGAGTCACCTGATGGAAAGTAATCATCGCCGCCCATGAACATCCGCGAAATCGAAGAAATCGCTAATGTGTTGCCGGCCTTTTTAAAAAAGAGTACGCTCTTCTCTTGAAGGTCCCTAAGTCGTAGCCGTCTGGAAATACTCCCGCAGCCAAATCGTTCCACAGAACTGCGATACGTGGTAGAAAGATCCGGGAAAAACGCACAGTGTTAGACCGCCATCCATCGAGATGATGAGGATGGAATGACAATCGCTTGCGAGTGGTTCGATGTAAGAATTCGGCTGCAGGGAGTAGATCAAACAGTTCTTCAGAGCACTCCCCATGATAGATGCGGTATAGAATGCTGAGGGAAGCTATGTCCCGCCGCAATGCTAGAGAATCAAGTCGACTAAAAAGAGTCAAGTCACAGGCAAGTCGAGCAGCCCTAGCGATGTACGCGGTCAGACGGAAGAAGTTGGTACTGAGGTGCACCAGCCCAGAGATAGGAGCAGTATTCCATGTGGGGCCGAACTTGTGCCTTATAAAGTTGTATCCTATGAGCTGGTGTGGCGCCGCTCTATTAAGTACACCAAGTTTCTTTGAAGCCATTTTAGATTTGTCTAAACTACAAAACTTGTTGTAATTACAAAACACTAATCCCTGGAGTATAGTATAGCAAGACAATCCCGGATTCCCAGGCGACAGCTTTGGACGCAACTGGGAAATACACGCTGAGATTATCAGAATGATAAATTCACCATCATCGTTTTGGCGTTTTGTCCCGGTAGCATGCCAAGCTGTCGCACCGAAACCCGGGGTCCGCTTTCCTGCTTCGACTGGGCCGGTTCGACCGGAGTGATATCACGGCCTCACAGAAAAACGCCGTGAAGCAGCACTGTGCTTTGTTTCGCTGCGTGAGTGAGGGTCCGGGGGAAAGGGGAGTTTAAAGGTCGGCAGCGCACTTGTGACTCCACCGGTGTCGCGAGTGTCCATGGGCGGCGGCAATCGCTTACCATCAGGATCCATCTGCTCGTCTGCCACCTATCACATAAAAAAAACTGCTCTACTTCTCGTGATCTTCAAAGAAGACGAGTATAAATAAATAATAAATATTTCACAACATCACATACATTGATCTGCCTCCGAGATAGGTAGCTCAAGCACCTGTGTTACGGATATCAGAATCAACAGCGGAATTACAAATATATACATATAATACCCAGACCAATACAAACAGACATGTTCATATACACAAATGTTTGTACTGTGCGGGGATCGAACCCGCAACCCTTGGACCAAAGGCAGCGTTCACTACCACTGTTCCAAACGGGTCGTCAAAGAGAGTATACTCGTCTCTAAGAGATGAATTCCTCCCCGCGGCCAACCCCGTCGTCCTAAGTGAGGTTAGTCTACGTTTATTTATCGTCTGTCTGTCTCGGGAGTAATTGTATTACCACTCGCTCACACCGCCGTAACGTGTGTAGCATAACTTATATGTCAGCAGTTATTGCTACAAGATGGACCGACGATCTGGTGAAGATCGCGGGAATCCATTGGATGCGGGAGGCACAGGACCGATCTGTGTGGAGAACGTTGGGGGAGGCCTATGTCCAGCAGTGGACGTCCATTGGCTGAAATGATGATGATGATTGCTCAGAAAGGACAAGTGAATTAAATTGTATAATATGATATGACAGATGAAAGGCTACACCACGATCTGTGATTCGTCTTTAAGGTGACGGGTAGGGCACACTAGCGACTCCAATCGATTTTAATTTTTAGCTACTAAACCGTATCTATTTTAAACAATTTGGTTTTACAACGCGTACGCGAAAAATTGATTCACGCCAAAGTGGCCGCTTTTGGCAGGAATTAATTTTTCGCGTACAAAAACGTACCCAACATTTGTGCATGGTTATTCAATAAATAGTGTAAGTGTTTGCCGAGGTTTAAAATAGATCCGGTTTAGTAGCCAAAAATTAAAATCGATTGGCGTCGCTAGTGTACTTAAATGACTTAGTTGTCGAATTTTAAAGTCTAAAACATCAATTAGGGGCATAATACAAAAAGTAGTCTGATCTGTTTTCATTTGACCCTCAAAAGGCAGACGGCTCATTTCTGACTAAATATTTATATAATTATACAAAAGGTCTGTAAGTAGGTTTGTAAAATTATTTTACTATCTACGAAATTTGGGTTAACTTTGCACCGACAAAATTTTGAGTGGTTTTTTGCTCATAATCATGAACAACTTTTCTGTAGGACCAATAGTCAAATCGGAAAGAGTCATGTTCCATACTCAAGACCAAGGGTGAAGTCATTGAAATTAGCTAAGATTTTTGTCTATCACAGAAACGAAACAATTATTATGAAGCAGGGCATAAGCTGTCGTGAAGACCACGACTACTCTGCCAAAAAGTGTCAACATAATTAGGGAAAAAAAAAATTCTGGCCACATCGACCCGCCACGCCTCACATCAGGTTCAATGTCAAAACGTTTACTTCTTGAAAGGTTTCGCGGACCAATTAAGCGTCAGTTCTATAGTATTCAGGCACGAATAGCGTCGCGTCACGAGAATTAATTAGCCATTTTCATCCAAATTAACTGTCGCTCATCAGCTGACGAACTGTTGGGGCATTTACATTGCTAATGGCTGGCGCATTGAAGCGCTTCAAAAGCGAAATTTGATCGGGACGTGATGCCTAGACTGCCTGGTTTCTTGGTGTGATTAATTTTTGGTAGGTAAATAAGATGAAGAGCGATGGTAGCTGAGTAGATAAAAACGCACCTTCCATCCGGTCGTGGATCGAATCCAAATGTGCACCTCTAGACTTTTCAAATCTATGTGCATATTTCTTCCATTAACTCGGTGGTCAGGGAAAAAATCGTAAGAAAACCTACACGTCTCGGATAGTTTCTCAAAATTGTAGATATCTACAATATTTGATATAATGGTTCTGAAGGTGAAACCGGGAACCAGTTGATCTAGTCAGGGGAACCAGCGACTGCCGGCTGCCCTTCGCAACTCTCACACTGGGGAACGAGCCTAACTGGATCATGGTTACAAGTTCAGAATACAGTTCGTATAACAGGCGAGCAGACGGATCACCTGATGGTAAGCCGCCGGCTATAGACCCCTGTAACACCAGTGAATCACAAGTGCGCTGCCGACTTTGTTCCCAAATCCCCAAATCTTATCTCCGATACTCTCATTTGTTCTTTGAATCACAACATAGGCGTGTTTTCACACCGGTTTTCTTTTTCTACAGTTAAAGTGGAGGAGCTATATCAATGACTATGGTAATTTGCCGGATAACTTCATATCGTTTATTTCCATGGGAGAGCCTCGCTTTTGGTGCTGGGTTTCGCTGTGTGATGGGGTACTGCAGGCCCAAGTCCAGTGAAAAGGGGAGTTTAAGGTTTTTAGGGGGGGTTGGCAGCATACTTGTGACTCCACTGGTATTGCAGGTGTCCATAAACAGGTGGCAATTGCTTACCATCAGCTTGCTTGCCTACCACCTACACAAAATAATATATATGATTCGATCCCACATAAAACCGGCTGCGGTTGTGAGGGTACCGGAGGCCCAATCTGGGGGAAAGGGGGTTTAAAAGTTGGCAGCGCACTTGTGACTCCACTTGGTGTCACGGGTGTCCATGGGTGGCGACAATAGATTACCATCAGGTGATCCGTCTGTCCACCTATCACATAAAAAAAGAGAAAAGCCAAAGGACTATTGACGGCCAAATATGAGACTTATAAAAATGCTACTGCAAACAAAACATCCAGCCGGTGTAACGATTTATCATATATCAGGATATCTATTTTGCTTCTACTCCGATGAACGCGGTCGCTCCATATTGCTGGAACGAGAGTCTAAACCACTCGATTCATTTTACAATTTCACTCGAATGTAACTCGATATGTAGCCAATCCTTACTAATATTATAAAGGCGAAAGTTTGTTTGGATGGATGTATGGATGTTTGTTCCTCTTTCACGCAAAAACTACTAAACGGATTTTAATGAAACTTTACAGTAATGTAGCTTATAGATCAGAATAACACATAGGCTATAATTTATAAAGATATTGTGTGAACGCAGACGAAGTCGCGGGCAAAAGCTAGTTTACTATAATAAGTTCAAATAATGTTCTGTATTTTGTATTGAGACATTTGAGAAAAACAAGTTCGTCACAGGAGCGTTTGTCCAGAAAGGGTTTCAAATCCACAACCTTAGGCATATAACTATATAACCCAGGCTGTGTTTCGCTGCGTGAGTGAAGGTACTGGAGGCCCAATCCGGGGAAATGGGGGGGTTTGAATGTTGGCAGCGCTACTTGTGACTTACACTGGATATCGCGGGTGTCCATGGGTGACAGCAATTGCTTACGATCAGGTGATCCGTCTGCTCAGTCTGCCACCAGTCACAAAAAATAATGTATGAAACAGTGTCAGTACTTACCAATGCGCCATCTACTGCTATGCTCTATGATCGGCCCGCATTTACCTATGGTATACGAAATGGATGAATTTAGTGGCCATAGAAAAGGCCGCCCCGTTGGTCTAGTGGTTTAAGTACCAAGCCCTGATTTCGGTGTCCTGAATTCCATTCCTAGGGATTAGTAAAGGTATGTTTAGAATTTCTCGAACATAGCTGGGGATCGTGATCACCAATCCGCATTTGGCAATAGTGGTGATTAAGCCTAATCCCATCATAGGAGCGATGACTTGATTTCTATGATGGCGGCCTTTGCCCTGCAGTGGGACAGTATATAAGCTGATACTTTACTTTACATGGAAAAAAGATTTGTTTATTGGCCATAGAACACAATCTAAACACAAATATCACAGATACACAAATGGGAAAAAAATTGTAGCCAACAAGGAAGCAGCCTTGACATTTGCTGCAGCAACCGAAGCCGCTGCTGCGCTGGTTTACAGGCTGAGCCTTGGGCGATAAAGGTCTCAAATCTCTGACTGCCTCGGTGGCGCAGTGGTTAGTGGCTCGCACTTTAAAGCGACGGCTGCGCAAGAGGTGCCGGGTTCGATCCCCGGGTCGGGCCAAATATTTGTACCTAAGTTTTCGGTAAGAAATCGAGTCACAGTAGTGTTCCATCGGAATATGAGGGTAAGGGAATAGAGAGTGCACTTGTGTTTGCGCACACACTTGAGCACTATATTGTATCTCTGTATACCTAGGTTTTAAGTTCTGTATGTTCTGCAATAAAGAGTATCTATCTATCTATAATATATCCTGCGTACGTGGATGATCGTTGAGATTAGCTGCCGTAGTCGTAATTGGTTGGAGGATATTATTAATAAAAATGTATGGAATAAAACTTGGTAAAATTATAAACCTAATGTTTTTTTTTATACTATGGCTCTACCCACGAAATACACGAAATAAACATAGCGTAGACCTAATTCTAATAGGACGTATAAATTTTTTTAACATTGGGCTTCTGGAGCCCAATTCTCGGGATTTTCGATATGAATGAATGAATGAATGAATGAAACATTTATTGACACAACAAATACATAACAGATATCACAATAATTAAGATATGGGAACAATACATAACAAAAACAATAAGAATAATATAACATAACATAACACAATAAATATATGTACAAGTGTTGTGCCAAATAGGCGACCGCTCAGCATAAGTCGTGCCGGGACATTGCTGACACGTCACGACGCTAGTATTCTGTAGCATATAGTGTGTCTGTTCAAGATAAAAAAAAATGTTATAAGAGTAGAAATAAAAGTTATAGATGGTCTAGAACAGACACACATCATGCACTGGGGTTATTACAGAGAAAAGTTGAAGTAAGCAAGGCTTGACATGAATAGAGGAAGTAATCGTGGTGTACAAAAAATTAGGAAAGAAGAAGAAGAAAAAATACATGTTGAATTGAGAACCTCCTCCCTAATTTATATATATGTGGGATAGGATAAATAACACACCCAGGTTTCAGGAATAAAAGCTTCTATAATAATAATCCTCTTGACTACGTCTTTCGCCTTTCACCGTCGTCGGCCATGCGTCGTCTATCTCCCTCTTGCACGTCATTCCATAATTCAAATATCGATCTCTTACACGTTCCTTACCATGCATCTACCGATCACCAATCCTACATATATATAAGTTCCTACCACCTAATGCTACCTACCTAATGATCATTGAAATAAAGATCAAATCACATGTATAATTCGAAACAAGCAATATTTTACGTAGTATAATATAATAAATTGGAGTCGAGTCGCAACACTACTCAGCAGATCTCCGAGGAACGGCGGAAGATAGATGTGAGCAACCATTTGTCACCGTCTCGGGACCTCGACCTTGAGACTCTAGCTCCATGTGTTTTCATTTCTTACTTTCTTTAATCTGTTTTTATATGATAGGTGGCAGACGAGCTTACAGTACTCGGTTTGGTTAGGGGTGAGATAGAGCCAAACTGACTTTGACTTTGACTGCCCGGATGGCGCAATTGGTAGTGACCCTGCCTCTTACGCCAAAGGTCGTGGGTTCGATCCCCACCCTGGACAAACATTCGTGCGATGAACACTTGTGTTTGTTCAGTGTCTGGGTGTAATATATGTATTTAAGTATATATGTGTGTTCCTCTGTTGTCTGATATCTGTAACACAAGTGCTTACGCTACTTAGTACGGAATCATGTCAACGTATGAGATGTTGTGAAAAAAAAAAAGAAAAAAAAAACTTCACTGTATGTAGATGTGCGGGTGAGACACGTTACGATATACTGCCAAGCGCTACTACTATCATCATCATCATCATCAGCAACCCACACTCGTCCACTGCTGGACATAGGTCTCCCCTAATGCACGCCACTGCTCCCGATTTTCGGCCACTCTCATCCAGCCCACACCAGCCAGCCTTCGAATGTCATCATCCCATCTTGTCGCAGGGCGTCCTACACTACGCTTACCGAGTCGCGGTCTCCACTCAAGGACTTTACGGCTACTACTATACCACTACTATATATCTAGTGAAATATCTATAAAAAAAAGAAATATATCAGTACATACTGTCCCACTGCAGTGCAAAGGCCTTCATCATAGTAATCAAGTCATCTCTGCTATGATGGGTTGCGTAATGCGGATTGGTGATCCCATTCCCCAGCTATGTTCAAAAAAAGTTCAAAAACATACCTTTGCTCGACCCAGGAATCGAACCCTGGACCCCGAGAAATTGGCCCAGTACCTAAACCATTAGACCAATGGGGCGTTAAATATCTATAATTTAACATTATTATATTCTTTTATAGTGAAAATTTTGCACTTCGAAATAACGCTTTCCCTTTACCCGCCCGACGAGAAATAAGCTGACATCTTGACATTATCAGATCGGCGACTTTTCTTGAAATAAATTGTGACGTCTTACGCAGTGGTAGGACTTCAAATAATTTAATGCCAGACGTAAATAATGTAGACGACTCTGAACATTAGGGCGAACAACAGTTTTAAGCAAATAAAGAGCCCTTTCCCGGTTCAGAGACGCCATCAACAGATTTTTACTTGTAATGAAATTAAGAAAAAAAGTGAACAATTGATGAAGACATTTAAAATAAAAAAGGATTTGTGATTTTTCAAGTTTATTTTGCATACGACTTTTGTGTCACAATTCATACAAAATACAAAAATGTTTATTGCACTAACTTGGTCTAATACAATATTTTTCGTATGATGCTCCCTTGCTTGTGATAAGCAACACCGCTCATAGTATAGCTAGCAAGATTTCAATGACGTAAAAGGGCCCTTAACTCCATTGCCATAGCTCATATTTTGCACCGCTTATATATACGAGTATTATCTTACCTTACAAAATATTCAATCTTAATGGTCACCCTAACTCGATGCGCCGACTTAAGCCTCTGACAGCCATTGCCCTGACGAGCAGGTTTCCACCGGCAGACAAGCAATCAGCTTTTACCTACTTACCTCTCCGTACCTTCAGTCATGGGCTTCAGCAGGGGGTGAGGGGGGAAGGGTGTAAACGTAAGCAGAACATCAAGCTCGGATTCGAACCAAGATCCCCGTATGGAAGGCGCGTTCTTATCCACTGAGCTACCATCGAGCAAGAAAGAGAGAGTGAGCCAGGGTAATGATGGTATAGGTAATAATCATTCATTTATTTAAAACATACCTTTAAACTTTCATTACAGGTTTTAACCTAATTCAATAGCCCGGTCCGTTACAACACAAGTCTATGTTACTGAATACTGCTTAATACGAAATATTTGACAATTAAATATTACTTATTATTTTTATGGACAATTAAATATTTACTACAATTAACTATTTACAAAATTTCTCTCAAGGTGGCCGAGCCAGCGAAGTCCATGGCGCTTTAGTCTCGAAAATGTTTTTAGACTCGCGAACCTGGTTTTCTAGGTCCCGGTTTTTGAGCCTTCTCCAGGCACCATCCGGTGTTACATCCGGTCGTGCAGTTGAGAGAGCGTACCTGGGACGTCCTAATGGGCGAAGGCCAGTCGGCCGTCCAAGATACCGCTGGAAAGATGAGGTCGATAAGGATTTGCGCGGACTCTTGGTGGATGATTGGCTGGAAGTGGCGCAAGACCGACTGAGATGGAGGCTCTTTATTATCGTAGGCCAAGACTCACTATGAGTCGCTGAGCTAACCTAATTATTTTTAAAAAAAATATATATATAAACAACTTTCCTGTCATGTCCTTACCGAATGGTGTCCTAGAAGCGGCAGACGAAATCCGGCTCGTCCAGTGTCACGATGGCAACGATGGTTCGATGACATCATCAAAATCGTGGGGATCCGAGCGGCTCAGAACCGGGTACATTAGCGTAAAGGAAAGGAGGCCTATAATCAGCAGTGGGTACTACCGGGCTGATGATGATGATGATGTACAAAATAGGCAAGTAATCATCAGTACCTAACGCTTTTGTTGTAAAGGCATACGAGGCTTAAGTCTTCCACTATTCACATAAGCTGAAAGGACTGAGCTCACCCTAAAAGGGCTTTGAAAGTAAAAGTACGTACCGGGAACTTTGGCAACTGAAAACTTTGTCGTAGGTAAAAAAGTGGTACATTGTGCCTGTTTTAGCTATGGAGATATAATACCTACCTACACAATAACGAACTGAGAACCTTTTTACTAATTGTTTGATTTAGAAGAATGGGAATCCCTTATTACATTTATTAAGTAACTTAAGTAAATAACACACTTATAAATTTCATCTCGTGTTCAGGCGGGACTCGAACCCACACCTTCCACAATCCGGGTGAATGTTCCAATTAGACCACTGAGCGCGTTAATAAGCCGACGAAATTTGTAAGTGCTTGATTCGACATGAGCTGTCGATAGTCTCATCAATATTGTAGGTATATTTACAATATCCAGTGGAAATATTATAACAAATATTTGACCACCAGTTAAGATGAGACTGCTAAATCAATAGTTGATATTTTTATAGCAATCTTTGCAATTTATTCTTAAGTAAATAACACACTTCAAATTTCATCTCGTGTTCAGGCGGGACTCGAACCCACACCTTCCACAATCCGGGTGAATGTTCTACCTAATTAGACTACTGAGCGCGTTAATAAGCCGACGAAATTTATAAGTGCTTGATTCGACATGAGCTGTCGATAGTCATATCAATATTGTGGGTATATTTACAATATCCAGTGGAAATATTATAACAAATATTTGACCACCAGTTAAGATTAGACTGCTAAATCAATAGTTGATATTTTTATAGCAATCTTTTGCAATTTATTCTTATCAATCAAAATCAAATAATTCTTTATTTGCATAGGCTTGTACACAGCACTTACAAATCGTCATACATTTGAATGATTTAAAACTATTTATAAGTACTTATGTAATAATTTACATGTTAATACATATATATGTTGATACATAAAATATACTAAAAAAATAAATAAACATAATGCGATTCTACCACCGGCTCGGAAAGTTGTTTCTGGTCGAGAAGATCCGGCAAGAAACTCGCCAGTTACTCTTTTTAATCGCCAACTTTTTTACAATGGTTTATTATCCTCATACCAAGTCATACAGTCTAATGCAACACAAAATAGAATGAAGCAAATTAAAAGCTAAATATGAGGTACACCGAAGCGGACCAGTCCCCAAAGGTGGCACCTGTTCACAAGTATGACGTATGTGTCAGCCATCATTTCACTCAACCATATTAGAGGGAATGTAATGACCCGCCACATAACGCCACCACCTCAGAGACATTTGAGTGAGCATGACTACTTAGGTTCCCCTCATAGGTCACAGAGTACTTAATCCAATACTAATAAACTGCAGAACGAGGTGTACAATAGTAGGTGGTTAGCATCTTGTCAATTGTTTGATTAATCAATACTAATCAATTTGTATACAATAATAAATGCTGCTAAGCCTAATTTATTAAAATTGATTAATTATATAATAATAGTGATTTCAGTAAATATTTATAAAATTACTACATGTGGTCACGCAGGCACGGAGGTCATTATGTCCACGAATCCTTATCATTTAAGTAATCTACAATTTTATAGTATCCTTTACTCATTAAACAGGTTTTTACGTGGGATTTAAATTTATGCGTTGGTAACTCAATTACATTTTGTGGCAACTTATTGTACATTTTAATACTTTGTCCAACAAATGAACTATTAATCTTTTGGAGCTTCAGATTTGGAATAGCGAGCTTGTGTTTATTTCTAGTGTTAAAACCATGACAATCAGATTTTTTAGAAAAAATATCAATGTTCTTACGCACGTACTTAAGTAAATAACACACTTATAAATTTCATCTCGTGTTCAGGCGGGACTCGAACCTTCCACAATCCGGGTGAATGTTCTATCAATTAGACCACTGAACGCGTTATTAAGCCGACGAAATTTGTAAGTGCTTGTTTCGACGTGAGCTGTCACACACATTGACATGAATACGAGACTTATACACATTTCGCGTACAAAAACGGACCCGACATTTGTGCATGGTTATTTAATAAATAGCATAAGTGTTTGCCGAGAGGTTGTAACCCCGAAATTGTTTAAGATAGATCCGGTTAAGATCCTAAAAATTTTAATTTTCGTCGCTAGTGTGCCCTACCCGTCACCTTAAGCCGTTGGTCCTGCACAGGATCCCTCTTCGGTCGTGTCTCGCTGGTGTCCAATCGGCATATGAGGGTAAGGGAATAGAGAGTGCACTTGTGTTCGCGCACACACTTGAGCACTATAATATTTGCTGCGTGCGTGGCTGATCGATACGGTCGGTTTATTTTATGTGAAAGATGGCAGACGAGCATACGGATCGGCTGATGGTAAGCGATTTCTGCGGCTTATAGACACCCGCGACACCAGTGGAGTTACAAGTGCGCTGCCAACCTTTACTCACTCACTCACATAGCGAAACACAGCACAGTGCTGCTTCACGCCGGTTTTCTGTGAAGTACGTTATCACTCCGGTCAAGCCAGCCCATTCGTGCCGAAGCGTGACTCTCCCACGGTCAAAATTACCTAACGAATAATAATCATAACTCTTAATTTTAAATTTGCCGTAGTCGAGTATAAATAAACTTGAAACCGCATCTCAAAGCGAATTGAAAGAAGAAACCGTGAAGTTTTTTCATTTGCCCGCCGCCTGCGCAAATGATGAGATATGGCGGAGCTCCGCGCCCAATTATGTTGACGGACGGCGCTCGCGGGACTCCACACTGGATCGTGTAGCATTTTTCACATTTAGCTTTTCATTTGGGTGTCGTTTGTGCCATCCGAAAGCGGACACCTTTATATGATCCAACCAATTACGGCTATGGCGTCCAGTCTCAACGATCGGCCACGTATGCAGGGTATTCTAGTGTTCAAGTGTGTGCGCAAACACAAGTGCAGTCTCTATTCCCTTTACCTCATAATCCAATGGGATACGACCGGAGCGGGATCGGACCAACGGCTTAAGGTGACGGGTAGGGCACACTAGCGACGCCAATCGATTAAAATTTTTTAGCTACTAAACCGGATCTATTTTAAACAATTTCGGGGTTTTTTTTTATATGAGAGGTGGCAGACGAGCAGACGGATCACCTGATGGTAAGCAATTCCGCCGCCCATGGACACCCGCACCACCAGTGGAGTCACAAGTCACAAGTGGGGTTACAACCTCTTGGCAAACACTTGCACTATTTATTAAATAACCATGCACAAATTTTGGGTCCGTGTTTGTACGCGAAAAATTTATTCACGTCAAAAGCGGCCGCTTTTGGCGGTAATTCAAATTTTGAGTACAAAAGCAGAACCAAAAGTTAAGTTTAAGTATTTATAAAATAGTATAAGTGTTTGCCGAGAGGTTGTAACCCCGAAATTGTTTAAATAGATCCGGTTTAGTAGCTATAAATTAAAATCGATTGGCATCGCTAGTTGGGCCCACCCGTCACCTTAACGTGCTTGCTGAGGCACGGGGTTTCAGACCGCCAACTTCCAGACTCGGGCTGGCACTAAGATTTTTTTACCGAAAACTTAGGTACAAATTTTTCGCCCGACCTGGGACCTCTTGCGCGGCCGTCACTATGAAGTGCAACTCACTATACGCCATTGAAGCAGTCACATTTAACACGATAATCGTTTAAAATGTATTTCACGCTAATACTTAGGTATGTCTACTCTCTTCTTCTTCTTCAGCAGCATGTGTTTGCCCACTGCAGAGCATATGCCTCTCCAATTTCTCTCCACTTTCTTCTGTCGTCATTTCCTGGACCACGCTACTCCAGCTTGAGCCTTGATGTCATCGAACCATCTGGCAGTTTGTCCGCCAACACTCCTCTTTCCGTCTCTTGGTCTCAATTCAAGGACATCCTTTTTTTTTTTTTGTTTTTATGCTGAGGCGACAAACGAGCAAGCGAGTCACCTGATGGAAAGCAATCATCGCCGCCCATTAACATCCGCGAAATCAGAGAGATCGCTAATGCGTTGCCGGCCATTTTAAAAAGGAGTACGCTCTTCTCTTGAAGGTCCCTAAGTCGTTGCCGTCCGATAATACTCCCATAGGTAAACTGTTGCTTCGCCTATCATCACTCCTTCTGCACACAAGACCGGCCCACGCCTATTTTAGATTTGCGGCTCGGTACTCTACGTCTATCACTTTAGTGCGTTCCCTGGTGGTGGTGTAGCGCACTCTGTCTCGTAAGGTAGGTATGTCTACATAAGTTAGGTAGAAAGCCGTTCGCCGAAGGGCGTTCGTAGCGCTTTCGTAGCATTTCGTAGACGCTACAATGCAGTAGATTTAGCTTGATACGTACTACATCCATACTCAACGCAAGACTCATGGCACAGGATATCACTATTTTATTCATTCATTCATCAATCAATTCAATTTCAATTAATGAAATACTCTACCATTTGAAACGAGTCATTGCGTTCAGTGTTATATTAACTTTCGGGCAAAGTAGTAAAAAGTGGCCTATGTTACCCTTCATCCTTTCATCTATCTCCACTTACAAAATCACCTCAAACCGTCGCTCCATTTGAAACATGGACAAACGGACAGACAGACAGACACACACACACTTTTACAATATTAGTATGGATGTAGGATGATACTTCGGCATAAATGGGCCGACTCGACCGGAGTGATACCACGGCTTCACAGAAAACCGGCGTGAAGTAGCACTGTATTTCGTTGCGTGAGTGAGGGTACCGAGGGCCCAATTTGGGGAAAGGGGGGATTAAAGGTTGGCAGCGCACTTGTAACTCCACTGGTGTCACGGGTGCCCATGAGCGGTGGCAATCGCTTACCATTAGGTGATCCGTCTGCTCGTCTGCTACCTATCACACAAAAAAGCCTACGCTTTCGTAGCATTTCATAGGCGCTACAGTGCGGTAGATTTATTTAGATACTAGACGGTATTACGACTTGATCCGTAGTAGGCCGCGGCTCGCAAGTGTAGCGGTGACCTTGAGTGCGCAGAAAAATTTTGGTATAAAACCACTTTACAAGTGCTCAAACTAACGGCATTGCAAATACATATACCCAAGCCTTTTTAGGTCTACCTCTTTAGCCCGGACCTGGCGGCAGTGGCATGACCAGACATTTGTTTCCAACATAGCTGGCAGGACATGACCGTACCAACGTAGGCGACTCTCCAGGAGTTTGTCTTGTCGTACCAACTATCAGATACAAAAATACCTTTTGAATCAAGTCGAAAAATTCTTTGTATTTTATTGAAGACAACAGAAGCGCGTGGGATCAGTCGTTTGTTTGCGTTGGAAATTGAGTGATTAGAAGCGAGCCTGGGGGCCAGATGGCGCGATTCTCAGAATCACACATTTTACGGGGCGATGTCGCAGTCAAGTTACAATTCTTTTTTCTTTAGTTGGGTTCCGGACCTCAAAGGATAATACGGAACCCCAATAGGACCATTTTGTTGTCCGTCAGACCCTTTTATCTTTTAGTGAAGAACGCACTAAGGTGTCAAGTTGAAAGTAATATCAAATACTCAAGAGGGCCCGTTTGTATCAATGGTAGTGAACGCTGCCTCTGGTGCAAAGGTAGCGGGTTCATGTCTGTTTTAATTGGTCTAGTTGTTTTCTATGTATATGTATTAGTATGTTTCAAAAGAAACGTATTAAAAGTAAGTATTTGTAATTCCGCTGTTGGTTCTAATATCCATAACACAGGTGTGAGTTAACTATCGTTGGAGACAGATCATTGAATGTGATGTTGAGAAATATTTATATTTATTTACTAGATAAATAATTCTTTGGGACCGGTGAAGATCCTCACCTAAGTGGTAGTGTATAACTCTTACTTATACATGAATATGGCGTGAATGGCGTGTATAAAAATATAAGTCTCAAAAATCAAAAATACTATTCTCCAGTGCACTTTGACGAGATTTTATCTGTGAACCCTCATATTCCCTGTTGCTTCCAAAGCTGACGCTTCGGAGCCCGGGGTATGTTTGCACCATGATTCCAGGATTCAGGAAGTCTGGTGTTACAATAAAGCGACCGTCTGTCCGAACTTAGCTAAATCAACTACTTAGATGTGTGATACGGTAATGAGTCATATCAGGAGCCCAATTCTCGTGCTCGTGATATTTTGAAAACATGGCGGATATCACCAGGAGCCCAATTATCGGGCTCGTGACATTTATCATCATACGAAATATAAATAAATAAATAAATAAATATTTCACAACATCACATACATTGATCTGACTCCGAGATAGGTAGCTCAAGCACCTGTGTTACGGCAACAGCGGAATTACAAATATATACATATAATACTTTTCTTTTGTAAACACATACTTATAATACATATAAACACCCAGACCAATACAAACAGACATGTTCATACATACAAATGTTTGTACTGTGCGGGGATCGAACCCGCAACCCTTGGACCAGAGGCAGCGTTCACTACCACTGTTCCAAACGGGTCGTCAATATATATCACCAAAACACTATGTTTTGGTGATATATGTCGTATGATGATTTTTGTAAGGATAGGTGATATCCGCCATGTTTTCAAAATTTAACGAGCACGAGAATTGGGCTCCTGAACACCATACAAAAAAACTATGTTTTAGTGATACATGTCGTATGAAAATAAATGTCACGAGCACGAGAATTAGGCTCCAGTTATCAGTGAATGAGTCTAAGAATGGAGCCCTGGAATGAAAAAGACTAGTAAAGAACCCTAATTAGGTTTCTTTGATAATCTTAATACCTGTAGGTATTTTTGTATTTCTGTGTCTGTGTAGATTAGGTGGCTTACAAGAGTTTGAAAAGGAGGCTGGAAAATGCTTTTTTATTATATATTTTTTTATTTTACTTCAAAGACCAACAGCTATCTTAATTAATTTGGGAGATATTTGGTTTACTTTAGTAGCAAGTTCTTTTAAACTTTCCATTTCAGTTTTGGTTGATTCTAGCCAGACAAATGCCGACAAAAACTAGAATCAATGTAGAAATATCATCATCATTTCAATAGACGTCCACTGCTGGACATAGACCTCCCCCAATGTTCTCCACACAGATCGGTCCTGTGCCGCCCGCATCCAATGGATTCCCGCGATATTCACCAGATCGTCGGTCCACCTTGTGGGAGGCCTGCCACGACTGCGACTTTCCGCCCCAACGGTCGTCTGTTCTCCCCGCTATGTGCCCTGCCCATTGCCACTTGAGGCATGCAATCCTTTGGGCTATGTCTGTAACCTTAGTTCTCCTGTGGATTTCAGCTTTTCTGATACGATCACGCAGGTAATATGTAGAAATATGCGTTTCCCAAATTACTGGCTGGGAATCGAGCCTCGTAGACCTCGTAAACATAAAGCTATGGTTTCTTGAACCTATGCGGCATGCCACATAGGTATCTTAGCCGAGGTGGCCATACGTCATTGCGACCGTAGAGCGATGCATTGGTAACTCTATAGATAACAACGCGCCTTCTATACGGGGGGTCGTAGTTTGAATCCGAGCGTGCACCTCTAGATTTTAAAATATATTTGCGTATTTCTCTACCATTAGCTCGGCGGTGAGAAAAAACATCGTGAGAAAACCTGCACGTTTCGGATTGTAAGGTTCATTCAAAATTAAAACATTATTTTAATGCTATGTTGGTCATAAAAGAATAAATACATTTAAAAATGATTTGTTATATTTTATATACCTAGTTAAAAATGATTTCATATATTTTAAAAAGTAATTTAAATGTTAAATCGAGTTTGAGCGCCAACCGGAAATACGGCGGGGAAATAAAAAAAAAAGACATTAGCTTTGCGCTAAAAAGAAAGATAAAAAAAAAGACACTAGCTTTGCGAGCGGGGCATTCTGGAGCGAGCAGCGGCGACGAGCGGTTGTGAACTTAGAGGATAAAGTGTTATCTATTTAATCTATTTTAGTTCTAGTCCTAGTGTTGGAATAAACGCCTGTTGAAAAGTTCTTCTGTGTTGATCATTTCTGAGAAAACCCTATATCTCAGAAGTGGGATTCACCAACAATAAAATGTAAGTACACGCCTAGAATACTTTTTGCTGAGTATTTGATACAATCCTGATAGTTTCGGTATTTTAGTGCTAAGGTAAACGTAAAAATTTTTGTTTTGTAAAAGTACAACGAACCGTTACATTTTTGTAGTAGTTTTAAATAGCTACCATGTCGTGAAAAAGGATGGGTGGTTATACGAAAGGGAACATTAAATAAGTGCATGCGTGGATATAATCGCCTTCTTTTTTTTAATGAAAAATTTTGGGAACTTCGCCCAATAGGGCTCCAAGGTCAAAAGTTGTGATGGATTACAATGCTACCCACTGCAGAATGGAGTTCCTAAGGGGGGCAAATTTTTGTTATTTTTGTCCTAAAATGCGTAGTTTTCTAGATATTTAATTTTTTGTAATTTAATTGCCATTCTTTCTCACATTAGATACAGTGTTTAAATGGAATAGTTCAGTGCTTAATATTTTTCTTTTCTCTTCCCCATGCGGAGTTTGAAGATGAATGAGGAAGGTGAAAACCATCGGACTCTGGAAACTCCTCCACGGGACCGCTCACGCCCCAGGCGAAGCGAGATAAGCGTGCGGCAGAGGAGTCGCAGTCGTAGCCATAGCCGCCGCATTCGAGAGCGAGAACAAGCACTGAAGCGTGAGCGGGACCGAGTTCGGGAGTTGGAGACTGAGCTTCGAAGAGAACGGGATCGCCGGGCTAGGAGCAGACGCCGAAGGTCATCGGAAGGAAGAACCAGCTACGACCGGCGCAGCCGTAGCAGGCGGCTGGGTGCGAGCCGCGAGTGTCGCAGCCGCAGCCGGCGGCCGGACGCGAGGGCCAGCCGGGAGCACCGCAGCCAGCAGCCGGACGCGAGGGCCAGCCGGGAGCGACGCAGCCAGCAGCCGGACGCGAGGGCCAGCCGGGAGCGACGCAGCCGAAGCCGGCAGCCGGATGCGAGGGCCAGCCGGGAGCGACGCAGCCAGCAGACGGGCGCCAGCGCCAGTCGCAGCCGGGAGCAGCCCGGAGGATGCAGCCGGATGGAGCACGACACCGCGGGGATCAATCCGCACCCAAAAAGGTCATGTAGTCCCTCATTTTCTTCAAAAGATCTTATTCAAATCATTCAATCTATTAAGGGCGTTTTACAGTCGCAGCCGTCAGACTCTAGCACAATTCCACCCAAAAGAAATATTGACCATAAAAATATTATACCGGAGTTCAATCCATCAACAAAAAGTCAGAGGATAAATGTGTGGCTTCGAAAGGTCAACGAATGTGCAAAAGTTTACGGCTGGGATGAAAACACCATAGTGCATTTTGCTATGCAAAAACTCTGTGGCCTCGCCAAAACGGGGTCTAATTTCAAGTTACCACGTACGATCGTTCGATCGAGCCGACAGTCAATCAATTGTAGTTTAGTTTGGCAATTTGAAATACCATCGTATGGGACACTTTCGTACGGATCCGACCATAGACTCTCGTGAATGAATGATATTCGCGATGATAGTGTCGCCGAAAGACCCACATCAAATAAAACCAATTGAATTGATTTTATTTATAATTAACAATATTTTTTTTAAAGAATAAAAGATATTTGACTTTTTAAATTAAAGGACTATTATTTAATGTGTTTGAAAGAAAGATTTTAAATAATAAAAACATTAAAATGTTAAAATATTTTTAAAAATCTGACAGCTTGCTATTTTTCTACATCATAGCCCATATAGTTATCTGTGGCCATCTGTGAAACAGAAAAAAACTTGTAAATTATTGACATAAGTACTACGTACGATAAATATGCAATCTCAATACATAATTTAAAATATTGTAAAATTGTTTGAAAGCGTATGTACATTAGTATTATGCTTATATACAAGTTCTATAGTTATCTAAAGACTCTACTTTCTTAAGTAAAATCAAGTATAAGTTAGGTTAGTCGCATAATCCTACCTAAATAAGTTTATTTGTTATTAATTTTACTCTGCCGGGGACCACTCGGCCACGGAGTAGAATAGGCCATCCTCACTCTTACCGAGGTGTCGTAAAAGGCCAATAAGGTAAAGCTGCTGGCATGATCATCAGCACCCAGACATGGAAAACTCTGCATTTATATCAAAACCCTCGCCAACCCGTCTGCCAAGCGTGGTGAGTATGGCAATTACCCCTCATGTGATTGAGGAAGGCCCGTGCCCCAGCAGTGGGGACTTAAATGGGCTGATGATGATGACTATTCCATTTTACACTTTAGAAAGAACAACTTTGAAACATCATTTCTATAATTTAACCATTTGTAATTAAATATTTCAGTAAACAAGACATCAAAGTTCTCCATTGGACCAAACTGTAATAGAAAGCTGAGCTAGAATGACTGTTGGAGAATGAGTTGAAAAAAGTGAACATCTCACCGGAGGTAATCAAAATAACAAAAAAATATTTAAGTGAATCTATAATATCTGTGCTATAACTAATTTCCTTACTGAAAGAAAAAACATTAAGATAAAGATAATATAATTGTTTGAAACATGTATACAAAAGTGTAATCCTTATAAATAAATATTTCACAACATCACATACATTGGTCTGACTCCGAGATAGGTACCTCAAGCACCTGTGTTACGGATATCAGAATCAACAGTGGGATTACAAATATATGCATATAATACTTTTCTTTATAAATACATACTAATAATACATAGAAAACACCCAGACCAATACAAACAGACATGTTCATGCATACAAATGTTTGTACTGTGCGGGGATTGAACCCGCAACCCTTGGAACAAAGGCAGCATTCACTACCGTTCCAAATGGGTTGTCAAATCCTTGCAGTGTTATTCTTGGTTGGTGGTCCAGAACCATGATTTTGGAGGCCAGTCTACCGTGAGCCATGATCGAGGATTTGGCGAGTCCGGCAATTACTATGAAGGGACTGCCGTCTGACCTTAACAACCCTTAGACGGGGGAACCACACCAAATTAATCATGGTTACATGTTACAGAAACTTATTCAAGTAATCTTAAGTGCATATGGAGCTCGTTGGTAGAAATATGCATTTGAGTTTATTTTTTACATTATTTCCAATCTAAAATTAAATAGCTTGTTTTTATTTAATTAATAAGTATGATTGTAATCGAAATACCTATGTACCTACCAACAGTTTTTTGTATGAGAGGGCAATAAAAATACTTTTATTATTAGGTATTTATTTATTTTATTTAAAACTCCTTTATGATTATTCCAGAATATCTACCAGCATTGCACAGATCTCCGCTAAAAGAAACATACCCAGTTCCAGTACTCCGGGCTTCATTGCTAAACGAAATTAATTATTTGCTGAAAATAGTTTGTTATAATTCAACTGATAAGTACCTATGGACAAGCATCATTCAGTCATCATTTATTATGTAAATAAAGTAAAGTATCAGCTTAATTATTCCCTTTGTAGGGCTAAGACCCCCATCATAGAAATCAAGTCATCGCTACTATGATGGGCTTAATCATCACTCTTGCCAAATGCGGATTAGTGATCACAAACCCGAACTATGTTCGGAAAATTCAAAACATACCTTTGTTCGACCCGGGAATCGAACCCATGACCCCGAGATCATGGCCACAGGGCCATCGTCAGAACCGTCTTAAACCATTAGACAATGGGGCGTTGTTTTATTTGTAAATAGTTAAAGGTTATTAATTAATACTAAGTGGGTGTGTGAAGATAGATAGATAGACATCCTTTATTGCACAGAAAGAATACAAAATATGTGTGTGTACATAGTTTCTTCTTAAAATAGGATAACATTATTGTATCTTTTATTATTTATTTTAATAAATGATTCCATCACATGTACTTTGTTGTTTTTTTCAATCCTTATGTACTGCTCTCCTGTTAATTAGCATGTTACAGGGCTTTTGGAACAGTGGTAGTGAATGATGGCTTTGGTTCAAGGGTTGCTGGTTCGATCCCCATACAGTACAAACATTTGTGTGCATGTACATGTCTGTTTGTATTGGTCTGGGTGTTTTCTATGTATTAGTATGTTTTTACAAAAGAAAAGTATTATATGTATATATTTGTAATCCCACTGTGGACTATGATATCCGTAACACTGCTGCTTGAGCTACCTATCTCGGAGTCAGATCAATGTACATATGTGATGTTGTGAAATATTCTATGGGATTTATTGAAATTCACTAACTAATAGTGGAGCAAATGTATTAAACCAGTTAAACATAAGTTTAACTGATTGGTACTGTGTAATCTTTAATGGATATCCAAAATTGTAAAATTTATAAGTAGATAACTAGGTACTTAAATAGTTATGTAGGAACCTAACACAAAGGTAAGTAGGTAGGTATACCTACTTTTTAAGGAAAGAGAAAACTTATTACGTATACTTGTAATGTAGACAAAGTAGGAACTTAGTCAAAATTATTGCCTCTTGTAATACATAATTGAGGCTTGCAAATGGTTAAAACCCTCAAAATGTATTTCACTTTGTACTTTGGTGGATTAATACCTAATTGAGTTAAAAGCCTATATAAATAATACCTAATTAAACCATCAAAGTTTCAAACTTTTGAACTGATAAGATTAAGTTTGAAGAATACAATGTACTAAGTCGCAGAAAAAGACTAATTACTTAGTGAATCTAGTTTATCTATAAGAAGCCTACACCACTAGGTAGGTACTTAGTATACTTACTTACTTAAATCTGCATAAATCATTGAACTATACCATACATATTCTCACTGGCATAAATCTACAAAAATTCTCAGTAAGTAGGTAAATAGGCACTTAATGTAAATTAATTTACATATTTAAACGTAAGTACTGAGATTCATACATTAAAACTTTGATTAAGCATTAAAAGTACCTAAGTACTCTATGTATTCATAATCATCTATATAGGTATAGCAATTTTAACATTTTATACCAAGAAACTCCGCTTTAAACTAATCTTTATTGATATGTAAGTCATTGGACCTTATTTACAAAGACATAAAGATCCTTTTTTAATACACCATAAATCCATTCAACCGAACCAAAACACCTTTCGAGCTATCGTGAATTTTGACATAAAGACGCGAGACAAGAAATGTCAAATTCGATATTTTGGTCGAGCATTGGTGTCTTCAAATTAGGGTTTGAGGCGAGATGTGTCAAAAGAGTTTCGGTTGAGTTCAACCGACGCAATGTTCACTTCAAATTAGGAAACGTCGTCAAATACGTTTGGTTGAGTCTCAAAGTTAACTTCAAATTAGACCCCCTGGTATGATAGCCTTGATACAATTTTATTTACTTGGGAGGAATGGCAGTTGAAATTGATAGATGCTTTCCCTTCTGAGCAAAATTACGGGCAGGTTTTAGAAGATATGTTAAGGCGTAAAAGTAGGTCTAACGAATTAATTGAAAATTACTATTATGAAAAATTATCGTTGTTAAATCAATGCGAAATTACAGGACGGAAAGCCGTTGATTGCATCATTCACGGCCTTACCGATAGGACTATTAGGTCGAGTGCTTTAGCATAGTTATTTACGGGATTGCTACCATGTCGTACCTTATTTTTGAGTATCCGATATTTCGGCGCTGTCTCAAGCGCCATGGTCACGGAGTAACTGAAGATTCTGCGGGTAAGATGTTATTGGCAGACATATCGGTCTACCCTCCTTCTTAGTCTTTTACTGCGTTCACCTCCGGTACCACTGTTTCCTAACTCCCTATTTATTCGCACCTGTTCTCGACACACAACACTCACAGTATCTGCCCGCGAAACGACACTTTGTTTAGTTTTATGGTTCCTACACTTACAAATCACTGGATTCCAGACATTTGACAATTTAAACCCATCCTCACGATTGAAATTTTTGAATTTCCGGATTTCAATCGCTTCCCTGACCAGTCTCGGTATGTAGTGGCGTTTAAAACAATATAGAGTGCTTTAGCATTGCGGTGTGAGGAGCCTCATCAACTGTTAAAATATCTGTTGAGTAACAATAAAGATATTATATCCACTCAATTTTTGCCATTAAGGGATAGGAACTTTAGAGTGGCGGAAGCCAGGCAAAATAGTAATAGGACTAATTCAAAAGCTAACTCTGAGTTATATTGTTATAACTGTAAGGAAAAAGGACACCCATTTGCTAAATGTCCTAAGCCCCTAGTTAAATGCAGCCATTGTGACAAGGTAGGACATAGGTCTGATGCTTGTAGGCTAAGGAGCGAAACAAGGACAACAAAGACTGATAGTGCCGCCAAGACAATGTGCATCTCGAACAATAACCCTTGCAATAAATTTATAAAACAAGTTACAGTAAATGGCATTTCACTGGAAGCATTCGTCGACCTAGGTAGTGAGGTGACACTTCTTAAACTGTCTTACTTGCTAAGCTAGGGCTTAGTCACGATCGCATACCCACGACCATGAAAGGGTTTGGTAATCACCTTGTACAGTCTATAGGTTCGACAAATGTGAACATGTCAATTGACGGTATAGAAGCTAGCGTTACGTGTAGAGTGGTAGATGACAGTTTGTTAGATAAGCCTTTATTGGTTGGCCAAACCTATTCGGAACAGCTGCACATAATTGTATATAAAGATACGAATAAATTACAGTTCCTACGCTCCAATGAAGTGCTACCTGACCTCTCGGAGAAAAGTGATCAGTTGGAGACGATTAGGATATTAAGTCATTGTTATGTGTATGGTTCGTTGAGTGTTAGAGTCGCAACACGTTCTTCTTATTCCGGTAATGTGATAGTAGAGACTAAACTTGTTGGTAAACTGAACGAACAGTTTTTGATACATGGAGGCGCCTACGAAGTAAAGCAGGGCTCATTTTTTATTCTTGTTACACCGTGCGTAATTCCATGTCACCTACAAGAAAATTTTGTATGTGCCCGAGCTGAAAGGGTTCAAAATGTGTATAAAATCGGGGGTATTACCAAGTTCCTATAGCTGAAGGAAGTAAACACCTGACAGCGTTCGTCACACCGGACGGACAATATGAATACAATCGTATGCCGTTCGGGTTGGCAAACGCACCAGCGGTATTTCAGCGCATGATGAATCATGTCTTAGGCCCGGCACGGTTCAACAAGGCTACTGTATATATTGATGATTTGCTCATATTTGGACGGACCCCTTCTGAATGCATGGAACGTTTCGAAGAAGTTCTTATTTTGTTACAAAAAGCCAACCTTAAACTTAATTTAACAAAATGTAGTTTATTGCAAAATACCATTGATTATCTGGGTTTCGAAAATAAGTTCAAGTGGCATGCGACCAGGTAAAGCTAAGATTCAAAGCGTTATTGACTTTCCCTGTCCTGAAAACGTCCATGGCGCACGACAATTTTTAATGCTAGTCAGTTACTTTAGAAAATTTATACAAAATTTTGCACAGCTAGCTTACCCCATTACCAAATTACTTAAGAAAAATTCAAAATGGGAGTGGTCAGATGAACAAGAAATGTCGTTTAAGACTCTTAAGGAAAAATTAACTGATAGGCCGGTCCTCGCCATCTATGATCCTGCGGCAGACTCTGAGCTCCATACAGACGCTAGCAAGATAGGTGTTGGGGGTATCCTTCTACAGCGTCCAGAAGGCAGTGAGGGTTCCTTTCACCCGGTGGCGTACTATAGTCGGCAGACGACGCCGGAGGAGAGGAACTTTCACTCCTATGAGCTGGAGACGTTGGCTGTTGTCTGTGCTCTTAAAAAGCTTAGGGTGTACCTATTAGGAAAGCCGTTTAAAATCGTAACAGACTGCAGTGCACTCCGTTCAACTTTCGGAAAGCGTGACCTAATACCTAGAATTGCTCGCTGGTGGTTGGCACTGCAGGAGTTCGATTGCACTGTGGAATATCGATCAGGTTCTAAAATGGGGCATGCCGACGCCTTGTCACGGAATCCTATTATTGATGGGGATACCCTAAGCCCTGAGCGATATCCTTCTGTGATGGTTATAAATGATGATGATTGGCTGCTTACCTTACAGTTAGGGGATCCAGAATTGCGTCGAATTTGCGATATAGTCAGTAGTAACATGGACCCAAAGGGAGTTGAATATATAAAGGAGAATTACATACTAAGGGATAACAAATTATTTAGGCGAGAAGGTGGTAGTGAAGATAGTGTAAGGTGGGTAGTACCGAAGGGTGCAAGGTGGCAAGTGTGCAAGAGAAACCATGACGACATTGGACATGTCGGCTTTGAAAAAACATTCGAGCGTATTAAAAGGAATTATTGGTTTTCCAAAATGAAAAAGTTCGTGAAAAAGTATGTAGAGGCTTGTATTGACTGTGCATATGCGAAAAGCGCTACAAATTGCCGCGAAGGGTTACTGCATCCAATTGAAAAGATTGCTAAGCCTTTTCACACGTTGCACATAGACCACCTTGGGCCCTTTGTGAAATCCAAAAGAGGTAATACTCACATACTAACTGTGGTCGATTCGTTCACAAAATTTTTATTTATTTTAATAAGTGAGGAATACAAACACGCAAAACGTGATAAAAGTATTACAGGATATTTTTGATACTTTCAGAGCTCCGGATCGATTATTTAGTGACAGAGGTTCTTGTTTCACTTCACATGCTTTTAAGCGGTTTTGTCTGGACCGGGGTATAAAACACGTTTTGAACGCGGTCGCTAGCCCGAGATCTAACGGCCAAGTAGAACGATATAATAGAACCGTTCTCGATTCATTAACAGCGCAAAATCTCAGAGAAAATGAAAAAGACTGGGATAGTCAATTAGGCAGAATTCAATGGGGATTGAATAACACAATTCAAAAAACTATAGGTAGAACACCTGCAGACGTCATGTTTGGAATAGAGATGAGTAGTGAATTTAACCCAGTCTTGAACGAAGTAATTGAAGAAACGGCTCATGTACCCTCGTTACCGTCTATACGCAGTGAAGTTAAATCTAAAATTGATAATTCTCAGGTTTCGCAAAAACGGTACTATGACCAGGGAAGAAGACCCGCACGTATTTATAGTAAAGCAGATTTAGTGAAGATAACGAAAGTGGCCTTTCAAAATGATGGCAAGAGCACGAAGCTCATGCCTTCTTATGAAGGCCCCTTTAGGGTAATAAAGGTTTTAGGGAATGATAGGTATAGGGTGGCACCGATTGCTGGTTTTGACGGAATGAAAAATAAGCGGAAATCCACCGTGGCTGCAGATCGGATGCGACCGTGGATCCACGTAGCGTCACTAGAGATTGATACTGAAACCGATGGTGAAGGTAGGAATGATGCAAGCGACGGAAATATGTCTGAATGTTGTTTAACTAAGTACTGTTATGAATAAGCTGGTGTCTGTGTATAGAGCATTACAAAATAACTAATAGTTTTAACGATGTAACTACATAAGAGTTTGTTATTCTGTTTCAGGTCAAGCGCTGGCGAGAGAGAGATTCTTCCTAACTTGACCTGGAACATTGGATAAATGGTTACATGTCTGGATGGTTAAACTGTTACATTACTGGATGGTTAAACGATATATATTGGATGGTTAAAAGGTAAAATTTTGGATGGTTAACAGGTTACATATTGGATGGATAAAATGGTTAAACATTGACATTGGTTGGATAAATAATAATTATTACATAGACTGGATGGATAAATTGGACTTGTAAATAATAATATTAATGATTATATAAGATAGCTAATTAGAGTGGTTAAATGATGGATTACATTTTTTATATTAAAATAAGTTTTATACTTCAAAATGTATAAACGGAAACACAAACATAAAATGATAGTACTAATATGTCTAATTATCTAGTGAGTATATTAACTTACTTTATGTATGTACTTCTAACTGAAAAATGATTCTACTAAAGTATGCATTTCAATACAAATGAGAGATGAATTTAAACTAATACTTATTATTAGATATATAATTATTCAATGGAGCAGTCATGAACTTATGTTTGTTAGTTATTTAATTGGCAGTTTATCATAATCGTAGATGAATTGTTATTAGATAATATATTACATTATTTATTGTATGTATAACAAGTGCGTATTTTTTTATTACAAAGAGTGCAACGTTTGGCCAAGTGTAAGGTTTCACCGGATGCGTGTATGGGGGCATACACGTCGTCAGGATGGTCGAGTGTAAGGTTCATTCAAAATTAAAACATTATTTTAATGCTATGTTGGTCATAAAAGAATAAATACATTTAAAAATGATTTGTTATATTTTATATACCTAGTTAAAAATGATTTCATATATTTTAAAAAGTAATTTAAATGTTAAATCGAGTTTGAGCGCCAACCGGAAATACGGCGGGGAAATAAAAAAAAAAAGACATTAGCTTTGCGCTAAAAAGAAAGATAAAAAAAAACCGGCCAAGTGCGAGTCGGGCTCGCGCACAAAGGGTTCCGTAGCAGCAAAGTCCAAAATTACAGTTAAATCAACCTATCTCAAAAACTATAAGAGATACTTTGATCAAACCAAAAATCGTTGAAAGAGTTAATTAGCATGCATCACCTCTATTTTTTTTAGAATTTTATACCCCGTAGTTATAAAAATAGAGGGGGGGGGGACATACTTTTTACGACTTTGAGAGCTGATATCTCAAAAACCGTTCACTTTAAGAAAAATGTTTTTTAGAAAACTTTATATCATTTTAAAAGACCTTTCCATTGATACCCCACACGGGTATGTACATCGAAAAAAAAAATTTCATCCCTCAGTTACATGTATGGGGGGCCCCACCCCCAATTCTTTTTTTTACTATTTAGTGTCATATTTTTGTAGCGGTTCATACAACACATATTCCCATCAAATTTCATCACTGTAGTACTTATAGTTTCCGAGTAAATCGGCTGTGACAGACGGACAGACGGACAGACGGACATGACGAAACTATAAGGGTTCCGTTTTTGCCATTTTGGCTACGGAACCCTAAAAAAAGACACTAGCTTTGCGAGCGGGGCATTCTGGAGCGAGCAGCGGCGACGAGCGATTGTGAACTTAGAGGATAAAGTGTTATCTATTTAATCTATTTTAGTTCTAGTCCTAGTGTTGGAATAAACGCCTGTTGAAAAGTTCTTCTGTGTTGATCATTTCTGAGATAACCCTATAGGATAGTTTTCTGAAACGTAATCATGGTTCATTTGATCTGGTTCTCATGTCAAAAGGGTTGCGAAGGTCAGACGGCTGTCGCTTCATCGTTATTACTAGACAAGCTTTGGACGCAACTTGGAATCACACGCTAAGATGAGGAGGAAGACCATAGCTACAGCGCTTTTGTGGACGTTAAATCAATATAAGCGATATAAAAATCGTTCGTTCTTACTTTTAATTTTTGACATTCCACCACATTGCCATGCTAACAAGTGATGTGTAGAAGCGCATGAAATGATGGACCCCCGCCTGATGTGGATTGATGGAGTGGTTCCACTGGAGCTCGTCTCGGAGGCGACATAAATCTGAAGAAATGAAGTAAGCACGGAGCTGAATCTGCGACTAATGGAACAGACCTTTTGTTGGGGCCACGAAATTACCGATTTTTATTGCGTAAAGGTAAACAGCATACGAGAATATATTTTTTTAAACTTCCATAGTCACTAATATTAGAAAAATTACTTATAAGATTTCTATCATGTACTCCTTGACCTTGGCGCTTGCAACAGAAATATCGGAATCTCAAAAATAGGGTACATGGTAGAAATCTCGTAATGTAAATAAGTATTCTAAAGCTTATGAGACGTCTGATGGTAGCATATTACCAGAAACGTAGCAAATGGACATTTAACATTCAGGCCTCATTATGATTCCTTCCCAGCGATTGGCTACAGCGACTAATTTGTGTAAAATCAGTATGGTGTCGCCAGAAGGGCAGGAATGCTTAGTGCATATCTGCCCTTCTGGCGAGTAAGCATTCCTTCTGGTGTGCGTTCCAGTGACAAGCGGCGAAGTTTTTCATTAAAGCTTCAGGCTTCATGCTGAAACTGTATGAACGCCCCAGGGGAACAACGCAGCGGGACTACGAGTAATTCGCAATCGCTCGTGCTTCCCCAAGACTTGTACTTGACGAGAGATGATGTTATATGGTAGGTATGTTAAATTGATCAGCCATAATTATGGCTGATCAATTTTATTTAATTTCCTTCGATTCTTGCACTTTTTCCTTAGTTTAAATTTTACTGCCAAGTAGAAGTTTTAAGTCGGTCATTGTCTTTTTACCCGACTGCCAAAGAAGGAGGGTAATGTTTTTCGAGTGTATGTAAGTATGTATGTATGTCTTTTCCTTTGTGACCTCCTGTAGCCTAAACGGCTTGATGGATTTTGATGTATGAGGTATCGTTAGATTTGTCTTGATTACGGGAGTGTCATAGGATACATTTTATCCTAAAAGTCCCACGGGATAAAGACATAATAATATTTTTTCTAAATTTCCCTTTAAAAAAATATGTATGCGGTATCATTAGATTCATTTCAATCACGGGAGTAATTAATAAAGGATACGTTTTTTCTCAAAATTCCCACGGGAACATGTTAATTCTGCGTCAACGCAAAGCAACTCATGCGTTAGCAAGCAAAAAGATAGGGCGTGGCCTGGCATGCGGCGCGCGGCGCGGTGCGGAGGGGGATATGCTCGAGTATACAGCCCGAATGCGGGCACACGCATAAGGGCACACGTCGTTGACGGTCGTCTCTAAATAGCGATTTTTTCGATACTTCGTCGTCTGACGCGAAACTTACCAGATTGGCGGTAAATTTATGTTGCGGAGTAACATCACTCGTAATCTAAAGCCAAATGTGGTCGAAATAATTTAAAATGGTACTTACATATACATAGTCTTCTACATCTACAACATTTTCGTTAAATAAAAACAGCTAAAAAGTTATAAATAAAAAAAATTATTATTAAAAAAACAAAATACCCGACTGCACACTAAAAAAAGAGTAAAACAAGCCCCACAATAATATTGATCAATCAAATGCTAAAAACTAATTATGTAATACCGTTTAAACAATACCTATATTAAAATACACTACAATATGTGTTCGTAATCGATAGTTAAATAAACAGAAACTTATTTTGAATACAAATTTACTGAATATAATTTATAAATGTTGATGGAAAGCATCGCAGGCGGGGACCAACAGAGGCTTACCAACAGAGGCTTATTTATAGTCATTTCGGTTGTGCACCATTTAGCAGAATTTTCGTTGGTGGCGGTCAAGGTGGTCCCCGCCTGCGATGCTTTCCATCAACATTTATAAATTACTAGCTGACCCGGCAAACGTTGTTTTGCCATATAAATAAAAGGGTTGATCGTAGAAGGGTGAAAATTGAGGATTGTATGTATTTTTGTATGTTGTATCATTAAAAAAGAGAAATTAAAAATTTTGTCTAAAAAATAAAAATAAAAATTTAGGGGTGGACTACCCCTAACATTTAGGGGGATGAAAAATAGATGTTGGCCGATTCTCATAGATACCGGATAAGCACAAAAAATTTCATCAAAATCGGTCAAGCCGTTTCGGAGGAGTATGGCAACGAAAACTGTGACACGAGAATTTTATATATTAGAAGATATTCAGTAAATTTGTATTCAAAATAAGTTTCTGTTTATTTAACTATCGATTACGAACACATATTGTAGTGTATTTTAATATAGGTATTGTTTAAACGGTATTACATAATTAGTTTTTAGCATTTGATTGATCAATATTATTGTGGGGCTTGTTTTACTCTTTTTTTAGTGTGCAGTCGGGTATTTTGTTTTTTTAATAATAATTTTTGTCTAGAACATGTTGAACTAATTTTATTTTCTTTATTATGTGTTAGTGGCAGACGTGCAGACGAAACACTATTGTCGCCGCCCACGTGCGCTGCCATCTTTTAAGTTCCCATCCGGGAGGATGGGATAATCGGGAGATTTAGCCTCCGGTGCCTGATATTTCTGCGTGATTCGATCAAAAGCTGCCTCTATTTGTGATTGTGAGCTCGATTTGCTTTTTTCTCGCTCTCGAAACGTTATCGCGTAAAAAGCGTAGGTTATCCACCCCACTGAGTCCAGTCACACCAGTCTGAACACAGTCGAGCCGCTAGTTTTGTGGCTGCACCGGTCCGGGCGAGCCCGGGCTGTTCGATTCACGTCACGTCGGAGCCTGGCCGCCTCATATTTATATTGACCGCGGCCGCTGGAAACAGGCGACTTTTAATGCTCGCCGAAATAAATAAACTGCTCTGAGCGTTTTGCCTCGTCCAAAGTTTTAGAGGTGCTTTAAATGGGACGGCGAGGAATGCTAATTTTCGCCAGGTGGAATATTTTTATTAATTTAAAGAGCGATGGTTCAGTGATGTGAAACTTCACATCACTGAACCATCGCTCTTTAAATAAAATGTGAAATAAAAAAGAAATAAATAAGTGGTATAACTATACTACTTATTTATTTCTTTTTTATTTCACATCACATACATTGGATCTGACTCCGAGATAGGTAGCTCAAGCACCTGTGTTACGGATATCAGAACCAACAGCGGAATCAAAAATAATATATAATAGCACGTGGATAAGAACGCGCTTTCGACGGGGTCGTGTTTCGAATCCAAACATGCTCCAAATTTTTTAAAATCTATGTACGTATTTTACCATTAGCTCGGCGGTAAGAGAAAACATCGTGTGGAAACATACACGGATAGTTTCTGAAAAGTGTCTGGTTGTTAACAAGGCAATTTGGTCTAGTTCTCCTGTTAAAGGGTGGCGAAGTTCATACGATAGTCTCTTAATTGTAATTACCATAATTGTTTGACTGACCGGATGGCGCAATTGGCAGTGACCCTGCCTCTTACGCCAAAGGTCGTGGGTTCAATCCCCACCGTGGACAAACATTTGTGCGATGAATTGTGTTTGTTCAGTGTCTGGGTGTAATATTTGTATTTACGTATGTATTTGTGTTCCTCTGTTGTCTGATATCTGTAACACAATTGCTTAAGCTACTTAGTACGGAATCAGGTCAACCAATGAGATGTTGTGAGAATTATTATTATTACCAAACTCCCCAAATCCTGAATCATGGTCTAACTAAGCGTACCCACCATGGGCTAAGCGACGAAACTTTGGACGCAACCGGGATCCACACTCTATGATAAGTGTGAGTGAGTGAGTGGAATATTTTTATTAAACGTCAAAAATTAAATTGTCATACTTACTGTGCTGTAACGCCCTCACACCCCTTTAGGGGCTAATTTCTTTAAACATCTTGAACATCAAAAATCGTCACTGACATTTCAACTGGGTTCCATTACAGGTTATATTCATAGTAATAAGTCTGGATTATGTTAAGTTTTTAAGTTTCATGATTTAAGTTCTTATAAGAATGAAGGTAGGTACAGTCAACAGCAAAAGTTGATGTACACTTTTCGCAGCCAGTGACTCTTATGCTCCTCGGGATAAGAACTACAAACTGCGAAATATGTGCAGCTCCTTCTGCTGTTCACTGTACTATTATATATTCTGTGATAAAACCAACACACATTAGTTTGACAGAAAGGACCAACCGCTACAAAAAGAAGGTACTCTGATGAATTCAAAGCTTATTATCCACACGAATAACACTACACCTACACACTAACATGCTTAACAAAGGCACGATGTATAAAAAGTTCGAGGGAAAATATCAGCCATTAAAGAAAAGCAACCGGTGTGAAATGACACATTCATGAGGCAGCCCGGTGCTAGGGAGAATACACACTGGCGCGCATATACGAATACTATGCAACTCCAACCGGACAATCTTAACGATCGGCCACGTACGCAGGATATATGATATCGCTTTTGGAAGTGACACTGCCTCATATGCCAAAGGCCGTGGGTTCGATCTCCGCCCTGGAGAAACATTTCTGTGATGAGCATTTGAGACTGGATGCAATGTATTTGAGAATATATTTGTAATTCCTCCGTCGTCTGATATCCGTAACAAGTGCTTAAGCTACTTAATACGGAATCAGGTCAATGTATGAGATGTTGTATGAATTATAATAGTGCTCACGTATGTAAGCAAACTGAACTCTCCATATTCAATAACCCTCATAATCACAATTCAAATATTCAAGTATTTATTTGCAAACTAAGTGTACAAAGATGGTCTTACAGCTATCATACAATTGGACATCAGTGTGACACGACCGCAGAGGGATCAGGCGCAGGTCCAACGATGTAACGTGCTTTCCGAGGCACGGGGGTACAAAACCGCCAACTTCCAGACTCCGGGCTGACACTAAGAATTTCTTACCGAAAATTTGGGCACAAATTTTTGGACGACCCAAGGATTTAAAATGCGACACACTAGGCACTGCGTTATCGAGGCAGTTACTATGCAACTAACTTAACCTTTTCCGTAAAATTGTCTGGTCTCCAGTACCTTCACTCGTATCAAGCAAGCGCTTCTTGACACCGGTTTTCTGTATCACTCCGGTCGAAGCTGGTCTATTCATGTCGGAGCGTGTCTCCCCCACAGTCCACACTATATTCGTATTTCTTTAAGCTAGTGTAACAGCTTCTTAAGCACTTGTCCCTTTTAATGTCCTCTATACGTGGCAAGAAGCTTTCCTGGCATCAAAAAGGCCCTCATCAGGGAGAAGAGGGGGGAGGGGGAGTCAACCCTCCATGCTATCATATTAACGTATTTCCTTTGTGTAGGGTAAGTATGCAATACCTAGTCGTATGCCATTAGGAGACAGAACAGTAATAGGATATGTACTACAGTTTAAATAATGTGTTAGATAGATAATCTGACGGCTGTCCAATGTCCATAGAAAATAGGCATGTCGATTTAAAATCGATTAATCGAAAAATCGATTATTTAGAGTAATATAATCGATTTTTAGATCTTTTTTGAACCCTACGTCGATTCAATGAATCGATTCATAAACTAGCGATTCAAAGAACTAGCGATGATAATCTTGCTCGTTGTTTTAATTTGTTGCTGTTGTCGGACGCAAAAGCAACTGGTAGTACTTACTTGGTCAATAATTTGAACGCGTCATAGAGTAAATATTTATGAATGCTTCCGAAGGTGGCGTTACTTGAGTTAAAAAAAAAATATTTTTCTATCCAGCTGTCAAACTTGTCAAACCTAACCTACCTATTTATTCTTGACATTCTTGTGAGTGAGTTTATTTATCAAAAATATACTGTGGATAAATATTATTTCTACTGTAAAAATTTATAGTAATGTAATAAATAATATCGTGTTCATATAGCATTTATTTTAATTTGAAAAATAGTAAGTAATTAGATTGATTGTAATCAATTTATTGAGAAATCTTTATTAGGCAATTAGTCATGTTTGAAATTGGCTCGATTAATCGAAAATCGATCTTTTAATGCTCGATTTAAACAAGAATCGATTCTAGTATAGCCGATTTGAATCGAATCGGAGATCGATATTTTTTAAAATGAATCGACATGCCTAATAGAAAATCTTAACACCAATGAAGTATGTCATATGACCATCGCAACCCTTCTACTGGGGAACCAGAACTGAACTGAATCATGGTTACACGTTTCAGAAACTATCCGAAAGGTACAGGTTTCCTCACGATGTTTTCTCTCATCGCCGAGCTAATGGTAGAAATACACACATAGATTTGAAAAATCCAAAAGAAAGAAGAAGAAAGAAAGAAAAAAAAAATTTATTATTTTGGACATCACAACACTACATACGAGTACAACATTAGTTACAAAAGAACAAACAAACAAAAAAATATACATAAAAAAAAGAAAACAAAACAAAGGAAAAACAAAATAATGAGTACAAATAACCAGGCAGTGCAAATAATATATTGTGTGTTGTGACCTCCAACATAAATGGCCCCCACTCAGCCTATGTCATGACCCTGAAAAAGGTCATGACGCTGATTTTCAGTAGTGCCAGCTGAGTGAGTGCCACCAACGTCAGCCTTGTGTACCAAAAGCACATGCTCGGACTCGAACCTACGACCTCTCGCAAGGAATTCGCGTTCCGGACCACTGAGCTTCCATAGCTCTTTCACTATTGTCTCCTTTAGTAATAAGTACGTAGGTACAATACCCTGCTCTGTGTGCAATAACCTCTTGTTTCAAAATGCGGGAAAAAAATAGAATACTTACATGTTCGACTACCAATGGGCACTCCTTTCATTGTAATTATCAAACATCCCGAATCCTATATCGTGGTCCAAGCGTAATCCGGTCTTCGAAGCGACAGCATTGGCCGCATCTGGGAATCACACGATAAGATGAGGAGAACGATCAGATCGCGCCCGCTCCTTGCGGAGCGTTACAGTTGAGGTTCTATGTGTAGCGAGGGGCTCTCGGCGCCTTCTAACTTCCGGCGCCCGGGTGCATCGCACCATCTGCACTATAGGTAAAGACGCCCCTGTCTGTGTGTATGATTTTTGACGATGACCATGGACAGCGGCAACTAGGTACTTACCATCAGGTGTGCCGTCTGCTCTTTTGTCCGCCATAAAAAAGAAAAAAACACAAGATAAAATTGTAGACATTATAATATCCTCCAACCGATTACGGCTACGGCGGCCAATCTCAACGATAAGCCACGTACGCAGGATATATTATAGTGCTCAAGTGTGTGCGCAAACATAAGTGCATTCTTTATTCCCTTACCATCGTATTCCAAGGGGACATTACTGTGACACGACCGGAGAGGAATCGGGCGTAGGACCAACAGCTTAGCGTGATTTCCGAGGCACGAGGGTACAAGACCCAGACTCCGGGCAGCCACTAAGAATTTCTTACCGAAAACTTAGAGGTAGAGGTGCAAATGTTTGGCCCGACCCGGGGATCGAACCCAGAACCTCTTGCGCAGCCGTTGCTTTTAAAGTGCGACGCACTAACCACTGCGCCACCGAAGCTGTTACACATTAATATCTCATGAAATGACAAGAACTTTATACGGCAGGGTAATTTCAGAAGTTAAATCAGAAGTTCAGCGGTTTTTATTAGATGGGGCTTGTAAAAAGCAGATGTAGCTTAAAGCAGATGGTTCGGCGTTGTATCAGTAGATGTCACTATTTATTTTTACATCGCGCTAGTAAAGCGTGTTTCCGAAACAATGACCTCAAGCCGCCTGCCCACTTCAGCGATTTTAAAACTGTACGGGAAATAAGACAGAGCGATGGTAACTCAATGGATACGAACGCGCCTTCCTCGCAGTTGGTCGAGGTTCGAATCCGAGCATGCACCAATAGTTTTTTTTTCAATCTATGTGCGTATTTCTACTATTACCATCTGCTCGGCGGTGAGGGAAAACATCGTGAGGAAACCTGCACATTTCGGAAAAGTTTCTGAAACGTGTAACCATCATTCAGTTGGTATGGTTCCCCTGTTAAATGGTTGCGAAGGCCAAACGGCAGTCGCTTCATTGTAAGTAAGCGTACCCTGGGCTCCAAAGCGACAGCTTTGGACGCAACCGAGAAGTACACGTTAAGATGAAGGGAAATAAGCCAGAGGTCCAGAAGGTATTGGGAATTGTTATAGCAAATAAAATTATTTCTGATATTTAATTTTAATTTAGCCGTTCTACATAGCCGTTGATTTTTAGGCGGTTTCCTCTAGATGGCGCTAGCACTAGCTAGCCGACAGAAGCCTCTATCTCAGTATATATAAGTTACTCTATGCTATACGGTCAACCAATCAGAAGAAGAGAACATGTAATAGTTAACACGGTCCCATCAGCATAATATGCTGCCACGATCAATGTATTCCAAGTTGGTCCTATGTGAATAAATACTTTATCTAATTACATACTAACATCCTGCAAAATCTTTTACCTGTGTTAGATATACCTAAGTGGGGTGACCGGCGATATGGATGATGGATAGTCAATGTCGCCATCGCTCGCGACGCCGCCATAATAATTTTCCGCTGTGCCACACCTGGGCCTATTATAAGATGATTTACTTCATAACTTAAAAGTTTATTTTAAGTAATTCTTTGCATTTTGAGAAGCACTTAGACGCGTAGATAGGCCCTATTAAGTAAGTAAGTAAACATTTATGAACCACATACAAGAATTACAGGGATAGACTTATACTATTTATTGAATAAGTATGCACAAATATTGGGTTCGTTTTTGTACGCGAAAAATTGATTCACGCCAAAAGTGCTTGTGCTTGTGCTGTGCAAGTGCCGCTTTTGGCGTGAATCAATTTCTCGCGTACGCGTTAGACCCAACATTTGTGCATGGTTATTTAATAAACAGTATGAGTGTTCGCCGAGAGGTTGCAACCCCGAAATTGTTTAAAATAGATCCGGTGTAGTAGCTAAAAATTAAAATCGATTGACGTCGCTAATATGCCCTACCCGTCACCTTAACAACAAAACCGTCCCGTAATGAACGAGAATGACTCTGTAGTATCCAAACTAAAAAGACGGTCTAACTCATGTGAAATTGACGGGGATAAACATGCGGTGGCCGTGTGGTCCCCGGCAGAGTAGAATAGGCCACCCTCATTCTTACCGAGGTGTCGTAAAACGCGACTAAGGTAAAGCTACTCGGTTGGTGCATGCACTGTTTATGGGACCAGTGACCATTGATAGTGTATGCGACCTGCGCAGTTGTCATCTGATGCGACCGAGCGGGTGAGCAGGTTGCGGATAGCTCGCCCTCCCCCACTCCCACCTCTTTTCATGAGGACGGGAGAGGGTGTCACGTTGACCCCGGACAATAGATGGCTGCTCCAAAACCCAATCCCAGGCTAGGAGCATTCCTGTTAACCTCAATCCCATGCTCCCCTCCCCATCCCTCCCAATCATCCCCACCCTAATCACCGCATCCCTCCCCTCTTTTCCTGGAGGAGGAAACCTCGTCTCCAAAAACCCCAATCCAAGGTGTCATCCAACCCGTGCCGATGGATGCATGGCCGAGGGGATGCTCGGTCGCGAACGGAGGGGCCTCGAAACCAGGCGAAATCGAGGTCTATTTAGCCTTACCCCTGCAAGCGGGGCTCTGCAGGGGTGGACCTTTACTTCCCTAGCTTCTTGTAGGAACTATATGGATATTGTAGACATAATAGACGACCATTTAAATTCTACCGAAGAGGTACTAGGTACCTCCGAGACTATGCTCCTTGGCAGCGATACTGAGGAGCATACGAACACTGCCGGAGCACCTGGGACTGAGGGACCAGGTACTTCCAATGCAGAGTCGACCCCTCTGGGCGCAAAGCACCAAAGGGACACGTCGACCAAGGGGCCAGAGAGTAAACCCAGGGTTAAGCTCTCTGGAGCTGATAGAAAACTAATATATCGGCTTGTAGCGAAGGGTATGACCTTCGAGCAGGCGCTAGAACTGCGCATGAGTGAAAAGGCCAAGCAGAGGACCCGAGAGGAGGGGGAAACGAGGGAGAAGGCGTCAAAGCGCCCTCTCAATACCTCGTCTACCTCGAATCAAGGTAATCCCACCAAGGCACCGAAACTTGGCGAGCCTTCCACCTCGAAGCCTACCTTTAAGGAGGTTGCTGGGTCCGTCACGTGCGGTATCATAGACGCCCTGGGTAAAATGGACCAGGGGAGGGTCGAAATGCTCCAAGGTGCTATCTTGGAGTGTATTGACACCTCAGACGATGGTGACGGCCCCAGCTTTATTGAATGCAAACCGCGCTCGGGTGGCATCCTTAACAAAACACTTAACCCCCCCCCATCGTAAAGAAACAGACACAACCTAGGCACCTATATATAATCCTATCCCATCCCTCCGTCTTAGCTAAATTCCCTAACCCTTCCACTCCCAATCCCCCAAAACAACAATGATTAAGGCGATACAAGTAAACCTCCAGCACTCAAAGGCAGCCACAGCTGCCCTTTGCCAAAGATTCCTCTCTGAGGACCTGGACAACGCCTTGATCCAAGAACCGTGGGTGAACAAAACCACGGTAATGGGGCTAAACTCGGCAGGTAAGATATTAAGTAACTCCTGCGGAGTGAGGCCAAGAGCATGCATGCTCTTCAAGAGAGATATAAATTACCTCCCGATCCCTTCGCTGTGTACAGACGATGCTGTTGCAGCGTATATAGACCTCTCCGGGGGGAAAGGTGCAGAGAAACTCATAGTCAGCTCCATGTACCTACCCGGAGAGGACCAGGATCCGGTGAACAAGGTGACACCGGTAGTGGAATATTGTCTGGAGAGAGAAACCCAGCTGCTGGTGGGTACCGACTGCAACTCCCACCACACATCATGGGGCAGCTCCGACACGAACGCAAGAGGTGAGTCCTTGTTTGACTACTTGCTCACCAACAATCAATTTGTTCTTAACGTGGGTAGCAAACCAACCTTTACCACACGTTCTAGGCAGGAAGTACTAGATATAACATGGTGTTCAGGTAATCTCGCACACCGAGTAACCAATTGGCACGTCTCAGATGAGCCGTCCTTGTCCGACCACACCCATATTAGGTACGACAAATTATGCTCGGGAACAAAGGAACCGAACACGTACCGAGACCCCAAGGGAACAGACTGGGAGGGCTTTAGGAACTCCCTTAGGTTATACCTTGGAGATTTTAAATACATTAAAACTGTGGACCAAGTGGAAGCCGCAGCAGAGGACTTAGGCAGAAGCCTAATGAAAGCGTATCTAGAGAATTGTCCTCTTAAGACCACTAAGAGCAATAGGAACGCGCCTTGGTGGAACAAAAACCTGGAGCATCTGAGGCAAAAGGCCCGTGCCTTATTTAATCAGGCAAAAAAAGACAAGAACTGGGATGCTTACAGGAAGGCGCTAACAATAGGGAGCTCAGGAAAGCAAAAAGGAGATCCTGGCAAAAATTTTGCGGGTCCATCAAAGAAACTGCCCAAGCTGCCAGGATCCACAAAATATTAGCCAAGACACCTGAATCCCATCTAGGCCTGCTAAGGAAAGCGGATGGATCTTTCACGGAATCCCCGGAGGAAACACTGAGACTGCTTGCTCAAACGCACTTTCCGGAATCCGTGTACATTAATAACGAAAGAGAACTCCAGGACAGTAAGTCTCCGGACAGGAGACCGCGGAATGAAGACTGGAGGTGAGCTTCCGTTATTTTTCGTCCCCAACAGATAAGTTGGGCCATTAGGAGCTTCAAGCCTTATAAATCTGGTGGGGTCGATGGTATTTTCCCGGCTATATTGCAACGGGGCGAAGATATCATCATCTCAACGCTGATAAAACTTTACCGTGCAAGCTTTGCTTGGAGTTATCTGCCATCAGCGTGGACTCGGGCGAGGGTCACTTACATCCCCAAGGGAGGGGACAAAGACAAATCACAGCCCAAGTCCTACAGACCGATAAGTCTCACCTCATTCCTACTAAAAACGATGGAAAAGGTGTTAAACAGTCACATCAGGGCAAAATACCTCGTTGAAAAACCCCTGAGTGCAAGACAACATGCCTACCAAACAGGCAAGTCCACGGAAACGGCACTTATTGATCTGGTGGACAGAATTGAGAAAGCCATAGAAGACAAAGAAATTGCACTCTGTGCCTTTCTCGACATTGAAGGGGCTTTTGACAACACCAACTTCGATGTTATAACACGTAGCATGGTGAATCGTGGAATCGACGATACCACCACCAGATGGATGGGATCCATGCTACAAAATCGAACTGCAACAACAACGTTGATGAATAAAACTCTTCATTATAGAGTGACCAGAGGGTGTCCACAGGGCGGAGTCCTATCACCCCTTCAATGGTCATTGGTTGTTGACAGTCTCATCTGTGAGCTCAATGAAGCCAGATTCCTGACTCAGGGTTACGCAGATGACATAGTAATAATGGTCATAGGAAAATGTCCTAGCACCATTTCCAGTCTTATGCAAAGGGCCCTACGAATAGTTGAAAACTGGTGCACAAGACACGTGCTAACAGTCAACGCACGGAAGACGGTCTTAATCCCGTTTACCAAAAGAAGGAAACTAGAGGCGCTTCACGCCCCAACACTTCTTGGTACGAAGCTATGCTTGTCCAACGAGGTCAAATATCTCGGAGTCTTTCTAGACCAAAAACTAACATGGAACAAGCATCTCGACTACGTTACTAGAAAGGCAAAAATAGCGATGGGGGCAAGCAGTAGGTTGGTGGGGCTAAAATGGGGGCTACGGCCCAAGGCCGCACTCTGGATTTATAAAACCATAGTGAGGCCGATCGTCACTTATGGCTGCTGTGTGTGGTATAAGAAGACGCACCAACTCAACTGCGTGGAGAACCTCAGCAAAGTTCAAAGAACAGCCTGCCTTATAGCCACTGGCGCTCTTTCGTCCTCTCCCTCTGCAGCACTGGATGCCCTCCTGAACATTCCACCTCTGCACATTCACGTGCAGATGGAAGCGAGGATGGCCATTACGAGAGCAAAAATCAGAGGAAGGACGAGATGGCAATCTAGGGTCATAGGGAGCTACATGAGGTGCTGTAATAGGTTACGGAGCTGCCACAATAGATCATCTACTGGTCGCAGTGGCTATGAGACGCAGGGCTCACCCCATTACTAACAAATAATAAAAAAAAGGTAAAGCTGCTGGCATGATCATCAGCGCCCAGAGAAGGAAAACTCTGCATTTATATCAAAACCCTCACCAACCCGTCTGCCAAGCGTGGTGAGTATGGCAATTACCCCTCATGAGACTGAGGGAGGCCCGTGCCCCAGCAGTGGGGACTTAAATGGGCTGATGATGATAATGATGTGAAAACATGCGGTGGTGAATTCTGTTTCGTTATGGCCCCTTAGTATTTAACCATTCTCAGCCAGTTTTGGACAGCATATAGCCACCCCTTGCCACATTCGACCACTCAGCGTGGCCGCGGCATCCGACGCGGTTAATTTAGCCAATATCTGTGCCGCTTTCATTTCCAACATTCCAGCCATTCTATCGATTTCAATTTCGTGGCCGATGAAAGAAAGAGTTTGGACGAGGTACGTTATAAGCAAAAATAATTTAGTGGGTTAATTCTGCTCAACTTGTATTGGGTACCAGCGTCAACGAATGTAAAAACGAGGTGGCATACGAGTATTGTGTCTATCGGTTCCACCGAAACCTTACCAACAAATACTATTAAACCATACCAACAAAGACTATTAAACCATACCAACAAAGACTATTAAACCATACCAACAAAGAGTATTCAACCAAACCAACAAAGACTATTAAACCATACCAACAAAGACTATTAAACCATACCAACAAAGACTATTAAACCATACCAACAAAGAGTGTTAAACCATACCAACAAAGACTATTAAACCATACCAACAAAGACTATTAAACCATACCAACAAAGACTATTAAAATCAATACTTATACAACACCGTTAACATTAAATGATACTACCGCTAAAAACTCAAAAATTCTAAAACCAATTTCAGCACTTACTTGATTAATTTTAGGTCGGCAACTAAAAGCAAACTTAACTTAAGCTAGCTACTTACGTAAATCTACAATATAAATATAATAAATATAAATAAATATTTCACAACATCACATACATTGATCTGACTCCGAGATAGGTAGCTCAAGCACCTGTGTTACGGGTATCAGAATCAACAGTGGGATTACAAATATATACTTACATATAATACTTTTTTTTTTGTTAATACATACTTTTAATACATAGAAAATACCCAGACCAATACAAATAGACATGTTCATGCACACAAATGTATGTATTGTACGGGGATCAAACCCGCAACCCTTGGACCAAAGGCAGCGTTCACTACCACTGTTCCAAACGGATCGTCAAAATATGTTTAGTAAGTTTTTATCAAATACAGGACTTTGGTTGACAGGTTGAAGAAGTCACTAGAGCCGCGTCGGAAGTATTATGATATCGTCTATCTATATAAGGTTACTAATTTCTACATTGATTGCCCCTCCTTTCTATCCCACTTAAACTTAAACATCCGATACAGGTACTGAAACCCTAAGCCTTTCGCACTACAAGTATACACTAACAACACCTCTTTTTATAATCCAATCGTCAGGATGTGTCGTACCTATAACAAGATAGTTAAAGTACATAAGGATATGGATCTCCACCGGTACCTACAATCTTAGTCAGTTCAAGAGGTACGCTTTATTCAATTCAATTCAATTCAAATAATTCTTTATTTGCATAGGCTTGTACACAGCACTTACAAATCGTCATACATTTGAATGACTTAAAACTATTAATAAGTACTTATGTATAATTTACATGTTAATACATATATATGTTGATACATAAAATATACTAAAGAAATAAATAAACATAATGCGATTCTACCACCGGCTCGGAAAGTTGTTTCTGGTCGAGAAGATCCGGCAAGAAACTCGCCAGTTACTCTTTTTAATCGCCAACTTTTTTACAATGGTTTATTATCCTCATACCAAGTCATACAGTCTAATGCAACACAAAATAGAATGAAGCAAATTAAAAGCTAAATATGAGGTAAACCGAAGCGGACCAGTCCCCAAAGGTGGCACCTGTTCACAAGTATGACGTATGTGTCAGCCATCATTTCACTCAACCATATTAGAGGGAATGTAATGACCCGCCACATAACGCCACCACCTCAGAGACATTTGAGTGAGCATGACTACTTAGGTTCCCCTCATAGGTCACAGAGTACTTAATCCAATACTAATAAACTGCAGGACGAGGTGTACAATAGTAGGTGGTTAGCATCTTGTCAATTGTTTGATTAATCAATACTAATCAATTTGTATACATTAATAAATGCTGCTAAGCCTAATTTATTAAAAATGATTAATTATATAATAATAATGATTCCAGTAAATATTTATACAATTACTACATGTGTGCAGGCACGGAGGTCATCATGTCCATGAATCCTTATCATTTAAGTAATCTACAATTGTATAGTATCCTTTACTCATTAAACAGGTTTTCACGTGGGATTTAAATTTATGCGTTGGTAACTCAATAACATTTTGTGGCAACTTATTGTACATTTTAATACTTTGACCAACAAATGAACTATTAATCTTTTGGAGCTTCAGATTTGGAATCGCGAGCTTGTGTTTATTTCTAGTGTTAAAACCATGACAATCAGATCAATGCATCTGTGATGCATTGTAGAACAGTCTCTCCCTCTTGCCTATCCAATTTTGAATGTGAGTGGGGTAGCTGTGTATTTTAGATCTATTTTTAATTATATTTTAACTATTATCTTTCTTGTATTTTTTTGGCTGTGTATACATATATGATAGCGTCCTATTAAATTAAGTTAAAAAATGTATTAAAATTATTTAATTTGTGAGTTTGAAAGCTGACTTGTATAATTTATATTAATTAATTATCGTGATCGTAATCAAAAACAATAAAAGTAATTTGTTTAAATCAAGTTTATTAATAATAGCTTCGCATTAATAAAAATTAAATATTTGAATAAAACATCTTATTTTCTATGAAATGAATTATACTAATTTATTGTAATAAAAATAATATCAGTAATTTACTAAAATCAATTTTATAATCAATTTATTTTATAATTAGAACGCTAAATTCTATGCTAATAATTAGTTATTTGATTGTAATATAAAAATACGCCATGTGCACTCCCTACCCCTTCCGGTTACTTGTTTTGATCGTCTTATAAAAGCGCTACCTGTCTGGCGTTTGAGTCATTCGTGTTTGAACTCTGGTCGAATAAACACCTCCTGCAAATTACTCCGCCGTTATATTTATGGATCCTGACCACAACATTACATGTTCTTGTATTGCAGTCGGGAACATACCACGTACCTCAGTTCTGTGGAACGGTTTGGCTGCAGGAGTATTTCCCGACGGCTACGACTTAGAGTCCTTCAAGAGAAGAGCGTAGGTACTCTTCTTCAAAAAGGCCGGCAACACATTAGCGATATCTCTGATTGCGATATATATAAACATTTTGGGCTTTATACATGAGCGCTCAATAAGCCGTTAGCTCAGGTGACTCGCTTGCTCATTTGCCTGCCTCTAGCATAAAAAAAGAACCTACAAAATAATTTATTGTAATATGTTTTGTTACCAAAATAAATAAAAATAAATTGGATGTTATGTCACAAATAAACACAACTTACTTTACTTTCGTGTGCCGACGATGCCTCCCAGGAAGCCGGCTGAAACAGCGCCATCGCCACAAAAGTATATCGTTTCCCTATTCCTGTAATCTGCCCTGTGTTTTGCGTAGTGAGTGTGGGTACCAGAAATGTTTTTTTTTTTTTAAGTCTACTCTAATAGGCACCTATTTAAGTCTACCCTATCTGCTGGGATCCAGCGGTGTTGGCATGGCCAGACGTTTGTTTCCTAGCTGTCTGGTTTTCGCAGGACATGACCGTACCAACGTAGGCGACTCTCCAGCAGTTTATCTGCTATGTCATGGATATAAAGGCTGCCACGTCATTCCAACTATCACAAACCGTTTGGACTGTGGGAGAGCTTTCGGCATGAATAGGCCGGCTCGACCGGAGTGATACCACGGCGTCACAGAAAACCGGCGTGAAGCGGCTCTGTGCTGTGTTTCGCTGCGTAGGTGAGGGTACCGAAGGTACAATCCGGGGGAAACGGGGGTTTAAAAGTTGGCAGCGCACATGTGTCTCCACTGGTGTCGCGGGTTTCCACGGGCGGTGGCAATCGCTTACCATCAGGTGATCCGTCTGTTCGTCTGCCACCTATCACATAAAAAATGCCACCTCCATTTGATACTTCCTACATCACACACGACAATATAGTCGCGAGCGCGCAGCATTCCTTGTTTGGTGTGCACTACTGCCGGAACGTCGACTATATAACGCCAATATAACTCCTCTCCGTATAATTTGACTTACGCCCCCCTATTACAAAACGTGATCTACTTAAGAAACATTTAGGTATTTATGACTTACCTACTGACTTACTTTTGAGCATTGAGAGCTTTAAAAGCAATTACAAAGCGGATTTACTACTGAAACAATGCGCTGCTGAAGACCTTAGATATTGTTACAAAAAATACCCTTTTTTTGTCAATAGGCTAACGCTTACAATTGCACCTGATGGAAAGCGACGATGAGATCTAGGATGATACGCGTTTGCCAAAGATTCCTGTTCACTCTTGCCTTAAAGATGTCCAGATTATAGTGGTCAGGAAAAACAGACCTCGGCAGGGAGTTCCATACCTTAGCCGTCCGCATTATAAATGTGGAAGCGAATCGCTTCGTGCGGATAAGGGGTAGTTCTACCAATGAAAGGATGAAAGACCTCGCCGCGCCTTGTCTGAAATACTAACCCCTAAAAGACTATCTAAAGTAATCAGTAATTTCTCTCTAACACATACACATTATCACACTCACATGCACACTCACACAAACACACACACAAATAGAAAGGAAGAGTGCCACTCAAAACCAGTTAGTTTTTTGTCTTTTCTCATTTTCTTGTTTTGTATTCTCCTTTTCTTTGTTGTCATTTGGATATTTGTACTGTGATTTATTTTTATTAAATCTATAGCCCTCTTGACCGAACTTCTCGCATAACATCCCAGAGAAATGGAAGTGTCTGAAAAACAGCGCTGACTAGATAACCACCTAGTCCAGCACGTTCTGAGACACTTACCAATTGCTACTCGGGCACCCAAGAAGTCGCACCCTGGGCAGCTACCACATCTGCCCGGAGGATGTTAAAGCTATCGCTCCCAATCGGCCGGCGGCCATCATACGGTTTATGCTGACCGTAGGCCTCGGAGACGATCTATAAGTAGGAGCGGAGGTCACAATAGATCAAATATGGTCGCAGTGACTAAGCAACGAACGCTCCCCAGAACTTCAAATAATAAAATAAATACCAATTGCTAACAGAAGACTGTAGCTACAAATGCTAAATTTTTTCATGCTAGAGGCGGTCAAACGAACAAGCAAGTCACCTGATGGAAAGTAATCAACGTCGCCCGTCAAAGTAATCAAATCAACATCCGCGAAATCGGAGAGATCGCTAATGTGTTGTTTACGGTAAAACATCAGCGTTGTTGAGCGTTTGAGAGCAAGAAACCATTATTTTAATTTTTATTATTATTTGATTTTGATTAAAACTATGCGGGTATTCCCGGGTGCCGAACACAAACCGTCGAAAATGTTGCCGCTGACAATGTGCCGATTAAGGAGGCTCAAAGTCAGAGAGCAATGGAGAGGGCTATGCTCCGCAGGAGAACTAAGGTCACAGACATAGCCCAAAGGATTGCATGCCTCAAGTGGTAATGGGCAGGGCACATAGCGAGGAGAATAGACGGCCGTTGCGGAAAGGTCCTTGAGTCGCAGCCGTGGCAGGCCCCCTACATTGGAAGCGGCCGGCGCAGGAGCGATTTGTGTGAAAAACATTTAGGGAGGCTTTATAGCTAATAGACGTCCACGGCTGGACATAGTCCAGCAGTGGACGTCTATTAGCTGAAATGATGATGATGCTGATGATGAATCATAGAGAAGCTATAAAGTGACTAAAATTTAACGATGTATAATCCTATGACGCAAACTAATAAAAGTATTAGGTACTTAGAACAAATGGTCCGGGATGAATTTGTAAAGGCAGATGGATGAGGATATTTTCCCAATTATAATGTAGACTATTATTCAATTGTCGAAAGTTCTAGTCTCATAGAGTTACTCGAACCCCTCTAACTTAGTCCATTCAGTATCTGAAGGTGAATAGGCCATTTTAAACGATTCGTATCATGCATCCATCTTTTCTACAAATAAAAATATTAAGTTCTAAAAATCATTAACTTATTAGTGTTCTTATTCTTCAAAAATAACATGTATTAAACTCTCTCAATTAATCTGACTAAGAACTTAAAATAGTTATTACTAATAAAATTTGTAAAAAATATCTTATGAATCGCATAATGCGCTAATCGGAACGTTTGCTCATAGGGATTGACACAAAGAATCGCTATAAATCAGTAATCGGTATGGCGACCATCTTACCATCGACTCACGATTATTGTCTCGTGCAAAATATGTCCGCATAGATTGCATTAGGGACTAAGAACTAGTAATTTCTTTTGGTGACGAAGGTGGTTCCCACACGTCAAGCGAGTGTTGTTATTTTTCAGATGAATAAGATGCATTTAATTTAATTATTTGTGATTTATTAAGTGTGTACCAATAAGAATACCAATACAAGAATACCAATAAAAAGGCGATTAAATTACTAAAGAAAATATTCTCGAATCTTAAAAATATCGGTTATTTTTAATAGGAGCGTCTCACTTTTAATGTCAAAATAGAACTGTCATATTCACCTTCACATACTGAAGGAACTATGTATAAAGGATACCTGAGTACGAGTACCTATGTCCATATTGTATAGAGACTCGGATAGCACTCTTTAAGGCGACGTGTAGGGCACACTAGCGACGCTAATCGATTTTAATTTTTATCTACTAAACTGATGAACTGAACAAACAAATCTCTAGACAATTTTTACACGCGAAGACATGATGGAATAGACTAGGTTAGAAAAGAGACAGCAACATATGTCAATATGACAGCTCTATACTCTTTATATGTATGGCCAAGGAATCATATCAAACAGCCTTGTTTTGTAAATGAATACATGACTAGGTATATAAAGTTTATCATAAACTATTATTATATTATAGTGTATATGTCTATAGTTGCTTGTTCGCAATTTCAATACTAAACACGGGTCCTGCAAACTAATGATTGAACGATCCCGGACCAGTAGGTAGGGTGTGCAAGATAAATGCGGGGCAATGGGGCGGACAACACGCATCGCACGGGCTACTGGTCCCACCTGCATTCCGCGCCTGTGTTTACGGGCTCTGTAATCCGGAGTGAAAACTATCCATTTGACATTGGCTGAAACAAACAAAAAAACCATACAACATGACATACCTCTAAGCACAGTTCTCGATCTAGTTCTGTGATCATGTGACCCGTTTGCTCGTCTGCCACCTTTAAATGAAAATTTACACACTGCGCTTAGAGCAAATACAAAGTTCATCACACGATTTTATCCACAAAAATTGGATAATGTTGTCCAATTTTTTTTAATCAGCCTAAACTCTCCTACTGGAGGGCAAAGGCCTCCATCATAAAAATTAAGTTATCGCTACTATAATGGGATTAGGCTTAATCACCACGCTTGCCAAATGCGGATTGGTGATCACAAACCCGAGCTATGTCCGAAAAATTCGAAACATACTTTTCGCTCGACCAGGGAATCGAACTCAGGACCCTGAGATCACGGCCCGGTACTTAGACCACTAGACCAACAGGACCATCATAATTACCCAATTATTTATGTTTTATGTCATAGGTGGCCGACGAGCAGACGGATCATCTGATGGTATGCGATTGCCGCTACCAAATCGGACACCCGCGACGCCAGTGGACTCAAAGTCTTAAACCCCCTTTTCCCAGGATTGGGCCTCCGGTACCCTCACTCAAGCATTGAAATCCAGCACAGTGCTGCTTCACGCCGGGTTTCCATGGTATCACTCCGCTCGAGCCGGCCCATTCATGCCGAAGCGTGGCTCTCCTATGGTATACTCCCTCCAATTGGAAACAGCTCGTCAACTCCTCTACTAAAGCATTTCAAAACGGGCTCGAACTTAGTATGTATGTAGGTATAAAGTATAAAGATCACGACTAAGGAGTCCGTACATACAGGGTGTATCTGTGAACATTTACATCCCTTTAACCACGTGTTCTACCAACCATTCTGAACAACATTTGTTCAACCACTTTTCGAAATTTTTTTCGACTCCCCATACAAAATGTCCAAATCACGTGACCAACTTTGTATGAAAAGTTGAAACTTTTTCAAGCGAATTTCCAAAAGTGATAGAACAAATGTTGTCTATAATGGTTAGTAGCCGTGTGGTCCCCGGCAGAGTAGAATAGGCCACCCTCACTCTTACCGAGGTGTCGTAAAAGGCGACTAAGGTAAAGCTGCGGGCATGATCATCAGCACCCAGAGAAGGAAAACTCTGCATTTATATCAAAACCCTCGCCAACCCGCCTGCCGAGCGTGGTGAGTATGGCAATTACCCCTCATGTGATTGAGGGAGGCACGTGCCCCAGCAGTGGGGACTTAAATGGGCTGATGATGATGATGATGTATGGTTAGTAGAACACGTGGTGAAAGGGATGTAAATGTTCACAGATACACCCTGTATACTGGGATCTCTTAGTTTGCGTACGTGTGTGTTAAAACTTTTAACTACGAAAGTTGGCTTTCCTCCTTAAAATTTAAAGCCTTTAGCAAAGCAAAAGTTTAATGTCTAATGCAAAGCGGATACATCTGAGTTCAGGTGACGGGTAGGGCACACTAGCGACGCAAATTGTTTTAAATTGTTAGCATCTAAACCGGATATCTGTTTAACAATTTCGAAACTGCAGCCTCTCGGAAAACATTTATACTATTTATTTAATACTCGTACTTAACTTTTGGGTCTGCATTTATACTTGAAATTTGTATTACTGCCAAAAACGGCCACTTATGGCGTTAATCCAAATTTCGCAAAACCAGATCAAAAAGTATTGCACAATTAATTAATAAATAGTATAAATGTTTGCTTAGAGACTCTCGCTCTGAAATCGTTTTGAATAGATCCGGTTTAGTAGTTAACAAATTAAATCGATTGGTGTCGCTAGTTAGGCTCCCCGTCGCCCTAATGTCTAATGCAAAGCGCATACATCTCAGTTAAGGTGACGGGTAAATAAATTACTATGCAAAAATTAAATAACTATGCAAAAATGTTGGGTCCAACGCGTACGCGAAAAAATGATTCAGCCAAAAGCGGCCACTTTTTGCATGAATCAATTTTTCGCGTACAAATGCGGACCCAACATTTGTGCATAGTTATTTAATAAATAGTATAAGTATTTGCCGAGAGGTTGTAATCCCGAAATTGTTTAAAATAGATTCGGTTTAGTAGCTAAAAATTAAAATCGATTGGCGTCGCTAGTGTGCCCTACCCGTCACCTTAACGAGCACATGAATAAAATACACGGGAACTCTCCACTTAAACCAAGATTTTTCTACAAAATACACAGTATATACAGGTGGGCCGTTTACAGCAGTGGTTCAAATTTTTAATTTAGACTAGCGGTCCGCCATTTTTTATTCATTATTCAGACACCTTACAAGCTACACCCTTCAAGCAACAGAAATGAATCCAAAGCGCAGTATAAGATTAGGATACATTATTACAAGTATAATACAATTAGGTTCATTAGTCACGGATAATTTCCAAAAAAAGGCAGAAGAATACAATCCTTGTCAAGTTAAATACAACTTAAAAAATTAGAAATAAAATAAATAAAAAATTAATGCTTTTCCATGAGCAAGAAATAACGCAAGAAAATTGTGAACAAGCATGAAATTGTTGATGTCTAACCTTAAATTTTCGTACTATATAATAATGTTTTTTTTCTCGAAAACTATAAAAAATTGCGGAACCTTAGACAATGACGAGTAGGTATGTTCCGCGCTTAAACAGTGATCAACTGTTTAAGCGCGGAACATACCTACTCGTATAGTGGAGGACACATCAAGCTATACAAAACTGTCAAATTTCTTCATTCGATTATAAACCTTATATCGTTGCACATTGAGATCGAAATCGATTGAGGAAATGTGACCTGTCCGCCACTGTACATGGGGTGATTCAGATACTCCATGTTTCAGGCATCTGAAAATTGTTTGGACCAATAAAAATGGGCCAACCTGTATATCTGCCTCGTTTATTCTACCTGCAGACCCTTTAATCTGTGAGAGTCTCCAAGGAAATGGCTAGTTAACGTTAGTAACAGCACAGTGTAAGAACAAAATGAGAATAAGAATAAAATCATATATTCAACGCCAAGTAAAGTATATACCGTCCTATATTTATTCTGTGAGACTGTCTCACTGCAGGGCAAAGGCCTCCATCATAGAAATCAAGTCATCACTACTGTGATGGGATTAGGCTTAATCACCACGCTTGCCGAATGCGGATTGGTGATCAGAAACCCAAGCGAATGGTGATTAGAAAAAAATCGAAACATACTTTCTACTTGACTTGCGAATCTAACCCACGAACCCGAGATCACGGCCCGGTACTTACAGGGCATTCTTCAACCACTAGACTAACAAGGCGTTATTTAACGCCAAACATACAGAAAATAAAAATGATACAGAAGATCGGCTCCAGCTCACTTTGAAATCGAAGAGTTCGTTGCCTACGCGCTAGACAGTTTATTTTATTACCCGACTATGTCGAAGCAAAAAGGAGGGTTATGATTTTGACATGTATGTGGGTATGTACGTATGTATGGTTGTTCATCTGTTCCCTCATAACTTTTAAACTAGTTATCATATTTGAACTAATGAGGTGTCGTTAGAAGCGTCTTGATTGTCTTCAGGTTATATGCGACATAACGTTAAATGGACGATAGCGCCCTCTAGGGGACTTAGAGTAAGTACCTCAAAAAAATGTTGCCTTGCGGGGTATCAAATGAAGCACATTTCAAATATGTAATTTTATTTACATAACTAAAACATGCTAAATAAAAATAAAGTTTAAAAACTAAAACCCGACTACCAAAAAAACACGCTCTAAAAAGTACGAAACAAGAAAACTCTACTGAAATTACTATGCCGTATCGCCGTGGTCGTATGACACCTACTGTAGCAAAACAGATTCATTATAATAATAAAATAAAAGCAATGTGGCATACGACCACGGCGATACGGCATAAAAATTTCAGCAGAGTTTTCTTGTTTCGTACTTTTTAGAGCGTGTTTTTTTGGTAGTCGGGTTTTAGTTTTTAAACTTTATTTTTATGTGATATGTGGCAGACGAGCAGACAGTGGTGGTAGTGTAGGTACTAGGTACCATAAGGTGATCATTTAATTAACGCCGCCGACACCCGCAACACCAGTAGAGTTACTAGTGCGCTCCCAACCCCTTTCCCCTCGGATTAGGCCTCCGTTACTCTTATACATTGATATGTGGCCGTACCTTCTAGTCGGAAACGCGTTTGTAGCGTATACGCTGCTTTCAATACCCTACTACCATGATGTCGAACTAAATATTGGATCAGCTGAATTGAAAACCCTGAATTTTCGTTTACAAAGTCACCGGAAAAGGCTCTCGTCGGAAAATTATTTTGGGTCTTATACGTAAATGTTTATTTATTATAAAACAGTTTCCATTCTTTTTTTGAAAATTATATATAAACATTTTGGGCTTTATACATGAGCGTTCAATAAACCGTTAGCTAAGGTGACTCGCTTGCTCGTTTGTCCGCCTCTAGCATAAAAAATATTTCAAACGGTGTTATAGAACAATTTTGACGTATGAAACGAAAAATGACATTATTATTATTTGAAAGAAATGGGATGAGCCTTGCGTCTCATTGCCACTGCGACCAGTAGTTGATCTATTGTGGCAACCCCAGAACCTATTACAGCACCTAATGTAGCTCCAGCTCCAGGATAAACCCGAGAATGGAGCTGATGGGGGAGCTTTTGATCTAGTCTGCCGAGATCATGTGTGCTCCCGAGTGCCGGCTTCTACAGTGGTGCAGCGCTGTGCACTCGCCGAGGACGTGGATAATCCTTTCCTCGTCCTCGAGACAGAACCGGCAGATTTTGGTATCTGAAAGGCCTATGTTGCGCAGGTGCTTGTTTTTTTTTGCAGTGCCCTGTGAGGGTCCGAGTGAGTGCCCTAACATGTCCTCTACTCAGTTTTATTATTTCTACAGCTCGTTTCTGGTCGAACGCCTGTATCAACGCCTTGGACAGTTTTATTCGAGGAAGTATTTTTTTTTTGGTTCCACTCCGAGTAGTGGGCTCTCTGCCCCGGCCTTTGCTAGCACGTTAGCACTTCGTTCCCTCTGATATTGCAGTGTCTGTATGTATAACTTGTTTATAATTTATATATTTTTTATGTGTTAGTATTATAGATTATAACATATTTACAGTTACTTTTTTACTTAATCAATATTGCACCACCTTCCCTTCCTCCACTATTAAATATCCTTTGCCCGAAGGTTGTTTGGTAGAAATCGCTTTCAGTGATAAGACCGTCGAAATTGTACACAAAGTTTCTCTAATGCCTAGTACTTAAAATTAAAGTTTTCTGGGGACCGGAATGCTGGCAGTTACCTCGGCCAACGTTTAGGGTTGGCCATCCAAAGAGGGAACGCCGCTAGCATTCTGGGCACGTTGGACAATATCAGTGGGGCAGACAATTTCTTTTTGTAAATATGTACATAATTATTAGGTATCACTTTTGTTAACATGCATTTAACATTAGAATAGTTATTTACGGGATTGCTACCATGTCGTACCTTATTTTTGAGTATCCGATATTTCGGCGCTGTTGCAAGCGCCATGGTCACGGAGTAACTGAAGATTCTGCGGGTAAGATGTTATTGGCAGACATATCGGTCTACCCTCCTTCTTAGTCTTTACTGCGTTCACCTCCGGTACCACTGTTTCCTAACTCACTATTTATTCGCACCTGTTCTCGACACACAACACTCACAGTATCTGCCCGCGAAACGACACTTTGTTTGTTTTACGGTTCCTACACTTACAAGTCACTGGATTCCAGACATTTGACAATTTAAACCCATCCTCACGATTGAAATTTTTTAATTTCCGGATTTCAATCGCTTCCCTGACCAGTCTCGGTATGTAGTGGCGTTCTGTCGAAATTATCTGAGGGTTATAAAACTCAATCCAGTGATTTGGACCCGATTCCAACAAATGTTCTGCAATTGCTGATTTCTGCTTGTCATTGTTTTTGACCGCTTTTATGTGTTCTTTTAGTCGGCATGATATGGTGCGTTTAGTTTGGCCAATGTATGAACTACCACAGCTACAGTCAATTTTATAGACACCAGGCTTTTCGAGCGGAAAGCTGTCTTTGGGCGATCGCAGGTATTGTGCCACTTTTTTAAGAGGAGTGAAGATAGTTTTTATAGAGTATTTATTTAGCACGTTGGAGATCTTGTCTGTCACACCTTTAATGTAGGGCAAAAATACCGGCTGTCTATCTACCCTGTCTTTATGTTGCTTAATTGTGTGTCTTGGTGGAAGATGCCCTTTATATCCGTTGTTCTGTAGGACTCCCCGAATATGATCCAGCTCCTGATCTAGGTGTTCATCATCGCAGAGATCATAAGCTCGGTTCGTCAATGCAGTCACTACAGAATTCAGATGTCTCGGGTGATGATGAGACATGGCACTTAAATAGCGGTCAGTGTGTGTGACTTTCCTGTACACTGAATGGCCCAGTGATCCGTCATTCCGCACACATATTTTGACATCAAGAAACGCTAAACTCCTGTCTTCTTCCGTCTCAGAGGTGAATCTCATTTTCGCGTGGATGCCATTTAAATTGGCCAGATGGGACTCCACATCATGTCTGTCACCCTTCAGTACACAAAATACGTCGTCCACATACCTCTTCCATAGTTTAATTTCCGTGGGTGCCGTGGCAAGGGCTTTATCCTCGAAAAACTCCATCCAGATGTTAGCAACTACTGGAGCTACCGGACTGCCCATAGCGACCCCATCTATTTGGAGGTAGTATTGACCGCGATATACAGTACTTTATGGGCAGCATCAGACAACTCAACATTTGACTATGGGAACTCGAACGCAACTCGAACAGTTATCAACATATCAAATGTTGAGTTGTCTGATGCTGCCCATAAAGTACTGGAAAAAGGTATGAATTTTGCCGTTACACCTAAACGTATTCCCTATGAGGAAGTGATTGGTTCAGTGGAAGAAAGTATCACACGCAATAAAATACCACTTGTTGACGCGGATACATTACGACAGGACATCGCCGTGATATTACGACATGTAGCACCCCCTAGACCAAATATTACTTCGTCAGAATTAGCTGCGCTGAATGAGCTTCGAAGTAATGAAAGCATCATAGTGTTAAAAGCGGATAAGGGTAATGCGACTGTTGTTATGGACGTCGCTGAGTACGATAGTAAGATCCTTAATCTACTCAGTGATGAAAACACGTACAAAAAGGTGAACTACAACCCGACGGCAAGAACTGACAGAAGCACTCGCTCACTAATTCACCAGAACGCAGACGCCTTTGACGATGATAGTCTGAAGTTTTTGCTTCGTTCCAGGAATGCCCAGCCTCCGAAACTATATGGTCTGCCAAAAGTTCACAAGCAGAATGTGCCCTTGCGTCCGATTGTGAGTCAGATTGATTCACCGACATATGAATTGGCCAAGCACGTAGCAAAAGTATTGCAGCCATTAGTGGGACGGACATCGTCGTACGTCAAGGATTCCCGTCATTTCATAGACATTCTGCACCAAAACAAGGTGGGCGTGAATGAGTTGATGGTCAGTTTTGACGTAGAATCACTCTTCACGAATGTGCCAGTAGCAGATTGTATGGAAGTAGTAAAGGTGAAACTTCAAGAACACAACATCCCGATGGAGTATGCATCACTTTTACATCATTGTCTGTCTACTAACTTCTTTGTATATCGCGGTCAATACTACCTCCAAATAGATGGGGTCGCTATGGGCAGTCCGGTAGCTCCAGTAGTTGCTAACATCTGGATGGAGTTTTTCGAGGATAAAGCCCTTGCCACGGCACCCACGGAAATTAAACTATGGAAGAGGTATGTGGACGACGTATTTTGTGTACTGAAGGGTGACAGACATGATGTGGAGTCCCATCTGGCCAATTTAAATGGCATCCACGCGAAAATGAGATTCACCTCTGAGACGGAAGAAGACAGGAGTTTAGCGTTTCTTGATGTCAAAATATGTGTGCGGAATGACGGATCACTGGGCCATTCAGTGTACAGGAAAGTCACACACACTGACCGCTATTTAAGTGCCATGTCTCATCATCACCCGAGACATCTGAATTCTGTAGTGACTGCATTGACGAACCGAGCTTATGATCTCTGCGATGATGAACACCTAGATCAGGAGCTGGATCATATTCGGGGAGTCCTACAGAACAACGGATATAAAGGGCATCTTCCACCAAGACACACAATTAAGCAACATAAAGACAGGGTAGATAGACAGCCGGTATTTTTGCCCTACATTAAAGGTGTGACAGACAAGATCTCCAACGTGCTAAATAAATACTCTATAAAAACTATCTTCACTCCTCTTAAAAAAGTGGCACAATACCTGCGATCGCCCAAAGACAGCTTTCCGCTCGAAAAGCCTGGTGTCTATAAAATTGACTGTAGCTGTGGTAGTTCATACATTGGCCAAACTAAACGCACCATATCATGCCGACTAAAAGAACACATAAAAGCGGTCAAAAACAATGACAAGCAGAAATCAGCAATTGCAGAACATTTGTTGGAATCGGGTCCAAATCACTGGATTGAGTTTTATAACCCTCAGATAATTTCGACAGAACGCCACTACATACCGAGACTGGTCAGGGAAGCGATTGAAATCCGGAAATTAAAAAATTTCAATCGTGAGGATGGGTTTAAATTGTCAAATGTCTGGAATCCAGTGACTTGTAAGTGTAGGAACCGTAAAACAAACAAAGTGTCGTTTCGCGGGCAGATACTGTGAGTGTTGTGTGTCGAGAACAGGTGCGAATAAATAGTGAGTTAGGAAACAGTGGTACCGGAGGTGAACGCAGTAAAAGACTAAGAAGGAGGGTAGACCGATATGTCTGCCAATAACATCTTACCCGCAGAATCTTCAGTTACTCCGTGACCATGGCGCTTGCAACAGCGCCGAAATATCGGATACTCAACAATAAGGTACGACATGGTAGCAATCCCGTAAATAACTATTCTAATGTTAGTGACCATGAAAGTTTAAAACAATATATTGCATTTAACATATTTTTAGTTATTTAATTGAATAAAGTCACCTAGTACTTAAGTTGTATATTTTGTGCAATAAGATATATCTACCATCTATCTATTTTCCCGGGCTCCTAAGAAATGGCTTTGGAGGCAACCAGGGATAACACGCTGATGATGATGGAAGGTTTTACTTTCATAACGTTAAAAGTGTGCAAAAAACAAACCAAAAGAAAAGTGTATATGAATTATATTAAAGCCGGTGAGAGCTGATAAAATAAATGAAGTACGTAGCTTGTTCAGCGCTGATTGTGTGAAATCGATGGTGTGGCTGATCCATCATCCTTGCAAACAATCCAGCTTTGGATCCGCAAACATATCCTTACTTTATAAATTAAAAATATGGGTTGACATAGGCAATTTTTATTCATATGGAAATCTTTCGCTGGTTGAAAAAAAATCTACTAGATACATTTCTTAATTTTAGTATTTGTAATACCTACTCTTAAATTGCAATTTATATCCTTTTAGGTACCTACGGTCTGCACTCAACTCGCGACTTGTGAAAAACAACACTATTTATATCCACATTATTCTTTAGCGATAACCATTATAAGAGTTTATTACATTCAACCAACTGAACAATGTTCTATAAAAAGAAAAAAAACTGTAATATTCAAAATTTTGTTTTAATATCCTCCAGCCAATTGCGGCTACAGCGGCCAATAGTGCTCAAGCGTGTGCGCAAACACAAGTGCACTTTCTATTTCCAATTATATGCAAATATAATGGTCATGTTGAAGACCCGTTTCGCGCAATGCAGTGGTTTGAGATGCAAGGGACGAGGTTTCGATTCCGGTACGAATACTGTTTGTTCATGAAAAAGGTATTTGTGTTGGGTCTGTGTGCTATGATAATACACACACGCACAGAAACAACAAAGGCACCACAACCTTTGTTGTTTCTGTGCGTGTGTGTATTATCATTGTGATCACCGCCGCCTAAGGACTGATTTTGTTATACACCAAAAGTAATAGCTGTTGGTCTCATAATGAAAGGCAAAAGTAGCTAATTTTGTGTCTGACCGTACCCAAAACAGTACTTATTATAACTCTGGAAGGTTCACGCCTAAATGTTTACAAAATAAGATGTACCTACCCACGTGACCATTTACGTTAATTCCTTATCAAAATACTAGGAGCCCAATTCTCGTGCTCGTGATATTTATTTTCATACGACATACATAACTAAAACACAGTTTTTTTTGTATTGTTTTCAGGTGATATCCGCCATTTTTTCAAAATTTCACGAGCACGAGAATTGGAGCCCAGCTACTTAATTAAAACAAGAGACGAATACCTAAGTCAATAAAATAGTAATTTGTAACAAAGCGTTAAATATATCGACACAGGTGGTTATTTTATGGCAACAAATTTTTCCCAGTTCAGTATATTTAATAATTTCATTTGCATGATCTTCGGCCGCTTGCCCATACAAATTAGAAATAGAAAAAATATTTCAAGTTAGGTCTATACTGAACATTTAGACACGAATGTCAAATAGAGACTCCTGCGAACGCTCGAACATGGAATGAGCTCCCGTTAGAGGTTTTCCCAGATGATAGGTATACACATGAGGTATTCAAAAATACGTAAAGATAAAGATAGAAAGATGAAAATTCTTTATTCAATTTAGGTCTATACAGAACACATATTATCATCTACCGCTGGTTCGAGATGTCGAATTCTACTGAGAAGACACCAGTAACAGACTCAGTAGTTACTCTTTTCAAATATTGATAATGAATCATCAAAGTTAACAAACTACTATGAAAACAACTGACATCTGCGTCTCTCACGTGGTGGAATCGCGGCCGCCCGCGGTCGCGGTCTCTTACGCAAGCAGCATACTGTTGCGCTTTCCACAACGGAAGCCGAGTACATGGCTTTAGCTAAGGCTTACAAGGAGGACATATAGCTCCAGTCACTCATCAGCCAAATTTTCACTATCGCACATCCCATCATCATCCACACTACAATCAAAGTGCATCAAAACTCGCTCTTAACCACACATTCCACTCACGCACCAAGCACATCGACATGATACCATTTCGTTTGCGACACAACATCAATCTCATGTACTTAACTACACATGATATAATCGCCGACATCCTCACCAAACCTTTGCCGAAGCTAAAGCACAACAAGTGTACAGTTAGGTTAGGTTTAGGTTAAGTCGCGTGTTATTTTTTGTAATCATGTTTTTGTGTAGATAGTAGATAGGTGTGGAAAGTAGGTTCAGGTGTTTTTATCTTCTTCTTCATCTTAGTGTGTAATTCCCGGTTGCGTCCAAAGCTGTCGCTTTGGAGCCCAGGGTACGCTTAGAGTATAATTCAGGATTGGGGGGTCTGGTAATTACAATGAAGCGACTGCCATCTGACCTTCGCAACCCTTTAACATGGGAACCAGACCAACTGAATCATGGTTACACGTTTCAGAAACTTTTTCCGAAACGTGCAGGTTTCCTCACGATGTTTTCCCTCACTGCCGAGCAGATAGTGATGGTAGAAATACGCACATAGATTTGAAAAAACCATTGGTGCATGCTCGGATTCGAACCTCGACCACATGCGTGGAAGGCGCGTTCGTATCCATTAAGCTACCAACGCTCTCGCTTAGTTCAGGGGTATTTATATTAGATGTATTTTGTACGCGTTTATGTATACATAGGGTGTGTGTGTAGTGTATATAGGATGTGTGGTGTTTTTGTACGTGCTGTATTTTATCCAGTATTTTATACAGGATGTTCACTTTGCAGGGGGGTGTTGAACCTGCATGGTTTTTCCATAGACAAAGTCAACACTCTTGATTTAACAAGACATCGTATATGTTTTACCTCGCTGGTATATGTTAGGGTGTCTGTGTTCACTTATCTCAATACCAAAACAATAATTTGGTATGTAAATAAATACTATTGTGCCTATTTATTAGCTCCTATAACCGATGTAAATAAATCGATTTGCGCAAAATGGCTGGCAGGAGCTGGATGCGAGTGAAAATATTATAAAATGGAAAGGCATTCACCAATACCGCCATCGACTACTGAACCCCCAACGGCCTACGCAATTAACACCTTAGAGCCAAAACATAAAACGGTCGTAAATCAAAACTGGAGCCACAACCGAATCGCTCCCAGTGCTCGCTCCCGCCGCTTCGCTTTTACCGCTCCACTTTTACCGCTTTTTTAATTTATATTTGCGGCCGTTGCGCGTTTATGGGCTCTTACGATTTTTGACGACATAGCGGTAGATGGCGTGGGTGTAGACAAAATGAAAGATTTTTAATGGTAAAATCAATTTAATAGTTTATAAGGTTCCGTACCCAAAGAGTACATAACCGGACCCTATTACTAATACTCCGCTCTGTCCGTCTGTCACCTGGTTTTATCTCATCATCATCATCATCAGCCCATTTAAGTTCCCACTGCTGGGGCACGGGCCTTCCTCAATCATATGAGGGGTAATCGCCATACTCACCACGCTTGACAGACGGGTTGGCGAGGGTTTGATATAAATGCAGAGTTTTCCTTCTCTGGGTGCTGATGATCATGCCAGCAGCTTAACCTTAGTCGCCTTTTACGACACCTCGGTAAGAGTGAGGGTGGCCTATTCTACTCTGCCGGGGACCACACGGAAGATAACACACAGGTTTTATCTCATGAACCCTAAAATGTGAAATTTTCACAGATGACGTCTTTTGCGCGAGCCGGACTGGTACTTAGCTGGTATTCCATTAAGTGTACATTTTTATGTTTTTATTTGTATTTTCCGTATCAGTGCCCTTTGGCTGTATCTAACTATTTGACAGCCTTGGATGTCGCTATCTAATTGCTGCCGACTGTACCTACCTACCATACATGCTAAGAATCATCGTCACAGAATAAATTGTCATCGTGTGTTACCTTCCACAACCAGGGTTGCCAGATAGTTTTATTGTACTTGTTTAGTCTTTGCTTCGCTTAGTTACAATGTTATGTGATGTTGTCTCATTTTATTGTGTTATTCTAAATGTAAGCACATTATCCGCATCAAGCGATTTGCTTCCACATTCATAATGCGGAAAGCTAAGGAATGGAACTCCTTACCAAGGTCTGTTTTTCCGGACCTCTACAATCTGGACATACTTAAGGCAAGGGTGATCAGGCATCTTTTAGGCGAATGCGTTAAAGCCTAGACTTTATCGTCACTTTCATCAAGTGCGACTTGTGGTCAAGCGTTGGCCTTATTAATAAAAAAAGCAATGTTATTGCGAAGTTTGATCAAAATCCATTCAATAGTTTTTACGTGAAAGAGCAACGTACATACTTACCAGAAGTCAGAAGATTTTTAAAATATATTCGGTAACACATAGGTACCTGCTGTACAACATTAGATCACACACACACACACACCCACACAATTATACACCCACTTACAATCACTTCTCAATAATTCTATATTTTAATTATCTATAATTGAATCATCCGATCACAGCATCCGATTTACAGCTCAATCGGTAACCGGGAAGTGGATCTTAAAATTGTAAAATCTGGTTACAGACAAACGAACATCGGGGCAAATGTAAGTAACTAAGTCCCTATTCATTTATCATGATCATCTTAGTATTTTGTCACGGTCGCCTCGTTTGTCTGTAACCAGATCTTACAATTTAAAGATCCACTTCCCGGTTACCGATTGAGCTGTAAATCACATGACAATGCAAAATTATTATGACATGCAGCTGACCTGATGATGGAATTGGAAGCTGCCTATTATCATTATTGCAACACTAATATAGTCCGGCATCATCTTACATAAGGTGGTAGGTAAACTACCTATCTAATCTAGTTTCAAATATTATCCACTATACCACATTATTAGGTACTATAATAGAGGGCTTAGGAACTATCAGCAGCTATATACAATGATACCGGAATCTTTTTTATCGGTCACGCAAACATACAGATCACTGTAAGCTAACAATGTCGCTTCAAGCGATACGACCGCCTAACTGTACTAGCTGTTTTGAGGTACTCGTATGTACCTAACATACCTGTAATTTAGTTCCTATGCAATAAAGAGTACCCATCCATCTATCTATTAACGAAGGATGCCATAATGTGCATACCACTTGCATACTAACTCATTAAAAAAAAATATATATTTTTTACTATAGAAATTTAAATCTATTGTACATTTGTGGTGTTCTCATCTGCAAAAACTGTGGAAACTGTGAAGGCTAACTTATAACTTAGTTTAATAATGAAATATATAAAAAGCTGTATGTTTCCTTAAATAAAATAAATAAAAGTTAAAAACTGTAGCGCAGTCCCTTCGGGCTGGCGTAGCGTCTGTCGCTTACCCCACATAAATATGTGAGGGCCTTTTGTGCACGTCGCGCTGCGTCCCACAATCCAGTGGGTTGCGGCGAGGTCCTTACAACCACCGTCATTCCTCGTCCTACTATCGCCTCCGCATCCAGCGGAGCTGTTCGTCCGGATAGGTTTTTCGGTCTCTCTGGGAAGCCTGCAGGCTTTCTCTTCCCCTCCCTGATCTACAGCCAGCAGGGCAGGGAGGGGAGAGAGAGGACAACAGGGTACGGGTCTGCGAGGAAGTCCTGCGAGGAACCTGCAGGGTACGCCTGCGTCGCAACACAGGAAGTAGGAGGCCGTGCTGGTGAGCCTTGATATCCGTGAGGCGGAACGCGGTTCCAGGGTTCGTCCGGTGAGCCCGTGTCCCGTCTCAGGTGCCTGAATATGCCTGGAAATGTCGGAGAGGTTTTAGTAGGTATGCTTTTGGACGGTCTCTGGCTAGCAGAGACCTAATCGAGAGGAGAGCCCCACACTACCCGTCGGTCTCCCAGCCGTACGGTTGTGTATAAGGCGGCGCCGACTACGGCGCCGACGTCTGCCCATTGCACATCAGGCAAGCGGCATTTCCTCTTCATCAACAAAAAACCAAAAAAATGGCATCACGCCGGAAGCATAATTGTTTCCAAGCCTGGGCTGCAGCGGTGGCATCCAATGACCCAAATACCAGCGTCCTAAAGAAAAAGTACAACTTCGCTGCTGCTAGGTCCTTCAAGAAGGATATTGCCAAATCAAAGGCATCGTTCATCGGTGAAATTAGTGAGAAGCTATGGCGCCTTCCATCAGGCACCCGCTCTTTTTGGGCTCTCACCTAGGCCATGCTAGGGGAACTTTGTCAGTCGTCTTTCCCTCCACTTCAAAAGTCGGATGATACCCTTGCCCATACTGCAAAAAAAGAAAGTCGACATTCTAGGCACTCTTTTTGCGTCTAACTCGACTTTGGATGACTCTGGGAACTGTCTTCGAATTATACCGCCCTGTGCAAGTTCAAAGCCTAACGTCCATTTTTGACAAGATTCGGTTCGTAAAGCTATTTTCCCTTGACATCTGTAAGTCTAGTGGGCCGAGAGACTGTGCTGTACTGAGAGAAAGTGCTCCGGTGTTGGTTCCGGTTTTGACGCGTCTTATCTACGCCGACGTCGGCCTTTGTCCACCCGATACCCAAAAAAGGCGATCGCTCGGACCCGTCCAATTATAGACCAATATCCATTACCTCAATCCTCTCTAAGTTATTGAGTCCATTATCAATCGTCAGCTCTTGAAATACTTAGAGGAGAACTGCCTATTAAGCGACCGTCAGTACGGCTTGCATTCTAATGCACGATCCTACAAATGAATTTCCAATTTTATGAAGTCTAAGATTTGGGACAGCAAGCCTATGTTTATTTCGTGTATTACCAACCTTACGAAACCAGCCATAGGGACAAAGAACCCTATTTTTAAAATTAGGTAGAAGAATTTAAATTATGCAAATATTGGTGCTTCCAATGGAGATAATAACATCTGTTATTTAATGTAAAGGAATGGTAATGAGACAGTAATTAGATACATAAAGCCTTTTAGTGAGCACCTGTATCTCATCAGGTAAGTACCTGCTCTACCGTATTGTTTTCCATAAGTTCCTACTTATTTGTAGCAAAAAATATCGGAAATAGGTAATGCTCTTTCAACCTAGTTGGTTTTAAGTTAATTCCAAAAAGTAAGAATTTTCATCTGAGATGACGTCTACCGAAATCAACACGAGATTTTTTGACACATTGAGATAGGTTTTTTTGTGGTGATTTTCAATAATTATTTATTTACCCCCAACCCCATTTTTTAAAAAAAGAATGTTTTTTCGTATAAGCTCGCTCCTCCTACCGCAGGCTTCTCCTCAACTCTAGAGTATTTGTAACTTATAAAAAAAATATTACAGGTTGAGAGAAGATAACAAAATGTCAGAAAAATGGGGAATCGCCATTTTAATACTGTCTCTATCTCTACTACAAATCGCTCATGCGGCCGATGACAACGGCTTACTCGGGTTCGAACCCCGCCGAGACTTGCCCTTCCCAGCGCTGGTGGAATATGACGGCTACGAGGTCGAGAACCACACGGTCACCACCTCCGACGGCTACATCCTGACCATGTACCGCCTCCCAGTCAACGCCTCCTGCCGGAGGACGCCGACCGCCTCCCGCTCATGTTCATGCACGGTCTCTACCTCAGCAGCGACGACTGCATCATCCCCGGGCCCGGTAAAGCCCACTGTTACATCTACGCCGACGCCTGCCACGACGTATGGGTACCAAACGTCAGAGGAAACAGATACAGCAGAAAACATGTCTCTCTTAACCCAGACAAAGACAGCAAATACTGGGACTTTGCTCTAGACGAAATGGCTCTTATAGACTTACCAGCGTTCATCGACTACGTTCTAGACCACACCGGCAAGAAGCAGGTGAACTACGTGGCCCACAGCCAAGGAGTTGGTATAGCTATCCTGCTGTGTGCTAAGAAGTCAGAATACAACAACAAATTCAAGGCTGGCTTCGGACTCTCCGTCACAGCTTATTTAAACAACGCCAGGATTCGGGATAATCCTGCTCCAGGAACTCGTCTCTGGCGCCGCTGATAGTAAATTAAGTGATTTCGAAATCTTAGCCCACGGAAAGATTGTGCAAAATGCAGGAAAGGTGCTCTGTGGCACGAGTAAGGCGCAATATCCATTCTGTTCTTCACTTTGTTTGCTGCTTTGGGGTACAACCAGTTCCAGATTACCGAAGAGACTCTCAGCACGTTGACGGGTCACCTACCTGCTGGCACATCGTTTAAGAACTTCGCACGGTGGGGGCAAATGAAAAAATACGGGTTCTCAGAAGAAGATTTTGGGGTTATCAAAAACTTGAGGAAGTACAGACGATTCTCGCCGCCGCTGTTCGATCTGAGCGCTGTCAGCATGCCGTGGTACTTCATAGCTAGTGTAAACGATTACGTAGGTGATGTGAGGGATATAGAGATGCTGGAAAAAAAACTGTCGAATGTCCAGACTTGCATCCTTGCGGACAAGAAATTCGGCCACTTGGACTTCATTTACGGCAAGGATATTGTGAACTATATTACGCCAAAAATATTACCTGTTATGGAGGGTAAAGAGTTCAAATGTGATTCTAGTTAACTTTGAAATTAGAATGACTATCCACGTACCAAGTTACCTACCGACTGACGGGATGGCGCAATTGGTAGTGACCCTGCCTCTTACGCCAAAGGTCGTGGGTTCGATCCCCACCCTGGACAAACATTCGTGCGATGAACACTTGTGTTCGTTCAGTGTCTAGGTGTAATATATGTATTTAAGTATATATTTGTGTTCCTCTGTTGTCTAATATCTGTAACACAAGTGCTTACGCTACTTAGTACAGAATCAGGTTTACAACCGGTTCTGAACGAGCGTCCGCATCAACAAAATATGTTGTAAATCCGTGGGCTAGAAGTAAAGTATCAGCCTATAAGATACCTACTGTCCCACTGCGGGCAAAGGCCTCCATCAGAGCACAATGTTCCAAAAATTCGAAACATACTTTTTGCTCGACCCTGGAATCGAACTCAGGACCTCGTGGCCTAAGATTTCGAAAATGTAAGTCTAGGGTGACTAGGATCCAGTGTAGAACCAAGAGCAAGTTCATTATCAATAAAAAATAAAGTATTTTTTTGTGTTTTTTTTTAATTATCGACCGGAGTAATACCACGGCCTCACAGAAAACTGGCGTGAAGCAACATTGTGCTGTGTTTCGCTGCGTGAGTGAAGGTACCGGAGGCCTAATCCGGGGTTTAAAGATTGGCAGCGCACTTGTAAATCCACTGGTGTCGCGGGTGTTCATGGGCGGCGGCAATCGCTTACAATCAGGTGATCGGTCTGCTCGTCTGCCACCTATCATATAAAAGAAAATAGTTACATTGATTAATTTGGACACAACAACATATTTGATAGGTTGGTACAGACAAGTTACAGAACATACCTATACTACCTAACTACGAATTAGTTTACATACACAAACAAAAAAAAAACAAATTACCTACCTATACCAATACCAATCACGGACTAAAAAATTTGGCAATTCCTATTTCTGCCCCACCTTCAAGAAATGGAACTCGTTGCCGACGCATGTATGTCCCCCTTCCTACAATATGGATTCCTTCAAACGAAGCGTGAAGAAGCATCTCGCGGGCCAGTATGCCGGTGCCAACGGAGTTGATGCCTTGACACGCTTTCGTTGCAATTGCAACTTTGGCTCTTCTCTTGCTTACCATCAGGCTGAGGAGAGCTAATATACTGTGCCTCTATAAAAAAAACCGGCCAAGTGCGAGTCGGTCTCGCACACCGAGGGTTCCGTACAAACCTGCAAGGTTTACAAAGTTCGTTCATTACGATAATCGAGTCATAACTGTGGTATTTTTATTGCAAAATGAAATTCATAACATTACAATGGGGAAAGATGGAGGAGCATAAATTTAAGAGTTTTTGCGTTGACTTAGAATTTTTTTTTTTCACGGGTTAAAGGCTTAGAATTAGATCTAAGTATTTGAATAGAATTTCCACTTGATAGCTCTACGCGTTCATGAGAAAAAAAGAAATAAGTTTATATTTACTAAAAAATATATATTTTGTAATGTAACTAAAAATTTAAGGTTTTCGGAATTTTTCCTTTATAAATAAAATAAATAAATAAAATTCATTTATTTCAGGCTTTGCCCATAATATTATTAGTATACAAAAATACTTAAAAATTATGTTAGTAGAACCACAATTAGTTTAGGTATCTGCCGCGCGCTGCGACCCCGGGCAAGCGCACATGCACTTGGACCCAGTGCCGCAGAAAGGGGCTGTCCGGCTTCTGGCTGAGCACGTTCAGGATTTTATGTGTGCTATAAAACGTTGCTTCATGCCAAATTTCAAGATTCTACGTCGACTGGAAGTACCGTTTAGGTTTTGATTCCCTTGCGAATACTTGCGAGTTTCAAAATATGCAGCTTAAATTGCTGTTTCTTTTGATTGCGTTGACATAGAAGTTTGATTTTGTTACAGCTTAAAGGTATTATAGACCTGAGTATTTGGTATGAATTTCAATTTAATACCTCTACGCGTTTATGAGGAAATGGGTAGTAAGTTTAAAATTATTAAAAAATATATATTATGTGATGTAACTAAAATTTTATGGTTTTCGTAATTTTTCCTTTATCTATGCTATAAGACGTTGCTTCGTACCAAATTTCAAGATTCTGAGTTTACGGGAAGCACCCTGTAGGTTTTGATTCCCTTGCAAGTGTCGAAAATTTGCGGCATAAACGGCTGTATCTTTTGATTGCGTTGGCTTAGAAGTTTGATTTTTTCACAGCTTTAAGGGACAGTAGACCTGAGTAATTGATATAAATTTCAGCTTCATACCTCCACGCGTTCCTGAGAAAAAGGGTCTTGACAGACGGACGGACGGACGGACAACAAAGTGATCCTATAAGGGTTCCGTTTTTCCTTTTGAGGTACGGAACCCTAAAAATACACAATTTCTATCTAATATTATATGCGTTTATCTATATATCTAAAAGACGCAATCAGTCAGTCCATTAGGTACTAGATACCTATCCATACTGTACCTAATTTGGTAAAAAATAGTTATGTTAACTAAGGTATTTTACGTAGGTAAATAGGTAGGTATTATAGGTAGGTAAATACTCGTAGGTAAATTTAAAAATTAGAGGACAGGTTATTTGTTATTTAAATATTATAAGAAAGAAAGTCATTAGGAACGAATACCATTGGTCGTAAAAACTAGATGCACCGTAGAAGTAATGCAGAAACTCTTTAAAAACTCATTAGACATCGGAACAGGCTAACGACATCAAACGCAAGGCTTCCTGCCGCACAGAAACACACTACCACGATCTACGAATTTAACCATACATACATATATATTACATTTAGGTATGTAGGTTAGGTAAACGAATTTACCGGTGTACCAGCGGTAGGCGATTATCGCATGCACAGGCAGCCGGGCGGGGCGAAGCTATTCCCTGCGCTCACGCATAAAGCAGTGTGTGTGTGTGTGTGTTTGTGTTGCATTAGACTGTATGACTTGGTATGAGGATAATAAACCATTGTAAAAAAGTTGGCGATAAAAAAGAGTAACTGGCGAGTTTCTTGCCGGATCTTCTTGACCAGAAACAACTTTCCGAGCCGGGTGGTAGAATCGCATTATGTTTATTTATTTCTTTAGTATATTTTATGTATCAACATATATATGTATTAACATGTAAATTATACATAAGTACTTATAAATAGTTTTAAGTCATTTAAATGTATGACGATTTGTAAGTGCTGTGTACAAGCCTATGCAAATAAAGAATTATTTGAATTTGAATTGAAAAAGTGGAAACGATTTTGCCAGCTAACCACAGCGGCTAACGGAACACTAAGTACCTACAAAACGTAGTAATATATTATCTTTGCTAAGTACGTTCCCTACCGTACAGACCCACACTTCACATTCTGTCGAAATTCCTCAGTTGATATTGAACCGAACGTGTTTGACATTAAGGTGACGGGTAGGGCACAGCGACGCCAATCGATTTTAATTTTTAGTTACTAAACCGAATCTATTTTAAACAATTTCGGGGTTACAACTTCTCGGCGAACACTTATACTATTTATTAAATAACCATGCAAAAATGCAGAAGTGGCCGCTTTTGGTGTGAATAAATTTTCCGCGTACAAAAACGGACCCAACATTGTGCATGGTTATTTAATAAATTAAAGGTGAGAATCAAATGAAGAAATTTTACAGTTTTATATACTTTGATGTGTGGCTATACCCACGTAGTATATTCATTGGCGTAGCTAGTTGTCGGGGACGCGACTCGCCCACTACCTCGAGTTTGGGAGGGAACCAGAAAACAAAGAATTGCGAGTCGGACTCGCCCTTGAAGGAATCCGTAGCAGCAAGTAAGTACCTACCTAAAAAAATTAAATTGAAAATTTAAAAAAACCCCGAAAAAACAAATAGGTTACTCGTCATTTTCTGACGGTGGCAATCTTGGATTTGAAATGTGTCACAATAAATATATTCTGCTACTCAAGCCCTTTTACATGATACCCATATTGTGGAAGTTGTGTTAAAACAGACAATCCATGTTTTTGTGACGGCGGCCATCTTGGATCGAACAAAAAACGTGCACACGCACACGCGCACGCACACGCGCACGCACACGCACACCACCCCCCCCACGCACGCACGCACGCACGCACGCACGCACGCACGCACGCACGCACGCACGCACGCACGCACGCACGCACGCACGCACGCACGCACGCACGCACGCACGCACGCACGCACGCACGCACGCACGCACGCACGCACGCACGCACGCACGCACGCACGCACGCACGCACGCACGCACGCACGCACGCACGCACGCACGCACGCACGCACGCACGCACGCACGCACGCACGCACGCACGCACGCACGCACGCACGCACGCACGCACGCACGCACGCACGCACGCACGCACGCACGCACGCACGCACGCACGCACGCACGCACGCACGCACGCACGCACGCACGCACGCACGCACGCACGCACGCACGCACGCACGCACGCACGCACGCACGCACGCACGCACGCACGCACGCACGCACGCACGCACGCACGCACGCACGCACGCACGCACGCACGCACGCACGCACGCACGCACGCACGCACGCACGCACGCACGCACGCACGTTACCTAACCATAACTTGAAGTCATAACGATTCGTTCAAATAATGATCAGTTCGCTCGGTGAAATAACTAATATCTGTCAATGTCACTATCAGCATGTCAAATTAGATTAGACTGGAAGTGTCGCAAGACATAGTAGCAGCCATCATTAAAAAAAAATTGATTAGGCTGTATGGATGGAATCCAAAGTCGTAAAACATTGACAAAAAAAAAACATGTCAAATTTATCAATGTCATATTTCTTGATGAAAAATTGTTTGTTTGCCGATTGCTGTTCAACGATAAAAAGATTAAGGTTGAAAATAGGTAAATAAAATCAAATGAAGCAAGGTCAGGCAGGACTGAACTGTTGATAACGCTACACTAATCGAATTTCAACTATCAGTCATGGTCATGCTATAGTTCTGATAACTGGTAACTGGTTACAATGTCGCTCCGAACAGTGTTGCAAATACGGTAAGTTTTTAACTTTCTTTTCCTATTCGAGTTGATAAATTCAAAAGCTAATTGTATAGTTTTACCGTATAGCACATTAACTTTGTGATAGCTCGTATCTACTACTTCATCATCATCATCGTCAGCCCATTTAAGTCCCCACTGCTGGGGCACGGGCCTCCCTCAATCAGATGAGGGGTAATTGCCATACTCACCACGCTTGGCAGACGGGTTGGCGAGGGTTTTGGTATAAATGCAGAGTTTTCCTTCTCTGGGTGCTGATGATCATGCCAGCAGCTTTACCTTAGTCGCCTTTTACGACACCTCGGTAAGAGTGAGGGTGGCCTATTCTACTCTGCCGGGGACCACACGGCTCTATCTACTACTTATCCAGTATATAATACTACTCTTTGCTACTACTGTAATTTTATACGAACAGCCTACTGACTGAAGACATCTGTTTTTCATACCTATCTTACAAATATTTGGTTATGGTTGCTTGTTCGGTCCATAAAACGCTGGTATTTTAACAAAATAAGTGACCCATTCAATAAATTTTCATGAATCAAGAATACGAATATATTACAACAGCAGTTTCATAGGAAAAGATTTATTTTCAAAGTCAATTAAATTGGTGTTGATACCTTGATATCACTTCTGTTGTAGCTGTAACTTAACGAGAAGAGCCCTTCTCTTGCTTACCATCAGGCTGAGGAGAGCCAATACTTGCCTCTATAAAAAAAGAAAAAAATTGAAATGAAATTGATTTCTTTTTTTCCAGAAACATAGCAAGGCGGAGACTTCTAAATTTTACACCTGTAACTGTAAAAAGATTTTATGGAGATAGATCTGGTAACAGTCGTGATGAATGGAGTCAAAAGAAAATACAAGTTACGACTTTGCTTGGGTCGATTCTGGTTGGGACTGCTGTTTCAGGTATAAATAACATTTTATGCAAAACAGACTGGTTCGATCTTGCATTTAGCAGAGACCTGCCTCATACATTGGGTTTGATCCCACCCTGGACATATACACTTGTGTTAATAGCATAAATGGGTGTCAATTGTCCTTGTTGTTGTTGAGTGTCTGGGTGTAGGTAATGTTATGTATCTACGTGTTATATTTGTATTCCCTCTGTTGTCAGAGGCTATAAAGCTACATTTTGCAGCAGGAAACAATAGTAAGCATTTTATTACAATCTAAGCACAAATAAACTCTTACATTTTATCATTTTGCTGTTTTATTTCAGATCAATTAGACAAGAATCATAATTTCAAGAAGAGCAATAATGAAAAAGCTAACCCAACAAATATTGAAGCTGGTGCCAAAAGACCTGACCTGCCGACCTTCAGGGCTGAAGAAGTCATTAAACATGACACCAAGTGAGTACTCTATCCATTTATCCATTCTTATTGTGCGATGGACCTTTGTGTCACATTTTTATACTTAATGATGCACAGTTATGATGGACTTAAATGGTAAGACCTCGGATATTATTGGCAAAAGTTCTATTTTGACGAAATATTATATTTAGGTGTGATCTATCTCTATCTATCCATTTTTTATGATTTTATCATTGGCCACTAATTTTAACAAAATTCAAAATGGCTGACAAAAAGTAACCCGAAAGTGACCCAAACCCATTTATAATGACAAAATAAGACCATAAGGTAGAATTTACAGAATGAAAGAAATTTGCCAAGAAATATACATATCTATGAATTTCTGCAGCAGTGCCATATCCGGCTTTCACTATAAGTCATGTGTTCACTTTGTTATCTTAAATCTTTTTATTAATGAAACGATAATAATCTACAGGAGCAGTTTCTGGGTGACATACAAACATGGCGTGTATGATGTGACAGAGTTTCTTCCCTCCCACCCCGGAGGGGAACAGATTCTGAATGCTGCGGGACTCAGCATTGAACCATTCTGGAATGTATATGGAATGCATAAAACTGAGGAAGTGTATAAACTGTTGGAAAGTTACAGGATAGGTTGGTATTTCTTCACTGAGCTGTTTATCGCCGAGTGAGTGAAAGGTAGAATAAGGCAGTCGCTATATAGGGGAAGGGGAGTTAAAGGTTGGCAGCGTACTTGTAACTCAACTGGAGTTGTGGGTCACTATGGACGACGGCAATCGCTTACCATCAGGTGATCCGTCTGCCACCAGATCTGATCACATTAAAAAGGCCACAATTAATTGAGAGGTATGCAGTTGTAATTTATTAATGCAGATTAAAATAGTACTTTCAAGGGAGAAAAGAGAATGGAATGAGTTTGTTATGCCTGTTTTTTCTCAGGAAACCTTCATGATGACGATGTGGTGGACCACTCAGACGACGAGTTGTGGGCGAAAGAGCCCTACAGGGACAAGCGGCTGATCGTGAAGACTGCGAAGCCCTTCAACGCGGAGATACCGCCGCAGTACCAGGCGGCGCACTTTGATACGCCCAAGTAAGTAGAAAAATTCGCATACGTTGCGCATAGTCTGTTTCTGTCACACTCGGAACGCGCACACGGAAATTCGCATAAAAATATCAACTTTTCATACAAAGTTGGTCACTTGACTGGGTCATTTTGTATTCTCTCTCTCTCGGTCTAATTTAAAAGCGACGCTTTTGTCGGTGAAGCAGTCTCCATTCCTCTTTCGACTCTGCCAGTACCTTTAATTCCTTGTACGACATGACAATCATCATATCATTTTGTATAAGGAGTCGAAATTTTTGTTCCAAAAGTTAAACAAATATTGTTTACAATACCCACCATTGTAGACGATTGTTAAAGGGAAATCAATTTCTGATACAACCTGTATAGTTTTCGTTCTTTTTGGAGCGTTCTAAACCAAACTCCTACCACCGTGGTTTAGAACGCGCCTGCCATACGGGGAGACCGAGTTTCGAATCCGTGCATCTCTGGATTATTCAAATCTATGTGCGTATTTCTACCATTAGCTCGGCGGTGAGGGAAAACGTCGTGAGGAAATCTGCACGTTTTGGATAGTTTCTGAAACGTGTAACCATGATATAGTTTTTCTGGTACCCCTGTTAAAGGATTTCAAAGGTGACACGGCAGTCGCTTCAATCATTGTAATTTCCAGACTCCCCAAATTGAGAATCATGGTCCAAGTGTGCCCCGTTTTTTTCATCCTTCAGATCAGAGAGATTTCAGGCGAATACCCAAATTAAATTTTTCAAAACCCAAATAGAACTGTTTTTGTTTACAGCGAATTATTTTACGTCCGACAACACATGCCTGTTCCAGACCTCGAGGCTAGCCAGCATAAGCTCAAGATCGTGATCAAGGATCGGGGAGTGCGCACTAAGGAATTCTCCCTCGCCGACCTCGGCAAGTTTCCGCGAGTCGCCGTCAGGGCGGCGCTGATGTGCGCGGGGAATAGACGCAGTGAGATGAATGAGGTTAGTAGTTCTTTTGACACTACCCCTGATTGACATAGGCTATATTTTACTACGGGACAACGTCTCATTCCTTCCGGAAAACATCAATTTTGTACACCCAGGCAACGCTGCAAAGGGGGAGCTGATTATTCTATTTTTTTTTTCGGAAGACCAACAGATGTCTTAATGCGGTTGCAATTACAATGAATGTCTTAAAGCTAATAACAGTATTCACTGATATAAATAAAGTACGTTACAGTTTTAACATTCGAAGATCATGGAAAGCAACGGATCAAGTTAGCAGTGTAAAAATAAAAATAAAGTGAACAAAATTGTTACATATTGTTGCCGCTACTGGCGGCTTCCGTAGCCACAGACCAAATATACAGTGGGTACTTTGCCTAATTTCCTCACCTGATGTAAACTAAATTAATACCACATGAAACAGCGCACACACTTTAGCTTCAGGCGTTCATGTCTCCCAAGCTCACGTGCACAAAATAGAATTGACCGTGGGAGAGCCACGCTTCGACATGAATGGGCCGGCTCGACCGGAGATACCTCAGCCTCACAGAAAACCGGCGCGAAGCAGCACTGTACTGTGTTTCACTGTGCGAGCGAGGGTGCCGGAGGCCCAATCCGGGGGAAACGGGAGCTTAAAGATTGGCAGCGCACTTTCTTCAATCGTGTCACGGGTGTCCATGGGCGGCGGCAATCGCTTACCATCAGGTGATCTGTCTGCTCGTCTGCCACCTATGACATAAAAAAGATGTCATAGCGATCAGGGAACACCGCGGCTGTGTTCCCTTAAATAAGACATGTCCTTAAAAGAGATTTGAAAAGAGTCCTTATTCGTCAGTTGCCAGAGGCATGGCTGTGCCCCGGGATACTGTTTCTTTTTACGAGAAAGGGAGGCAAACGAGCTAGCGAATCACCTTATGGTAAGTGATCACCGCCGCACATGTACATCAACCACACCAGGAGTGATGATGCGTTGCCGGCCTTTTAGTAAGGTATAGGCTCATTTCTTGAAGATCTCTATGTCGTTGATGACTATGAGCGGCGATTACCACATTCCATCAGAAGTGTCGCATACTCAATTACCTATTTTTAGCAGAAAATCTGCTCGTCTGCCCTTTATTTGATAAAAAAAATCATAGCCACAAGGAATCTAAAATTTTGGTTCCGTGTTTTTCCGCGGGACTTTTGTGACGAGGACCTTGCGTGTTGGAACGTGAGCTTTAGTACGGTATTAACTTTAAATCGCGATTTGTAATAAGGTGGTTATGGCTTAAAACGCACTAGCGGTAGACCGCGATCGGGCGTGCCGCGCATCAGCCCCAGAACAACCGAAGCGGTTGACGGCTGGCCGCAAATCAGTGCGTTGTTATCAGGCGGCTCATTTAAATGTGGGAGAGCCACGCTTAGGCATGAATGGGCCGGCCCGACCGGAGTGATACCACTGCCTCACAGAAGACCGGCGTGAGGCAGCGCCTGCGCTGTTTTTCGCCGTGTGAGTGAGGTTACCGGAGGCCCAATGGGGCGAAGGGGAAAAGGTTGGCAGCGCACTTGTGACTCCACTGGTGGTGCGGGTGTCCATGGGCGGCGGAATTGCTTACCATCAGGTGATCCGTCTGCTCGTCTTCCACCTCTCATATAAAAAAAAGGCGGTTTCATGTAAAAATTGATGTGCGGCCTGCCGCAACGGCACGCCGCGTCGCGGCCTACCGCTAGTGCGTTCTTGGTCTATTGTCGATTTATTTATTTATTTTTATTAGTTACACACAACAGAGTTACAGTAGATAAAAAATAAAGATAATACATAGTAACTGTGCTGTCATGGTAGACTGTGAATACAAAACTATGTGTAAACAGCATGTCAATAACTAATTATAACAAGCAACATTAAATTATAAATCACTACTATATTATTAAATAACTCATCAAATTAAAAAATAGAATATAAATATGTTAACATGCGCACTATTAACGCGGTATCGGAACTTGCCTGACGAACAGAATATGTCCTATTCTGTTGTCCCCTGAGTGAATTCGCAAGGACGACACTATATATATTATGTTATAAATAGGATTTAGGATTTATTGGTTTAGTTTATAATGTTTACATACACACAGCAAAGCGTAAGCACAGTTAAGCGTAGTGTAGGACAAGATGGGATGATGACATTCGAAGGCTGGCAGGTGTGGGCTGGATGAGAGTGGCCGAAAATCGGGAGCAGTGGCGTGCATTAGGGGAGACCTATGTCCAGCAGTGGACAAGTATGGGTTGCTGATGATGATGATGATGATGATGATGACATACACACACACACACATCATATACACATATGTGTAGCACCTAGCTTTATATATAATAATTAGACAGTTGCACTGTCGCATTAGGCTAAGCCCTGTAAAGATATCGTAAGAAGAGAAATAAATAAATAAATATTTTAATTAAATTAATGTATTTCAATTACTTTAAATATGATAAAAGAATGAATGTCCTAAAGCAGGTGAAACCGGTTAAGGGCATCAGCTGGGCGACAGGCGCCATCAGCAACGCCGTGTGGGAGGGCGTGTACCTGCGCGACGTGCTGCTGCACTGCGGCGTGGACCTCGAGAACACAGAAGGGAAACATGTCATTGTAAGTTTCATTTCATTATACCAGTCACAGTGTACTAGTTAAAGAGTTTTCTTTTTAATCAGCATTCTTTCGCCAACCGTTGGGCATATGCCTCTCCAAAGCAATTCCACTCTGCACGGTCATGAATCTTCCTGGACCATAAGAAGTTTGCGTGGCTTCGTAGATGATCTGACCATCCGAAATCAACAGTAGAATTGCAAATATATACATTTAATACTTTTTTTTTGTAAATACATAATCTTAATCATATTTCATTACAAGAAACATGGTACATGGTAAGCTGTTACATTTAAAAAGTATATATGTATTTGCGAACATGTTTCGCTATCTTGTAGCATGCATATATAAACTTACATTAAATTGAATTGTATAAGATGTCAGGTTGCATAAAATAAAATAAATTAATAAGGACTAAGTAGAATTACAATGGAATTAAATCGCTAGGTACATACATGTCACAGTCAAATTTACAAAAGTAAAGCACTTTACATCAGGTTCTATTAGTGCCTTGATCTGAACATAAGTTGCAAGTACTCCTCAACAGAATAGAAGCATTGTTCCTGCAGCCAAAACTTCACTGTGTTCCTAAACCGCGTTCTTGGGAGAGATTGGAATTCTATTTGTAAAGCATTAAACACCATAATACACATGGCTGAGCAACTTTTTACATAAATGCTACTCATAGGTCTCACGCTATGGGTAAGTCTATCAGGGTATCTCTAGACACTGATACATCTTTGAATTTAGTAAACAACTCATTATTGAATTTGACAAAACATACCAAATTTAAAATATACCTACATGGCAGTGTCAATATGCGTAATTTCTTAAAAAACACTAACATACTTAACATGGAAAAACATCCAAACCAATACTAACAAACATGTTTATGCACACAAATGTTTGTCCGATCCAACCCTTGGATCAGACGCAGCGTTCACTACCACTGATACAAACTGGCCATCTATAAAAAACCAAGAACTAAAAAGAGTAAAATAATATTTGTAACACTTCATACACTGTTATAAAATGTTATTTGAAGTGTACGTGTGGAGTGTAAGTGTACTGATACTCAGGAAAGGGTGTTACCGAAGTCGGCGCCTAATCCCCGTAGAATAATTGGATTTTGTATTACAAGATAGGTAGTATTGGGCGCCGACTTCGGTAACACCTTTCCCTCAGTGTTTTTTTTTCGTAGAATTTTTTTTCATGCTTTTTAGTGTCCCATTTTTTGCCAGCATCCCCCCTCCTAGCTGGAGTAGGAAGACGACCCTACTCCCGCTAAATAACTAACAAACTGTACAGGATTGTGTACAGTATTGAAAGAGTTATTCTTTAACTTCTTACTGTTGAGCAGTTTTTTTTACCTTTCATCAGCAGCAGAGCCACAAAAGTAATACAATCAGTCAAAATCAATCAAAATTCTGATGCAGCTTTGAAAAAAGATACAAAACCTTTACGAGTGCCTATTAAATTTGATGGTTGCTCTCGATTTCTCTGAGATCCCATCATCAGATCCTGACATGGTGACAATGGGACCAACTTGGGAGTGTGATCTTTCCAATAAAAACAGAATTCAGCAAATCGGTCAATAGTTATCGGTGAACATACATAAAAAGAAATAAAAAAATATACAGTTGAACATAGAACCTCCTCCTTTTTTGAAGTAGATAAAAAGCGGCATGTAATATGTTCGGTCCAGTTCACCGGCTCGGACATAGACGCGACGGGCGTGAACTTCAGCACGTCCATACCGCTGCACATGGCGGCCAGTCCCGGCAGCCGCGTCCTGCTGGCCACGCACATGAACGGCGCGGAGCTGCCGCCCGACCACGGCCGCCCGCTGCGCGCCGTGGTGCCCGGCGCGCCCGCGGTGCGGAGCGTCAAGTGGCTAGGTACGTACGACTCTACTATAACAATAGTTCTTGTATGACTCGTGGTCCCCCCGCTTTGCACTAGTAATTTGCAACCGAAAGAAAGTAAGAAAGAAAAACATTTATTATTATAGACATCACCACACAGGAAATACAGCAGTTCTAAACACAAATTGGCATAAACAGAAAACAATTAAAATACATATAAATAAAAATACGAAAATATATTGAATCATGTCTTTTTTTTTTTGTAATGGCTGCTATTGTGTTTGCTTATGCCAAACACATTTTTTTAACTCTGCCAATGTCGAGTGATTAACGAGACACGTTTCAAAAGAAAAATTGACCGGTATAGATGAGATTAATTCTTCAGGATATTATTTTAATTTGAGTTCTTACACCACCTAAAACAAAAAAATACAACAAAAACGTATAAACAAACACATAGACGCCACAAATAGACGGCCAAATGAATATTGTGTTATGACGTCTAGTATAAATGGCCCTCACTCAGCATAAGTCACTGCCCAAACAAAGGCCATGACGCTGGTTTTCAGTGAGACCAGCTGAGTGAGTGCCACGCACAGCTTGTCTAGTGTATTTTGTGTACGTGTGTAATATGGGTGAGTGTGTGTAATACTTTTATTTGTGTCTAAATATATCTACTAAGAAGAAACTATGAAATAATAATAAATAGATAGATAGATATACTTTTATGAGATATATAATGAGATAGATACCCAACAATAAATTATTATAATAAATAAGAGTGTGGGTATCTACAGTTTATAAAATGATTACGGCTGAGAAATCAAACAACTTCTCCCGGCGCGCGCATGCGCCAATTATTATGCACCTATAGCTAAGTACCTATCTACCATTACAGTACTTTTCCGCTGCGCGAATATATATTTATTAATTTTTTATGTTGCTTATTTACTGAGAAAAAAATTAAAAACTAAAAAACGTAAGATGACGTCATCGGACGGCAGAATGTAAAATATTTCTTTGCTTAGCACATTATAGTTTTAAATTTACGAAATGCCAGACCCATGACATGCAACTGTCAGAAAAAAGACAACTTGTCAACGTTGAATGAATGAATGACGTTGACAATGTTGACACTAGTATTATTTACCTTTGACAGTAGTACCTTTTTTTTATTAAAACAATGATAAGCAAAGGAATATCGCTGATTCAGCCGTCCGATGACGTCATTTGGCGCTTACGTCTATTTAGAATATAAAGAATTTTAATAATTATTTTATGCATGAAAATGGACAAATTTTGAAAAAAGAAAAAAATATGGGTCCGTTCATTTTATGTCTATTTTCATATAAAAACCAATATGGACATGTTAAAAATATGAAATGTTGTCCATTAAAATACATATAAATAAAAACAAAAAAAAAACGAAAATATATTTAATCATGTCCAGGCAGTGCCAAATGAATATTGTGTTATGACGTCTAGTATAAATGGCCCTCACTCAGCATAAGTCACTGCCCAAATAAAGGCCATGACGCTGGTTTCCAGTGAGACCAGCTGAGTGAGTGTCACGCACGCTTGTCTAGTGTATTTTGTGTACGTGTGTAATATGGGTGAGTGTGTGTAATACTTTTATTTGTGTCTAAATATATCTACTAAGAAGAACCTATGAAATAATAATAAATAGATAGATAATACTTTTATGAGATATATAATGAGATAGATACCCAACAATAAATTACTATAATATGATGATTCATCATCATCGTTCAGCCAATGTACGTCCACTGCTGGACAAGGGACTCCCTCAATTATTGCTTTATTGAAATATGGTACCTTATCTCGTCCAATTCACATCTGGAAATTCTTTCCCAGAATCAATAACAATATCGGAAGACGAGAGTCCGTCCCACTGGCACCAGAAGGACTACCGCGCCTTCAACCCTTCCAAGACCTGGGAGACGGCGGACTTCGCTACCGCACCACCTGTCTACAGCCTGCCCGTCACGTCCGCTATATGTGACCCGCAGGATGGCGACACGGTGAAAGTTGTGAACGACTGTATAGAGGTCAAAGGTGAGTAATGTCATTTATATGTGACTAGTGCCTTCGACGTTGAGGCAACCTTTCATTTATGTGTGACTTCCGCGCTTTCAACGTTGAGGGAGCATGTCACTAATGTGTGACTACCGCGCCTTGAACATTGAGGGAGCATGTCATTAATGTGTGACTACCGCGCCTTCAACTTTGAGGGAGCTTGTCATTTATGTGTGACTACCGCGCCTTCAACATTGAGGGAGCTTGTCATTTATGTGTGACTTCCGCGCCTTCAACATTGAGGGAGCTTGTCATTTATGTGTGACTTCCGCGCCTTCAACGTTGAGGGAGCTTGTCATTTAATGTGTGACTTCCGCGCCTTCAACGTTGAGGGAGCTTGTCATTTGTGTGATTTCCGCCCCTTCAACGTTGAGGTAACTTGCCATTCATGTGTGACTACTGCACCTTTAACGGTGAGGTAACTTGTCATTTATATGCGACAATCGCTCCTTCAACGGCATGCTTTACATTTTCGAATCACTGGTTGTCATGCTGTGTATATCCAAACCGATGAATAAAGTTTAAGAACTAAAACTCGATTACCCAAAAAAAACACTCTAAAAAGTACGTAACATACAGGTCAAAATCATAACCCTCTTTTTTGCTTCCCCGTAGTCAGGCAAAAATGTTCAGCAGGTTTATTCAACACGCAGGTTACGCGTACTCCGGCGGGGGCGCTAAGATACTCCGCGTGGACGTGAGCGCAGACCGGGGAAAGACCTGGCTGGAGGCCGCGCCCAGCGCCGCCGACGCGGCGCCGCCCGGCAGCCACTACTCCTGGACGCTGTGGACTGCGCGCGTGCCCGTCGCTAGGGGGCAGACACAGGTCAGACCCGTAGGAAACTCCACGATATAAAAGAGTCCGAGGGCTAACACGCTGGAGTCGCAGTGAGCTGGCCATAATAATATCCTCCAACCGGATTACGGCTACGGCGGCCAATCTCAACGATCAACCACTTACGCAGGATATATTATAGTGCTCAAGTGTGTGCGCAAACACAAGTGCACTCTCTATTCCTTTACCCTCATATTCCGATGGGACACTACTGTGACACGACCAGAGAGGGATTGGGCGCAGGACCAACGGCTTAACGTGCTTTCCGAGGCACGGGGGTACAAGACCGCCAACTTCCAGACTCCGGGCTGCCACTAAGAATTTCTTACCGAAAACTTAGGTACAAATTTTTGGCCCGACCCGGGGATCGAACCCGGGACCTCTTGCACAGCCGTCGCTTTAAAGTGCGACCCACTAACCACTGCGCCACCGAGGCAGAGCTGGCCATATCAGAAGTATAAAGTGTAAGTACATATAAGAAATATAGTAGAACTATTGAGAAATTGTTCCACCGTACAACTAATGGGTCTTTTTTCCCACAAGTTCCATTATTTGGTTTAATGGAACTAGTGGGAAAAAAAGTCCCATTAGTTCTACGGTGGAACTGTTCAATGGAACTAGTAGGGAATAAAGTGACGCAGAATACTCCGTCACAGAACTACACGCGCCGGACAACGCTGTCACCGCTTCACAGTGGAAAACATCCCATCACGGACCTAAAAATTTGACTGTTCTTACTTTAGCCGCTCTATCAAGAAATGGAACTCGTTGCCGGCGCATGTATTTTCCCCTTCCCACAATATGGATTGCTTCAAACGAAGCGTGAAGAAGCATCTCGCGGGCCAGTATAGCGGTGCCAACGGAGATGATACCTTGACATCTTTTGCTAACCATCAGGCTAAGGAGAGCCAATATACTGTGCCTCTATAAAAAAAAGAATCGAGGGCTCGTTTAGCCGCTGAGGAGCTCTGGAGTGTACGACGCCCTCAGGCTAGGACTGATGATTTGTGCAAGATGGCTGGCAAGAGTTGGTAGTGAGTAGCCAAAGATCCAATGGCGACCTTCTGTGTATTTTATGATAACGGCTACCAAGTCGACCTTCTCCTGGACCTGGGGGGCAGAGTGCGCTTGACCTTTTATTAGTATTTGAAAGAAATGGGGTGAGCCGTGCGTCTTATAGCCACTGCGACCAGTAGATGATCTATTGTAGCAGCCCCGTAACCTATTACAGCACCTCATGTAGCTCCAGTTCCAAGATAAACCCGAGAATGAAGCTGATGGGGAAGCTCTTGATCTCGTCTGCTGAGATCATATCTGCTCCCAGGTGCCGGCTTCTGCAGCGGTGCAGCGCTATGCACTCGCCGAGGACGTGGATAATCGTTTCCTCGTCCTCGCGACAGAACCTTGACAGCCCTTGACCTATCGAAAGTAATAATAACCGACTGCAAATGGGTGCAACTGGACGAACTCCATAGATAACTTTTTCAATTGGTGAAGCACACTCCGCCACCTGCTGAATGTCCTGAAGAGAAAATCTTCTTCTTCATCAGTATTCTTTCGCCCACCGTTGGGCATTTGCCTGCGTGACTTCTTAGATCATCTTCTCATCTGGCTGCCACAATAGATCATCTACTGGACGCAGTGGCTATGAGACGCAGGGCTCACCCCATTTCTATCAATAGATCATCTTCCCATCTGGCTGGTGGTCTGCCTACGCTTCTCCTACCCATACGCGGCTTCCAGGCCAAAACACACCTACTCCATCTTTCGTCTTATCGGCGATATATGTGGTTGGCCCATGCCCACTTTAACTTAGCGGCGCGATAGCCTACATCCATTACTCTAGTTCTTCCGAAGAGAAAACAATATTTTTCAATTGGTCAAAGGAATCCCCTCCCGCATCCCGCGGTCCACAGGAAGATCGACTTTGTAGCGGTAAAACTATAGTTTCGTAGGAATGATTGGACTTGTCAATTGAAACTGTAGTTTCCACTATTGTACGCTAGGTGGAGCTGTGGGCCAAGGCGACGGACAGCAACTTCAACACGCAGCCCGAGCGCTTCGACGACATCTGGAACATCCGCGGCATACTCAGCAACGCCTACCATCGCGTCACGGTTAAACTCGCTCGTTAACTCATTAGATTCGGTATGGGATACCGAGTATACTCTTATAAAAATCTATACAAAGTTATATTTTTATGAGGGATTTACGGTCCAGTGGCGGCGCCTATTATTTTTCACAAATACAAATACAATGGACAACATTTCATATTTTTAACATGTCCATATTGTTTTTTTATATGAAAGTAGACATAAAATGAACAGACCCATATTTTTTCTTTTTTCAAAATTTGTCCATTTTCATGCATAAAATAATAATTGAAATTATTTTTATTCTAAATAGACGTAAGCGCCAAATGACGTCATCGGACGGCTGAATACAGCGATATTCCGTTTGCTAATCATTTTTTTAATAAAAAAAAGGTACTACTGTCAAAGGTAAATAATACTAGTGTCAACATTGTCAACGTCATTCATACATTCAACGTTGACAAGTTGTCTTTTTTTTTGACAGTTACATGTCATGGGTTTGGCATTACGTAAATTTAAAACTATAATGTGCTAAGCAAAGAAATATTTTACATTCTGCCGTCCGATGACGTCATCTTACGTTTTTTAGTTTTTAATTTTTTTCTCAGTAAATAAGCAATATAAAAAATTAATAAATATATATTCGAACAGCGGAAAAGTAAACAAAGAATTGGTATTTTTTGTTTCAGAGCTTAGCAATTTTGAAATGTTGTCCATTTTACGTACGGTCAGCATCAAAAGTAAGCGACTTTTGATGCTGGCCGTACGTAAAAATGTATTTGTATTTGGTACCATGTCAAAGTAACTTTTCTGTCTATTATAGTCAGTTTATATGGGGTATGTAATAATGTTACTTCGACATGGTACTAAAGTGATAAGCTACTTTTGATACTGACCGCACCTAAGATGTCTTGAACAATTTTTCATTTAATTAAATGCTTTATTGGAAAAATTAGAAATAATTTAAGTAAACTCAGTGACTTGTGCACTAGGCTCGCCCGCGGGCCTGTGTCGCAGAAGCCCGCTCCACACTTAGTCCGCGATTTACCTTAAAGAAAACAATATTCCACACAAGCAACGGTTCGGGGAAGTTTCACGGTTAAGTTTGCAACATAGAGTCAGGTAATAATACTCACTCCATATGAGATGGACGACAAGTAGCTGTTGCATTTTTTCAAGTAGTACGCATTGGCGTCTTAATTTCATTACAATTAATAAAAATCAAATGGCGGCCCCACTGAACCGTGAATGGCCCCTTAAATTACCTTCGCTCGTCGAGGAGCAACTGGTGCTTTCAGCTCTAACTTAAGTTGCTTCTTTTAGTCTGGCACTTAGGGCCACACAGGGGAATTACGAGCATTTTCAAAGCGGAGCGACAACGCAGCGGCCACTTCGCAGCTGCGCCAGGCTTCCCAACTTAGGGTTTTTATCCCTAAATTTAGGGCCTAATTATGCACATTGGGATTTTTTAGGGCCATCAAAATTTTGGGGACTTTTTTTAGGGGCGTAAATAAATTTTTAAACATCACAACTACTTTTTCATATTTAACTGACCAAAACGAAAAAACAAAATGTCAATGGAATTCGGGAATAAATCCATAATCTGCGTGTTTCTTTATCGCTCAACCCATATTGGCGGGTGGCAAAAATCACAACTAATGCTGTTTCCTTTACATGTGTCAGTATTTTCGACATTTTCCGATCGAACAACGCCTATTTGTCACTAATGCCTTTTGATCATAGTCCTACTTAGAAATTGTGAAAATTATTGTTAATTGGTCGTGTCACGTGTGTAACTATTAGGCATTGTTAACAAAAAAAGAACTTTCTTTTTCTTAGAAGTCCTTTTTTAAATAACATTTCATAATCGTCACAATCAATATGAATAAATCAATTGAAGGCGCTAGTATCATCGTTGCTTAGCCCTGAATAGTAACAAAATTATACAGGGCTTTTTTGGGGTATTAAATATTGCATTTAGGGTTATTTAGGGGGATTTCATCTTGATGTTATCTTGGTGTAAATTGTTTTAAGAGTTGGTAACCCTGAGCTGCGCAGCGTTCACGCGGCGGATGCGCAACGGATTCGCCGCGTTTTTCTGCGTGGCCGCCACAAAAAAACAATGACTTTCAGACTTAACTCCGCGGTAAATCGCATAGCGGATGCGATTGGAATCGCGTTGCGCATCCGCGGCGTGTTCGTTGCGTCGTCGCTCCGCTTTGAAAACTTTCGCAAAACACCAGTGTGGCAACTCCCTTAACAACGAGGGGCAACTGGGAGACTATTAACAAGAAAATAAAAGTTCGTCCCCCTCTCCCCCCAAAGGATGGTAAAACATGGTGTTTCAGTGTTTTCGTGGTATTGTCCAGCCACCACAGGGACTCGCCGTTTTTTCCATTTTAAATACGGAGTATAATTACATAACAAGGTTTTAATAATTCATAGAACAATAAAACGGATATTTATTTTTACCTAGTCACCAAACATAGATTTGCTTCTACAGCTATTTAAATAATTATTTTAGTTAAGGTGAGACGATGACGTAACTAGCTCCGCCAGTAATTTATTTGTATTGATTGTAGCGATTATGAGACTGTTAAAAAATACAATGGAAAAGGAACGTATTAAGATTTTTTTGAAATGTATGTACCTACTTGTGTAATATTTTCTTCGTTCAAGTAACCATAATTCTTTTTTAACCCCTGACGCAAAAAGAACGGGGTTTTATAAGTTTGACTTGTGTGTGTGTGTGTCTATGGCATCGTAGCTCCCGAACAAGTAAACCGATTTTGATTTTGTTTTTTATTGCCTAAAGTGGCCACTTAATTGTAGTAGGAAGACATCATGACATAATTTTGTCTCTAAAATTCTTAATACTTGCCTTTATGGATTCACTATTGTACTTTTGTACAATGATGAAAGTAAACCTAAATGTCTCATAATCGCTACAGTTTATACAAATCTATTGGCGACGTAAGTTTCGTCGTCAAATTTTAAATTAATGCCCAACATAGGCCAAAATACTCATATTTCAAAATGCTCATAATAGTTCTTCTTCCACGGTAGGCACAGCGGCATGACTGTGCTCCGGCATTGTTGATGTCTATGAGCGGCGGTTACCATTTACCATCAGATGGGCCGCAAGTTCCTCTGCCTATTTTAAGCAATAAAAAAAATGCTGGTCTGCCACCTATCACATAAAAAATATATATTTATAAAAGAAAATGCTAATAAATAGATAAATGTATCTAAAATACTATAATAAATAGTGTTGGTTGTGTTATTTTATTTTTACTTCGTTGATCAAATTTACTTCGAATCTTAAACCTTTCTGCGACATGTGTATCATTTTTGATACACATCACATGACATATTCATTATGAGGCCAGTACCTGATTGACCTCACACTTCACACACACGCCTATTTATTTAGAATATTTTCATTATATAACTGTGTATTTACCTACCAATCGTCTGTTCTCGTACTCACCTTTGTCTGTAGTTTTAATGTGTCAATGTTACCTATGTTTTCTTATGAGTGTTCATTGTTAAATTATTTATTGTGATGGTCAATAAAATGTTTCTTTCTTTCTTTCTTTATTAAAATTTAAAGCTTGGCGTTGAAAGTGTTAAGGTGACAAGTGATTTATTTTAAGTGTTGTTATTAAGGCGACGGGTAGCCCTAACTAGCTACACCAATCGATTTAAATTGTTAGCTACTAAACCGTATCTATTTTAAACAATTTCTGGGTTATAACTTGTCGGCAATCACTTATACTATTTATTAAAAAACCATGCAAAAAGGTTGGGTCTAACGCGTACGCGAAAAACTGATTCACGCCAAAAGTGGCCACTTTTGGCGTGAATCAATTTTTCGCAGACAAAAACGGACCCAACATTAGTGCATGGTTATTTAATAAATAGTATAAGTGATTGCCTAGAGGTTGTAACCCCGAAATTGTTTAAAATAGATACGGTTTAGTAGCTAACAATTTATATCAATTGGCGTCGCTAGTGTGCCAAAAGTATTTCAATGAATGCTTTTTGGAGAGTATTAAAACATTTTTAGTGCACTTGCACAATCAATATAAATTAAGTGGCGGCGCTAATTTCGTAGTGGACTGTAATATTGATAATAATATCAATTTGTGCTATATTTTTATGCGCTTACTTGTTTACATGTATTGTTAATGTTACATATTATTTACCTATTTTAATATTTAAGGTGCCTGTTTTAGTACATATACGCTATGAGCAGATAATAAAAAAGTACACATAAATAATAAAATTCCATGAATGGATCGATAATATTTATGACTTTTCTAAAGATGGAATTCAAGGATGCGGTATGTACGGTTTATTTGGCAATCAAATGTGTAATCTTTAGGGTTATCTTATTAGTTCTTAAAGAGATTGTTGTAGTAACATCCGTTTACATATCTAAATAAAAAAAGCGTCAATGAATGAAGTTTCTTTTATTTATCACATTCGAGTTTGCTCTCAAACTGAAATGTTATCTAACCCAAGATAGCTCTCAGGTAAGCTGCTCAGTTTTATTCAGAAAGTTTAACTATGTAAGAGCATGGACTAATATAATTAGTCCATGGTAATAGTAAGGCTCGGTTTCACTAAGTAGGTACTCATCATGGCTGGATATGTCTCTCATATCTTACAGATGTTGATGATGATAACATTTAAGAACTTGTGTTAATTTGTCATGTCATCGATAATATTATGATCGAAAATGCATGTAGTAAAACCAGAACTAGCGCTTTATCATATTTTTTTTTTAATAATAATAATAATATTTCACAACATCACATACATTGATCTGACTCCTAGATAGGCAGCTCAAGCAGCTGTGTTACGGATATCAGAATCAACAGTGGGATTGCAAATGTATGCATATAATACTTTTCTTTTGTAAATACATACTTATAATGCATAGTGCACAACACCCAGACCCATACAAACAAACATGTTCATGCACACAAATGTTTGTACTGTGCGGGGATCGAACCCGCAACCCTTGTATCAGAGGCAGCGTTCACTACCACTGTTCCAATTGGGTCGTCAAAATATAAATAAAATAGATAGATATAATGTATTGCACAAAATACACAACATAAGGAGAACAGACGGCCGTGGCGGCGGAAAGGTCTTCGAGTGGAGGCCACGTACAGGAAGTCGCAGCCGTGGCGCCCCCCACAAGCTGGACCGACGATCTGGTGAAGGTTGCGGGAATCCATTAGATGCGGGCGGCACAGGACTGATCTGTGTGGAGAACATTGGGGGAGGCCTATGTCCTACAGTGGACGTCTACTGGCTGAAATGATGATGATGATGTAGGATATATTTTGTTACATACTTGCTTATTATACTAATGACAGAATCATTATTGACAAACATTTTAGTAGATAATAATTAGGTTAGTGAACCGTATCTAGAACTTATCGCCAGTGCGGTCCCACCCACTTCATTAGCATAACTTATTCATTATTAGTATCTCGAGCATGTATGCTAATGTCAAACCTTATTATCTTTTGTCAACAAAGTTTCTAAAGAACAAACCGGTTACTAGTCGGCGTCGTACTCTCCGAATCATAAGATGTATTTAACGCGAAAAATTTTAAAACATCTTAGAAGTGATAAACTAAATAGTTACCGAAATTTAGTGCAAATACCAGTGCACCATTATTTAAAACTAGATATAAAAGGCAAACATTTAAAGTTTCCATATGTGTGGCTGAGAGACAATTGCCAATGCGAACAATGCTTCCACAAAGTCAGCCAAAAGCAGGATATTAGATTGGACCAAATTCGACTTAAACATCAAACCTAAAGACGTCGTTAAAGGCGAGAACACCGTGCAAATATCATGGACTGATGGACACACTTCGGAGTATAGGATAAACTGGCTCAAATTCAGGAGTTTCACGGAAGAAAACCAGCGAAGATACAATGAGACAATATACAAGCCAGCGAAAATCACTTGGAATAAGGATACATTCAATGAAGCATTCACCAAACACGACTACAACGAGATCTTGAACAGTGACGAGGCTCTTTACGACTGGTTACACAACCTATCAGTTTATCGGTGTTGCCCTTATCCAGAACACTCCTCATTCTGCAACAGCGATGGACGCTATCGTCAAGAAGATAGGCTTCACCAAACAAACGCATTACGGCGTCAAGTTCGTCGTCCAAAACGTACCGAATACGAGCAACGTTGCATATTTGTCTAGCAATTTGCAGATGCACACAGACCTTCCCTACTACGAATACTGCCCTGGAGTGAACCTGTTACACTGTTTAATCCAAACGGAAAGCGCAGGAGGCGACAATACGCTCTCCGACTGTCATTACGTGGCAAACTATATGAAGGAAAATCATCCAGATGAGTACCAGATTTTGACCAAAACTGAAGTGGAGTGGTCTGATGTTGGAACTGAGGACGGCAACGAATTCTTCAAACTTCATCGAGCGCCTGTCATCTGCCTTGATAGTCACGACGAAATATTGAGGATAAACTTTTCTATACCCCAGAGGGGTAGCCATTTCCCTGGGCCAATAGAGAAGGTGGTGCCTTGGTATAAAGCTCACAGGCTGTTTTTCGAATTGAACCGGCGTTTTGCAGCGAACTTCAAGACCAAAGCTGGCGACATTTTGGTGTTCAATAATATTAGGTTGCTACATGGACGCAACGCGTACGAGGATTCTGGCAATAACGTGAGGAAGCTAATCGGCGCTTACGTAGACTGGGACGAGATATACTCGCGACTGCGCTGCCTGACTGTAAAGTTAAAGAATGAAGATGGTATATAGGATAGCTTTGAAATAATAAAATGCTAAATAGTAGAATTGTTTTAATTTTGTCACCTCAAATATTGTAGCAAGCAAACGGATCACCATGCCAAAAGTAATCACTGCCGCCCTAGAATGATTCATTGCCAGCATGTGTGCTTTTATGAAAGAGGTAGTTATAATTATTAACCTATAATAGATCATCATCATTTCAGCCAATAGACGTCCACTGCTAGACATAGGCCTTCCCCAATGTTCTCCACACAGATCGGTCCTGCGCCGCCCGCATCCAATGGATTCCTGCGATCTTCACCAGATCGTCGGTCCACCTTGTGGGGGGCGCCACGGCTGCGACTTCCTGTGCGTGGCCTCTACCTTTGCGCCCCAACGGCCGGATTATAATAGGTAATGTGTCAAAAACCTGGTGATCTTCAAGAAAAGAGCTTATGCTCCCCTTAAGAGCCGGCAACGCATCTATGATGCCCCGTGTGTCGCAATGTCCATGGGCGGCAGTAATCACTTACCATCAGGTGTGCAGTCTGCTTGTTTATCCGCCACAATTTTTTTTTCTCACACATTTGCAATCGGCTTCTTAGCCATGATCAGATATTATCTGGGATGGATTAGTTTGGAGTGATTCCATTGAATGTCTCCATAAAGTATGATTATGCATCATTGGCCTGCAGTTTCGGCTGTCAAGGTCTAAGATATGCCATCTTTTAAGCCTCTTCACATTTTCTTGGTCTAATGACAGGTTCTTGGCTAGTATATTGCTGTGTTCTTTTAGTCTCTCTTTGTATCTTTTGGCATAGCTGTTGACCTCCTCCCTTACAGTTGGCATTTCGAGGTACTAATGTATTTCTGAATTTCTCACGTACCAGTGTGCGTTGAAGACCGTTCTTAGTGCGATGTTTTGAAATCTCTGGAGTATCTCCAGGTTGGAATTACTGGCAGAACCCCATAGTTGTATCCCGTAAGTCCAGCAGATAGGCTTTATGATGACTTTGTAGACAAGTAGTTTGTTGCTGAGTGAAAGCCTAGCATGACGTCCCAGGAGCCAGGACCAGTTTTTAAGCTGTATGTTTGCCTCTGTTCTCTTGGCCTTGATATGGTTTGCCCAAGTTAATCTTCTATCCAAGTGAAGTCCCAAGTATTTCACCGTGTTATTGGTAGGTAAGGTTTTACCACCCATTGAGACAGGAACACAATCCTCTTTGCGTTGTGAGAATGTCACATGCGTTGATTTACTGACACTTGGTTTAATTTTTCGTGTTTGGAGCCACTGTTCTATTTTAATTAACCGCCATAATGTAAAAAAAAGTTGTGACAATACTGTGTTTGTATATTTTTTTTTATTTTTGTAATCAAAAGAGCTCTCAATGTTAGAAACATCGTTGAAAGAATTACTTGATTCTCATTTAAACTACCTGAGATATCATAACTTTAAAATCACATTATTTTGGGCAAATCCAAAACGTTCCATGCTTCCACTACCAAACATCACACACAAGTATTTTGCATGCATTTTATTTGAATTTTGTATCGTAGCTATATCAAATGTTTCGTTTATGTCAATAGTTCTATTATAATAGCTGGTGCAAATTGTATGGGTTATTCAATGGTATAATTATTTTTTAATAATTTCATACTATAGCGAGACAGCGCCCTCTATCGCGCCCTAAGCGCAATGCCTTGCTGCCGGTTAGGTACCGCTAGCACTTATTTTCTGCCATGTTAGTTCCGTAAACGCCCGCAGGGCAATACTGGTTTGATTGGTACGGGAGTTCCTCTCCCCCCACACCTACCTCACTCTCTCGCTAACCAACCGCGTCCATGTTAAGTTGTTGCTCCGATATAAATAATTATTATCTTGTGTTAATTTGAGACAATATACGAAAATATATCTCCATAAAGTGTTTTGGCTACCTACCAACCAACCCTCACAGTACTAACACTACCCACTCCCAAAGTAGCTACGCTATAAGTGATCGCCCAACGTGTGTTAGTGAGTGGTGTGGACGCGAAGGTCTGCCGCCATTTTGGGTTTGGAAAACCGAATTATTAGGAAAATGCCAAGAACCAGGAGCCGAAGTTCGTTGCCGAGGGAGGCAAACCTCAATGAAACTATTATTCCGGCCGAAATTAACGCCGAGGAGTTGGTCAATGAAGACGCCGCGACTGAAACAGCAACCGAAGGTGCCACGGGAAGCAGCGCGGGCGCGTCCATCTTAATGACTCAGGAACATTTCGCCGCACTGATGGGACAGTTGCAGCAATCACAAGCAGAATTTTGTCAAATTCTATTACAAGAAGTACGATCATCTACACCAGTAATGCATCAGGTACAAACGGAGCCGTCGCTTACTATGAGGAGTACGAGCTGTCCGACAGACAGGGCCGCCGCCCCGGTTGGTGCTAATTTCATTACTTGTAGTGCAAGGTTTAGTGGCTCGCAGAACGAGTCTGTCGAGAATTTTATCGATGCAGTCGAAATTTTTAAAACTGCCGCCAACGTTTCCGACGAAAACGCACTGAGAGGACTTTCATTATTATTATCACATTCCGCCGCAACTTGGTGGCAAGGTATAAAACAATATACGAAAACATGGAGCGAAGCAATAGATCGCCTGAGGAGCGCATTTGGGGAACGAAGAGCACCGTTTCAAATATATAAAGAATTATATAGTATGCAGCAAGGAAAGTTAAACACAGAGTTATTTGTCGCACAAGTACGCGCTTTATTTGCTAAATTACCAGAAAACGACATCTCACAGAAGGTACAATTGGATATGACGTTTGGGTTGTTAGACGTCCGTATAAGAAAAAGAATAGAAAGGGACACATTGTCTTGTTTTGAAGATCTTATAAGGAAGGCTCGAAGCATAGAAGATGCGATGCAGGAGCGCTTGCAGTCGCCGGGTGCACCGTCGCGTGGGCCATTCTCCGCGCAGTTTCGTGGGTCGTCCGCAGTGCCACCGCCGGGACAGTCTGCCGCGCCACCGCCGATGCGGGTATCGCAGCCGCAAGGTTCGCACTGGGTGCCGCCGTCGGGTGGGCCATTGCCGCCACCGCCGCCACAGTCGCGTACGTCGCAGTCATATGGACCGCCGCCGCCGAGGTCGCGTGCGCCGCCGCTGGGTGGGTCGCCGCATTTGCCGCCACCGCCGCATCATGGATCCCTGAAAACAGACAAAAAGGAAAGTAAAAATTTGTATTGTTATGGCTGTGGTGAAATAGGAATAATAAGAGCAAGATGTCCAAATTGTAGTAGTTATAAGTACAATAAGTTTTATGCGTGTGAGACCACCAATGTTAATATGCAGGGGGAGTCAACTGTATGTAACAATAGGGGTTACACTAATGGTAATAAGAGACCAATATTAAATATCGAAATATTAGGTGGGAAAGGTATTGCATTAGTGGATTCAGCCGCTAAAGGCTGTGTAGCTAGCCAATCAATGTATAATTTTTTAATAAAAAGTGGTCAATGTTTTGATAAGCAAATTAGAGATGTGAAGCTTGCAGATGGTTTATCTAGGAAAATGGAGGTTTTAGTTACCTCAGTGAATGTGAAAATGTTACATAAAATAATTGAAACTGAATTTATTGTTTTTCCAGATGCTTGTAACAATCAATCTTTATTAGGGATAGATTTTTTGAACAAAGCCAAATTAGTTTTTGATTTTGGTAAATCATTATGGTACTTTTCGGACACGAAGCACCGGAAGTACAGGTTGTTTTATGAGGATTTAAATGATAAATGCAATAATGTGTCTGATAGGGAGGAATGTATGTACTCGCCTAATCTTTATGTAACGAATAGAAATTACAATTCTAATGTGGATTCAAATAATGAATGTCATAATGTGTCTAACCAAAGTAGTGTTTCTGTAAATGTTTGTAACAATGATAATGTATGGCCAGCGAATGAGCGAGGACGCTTTCATCCTCTGGAGGGGGAGTATATAGCGAGACAGCGCCCTCTATCGCGCCCTAAGCGCAATGCCTTGCTGCCGGTTAGGTACCGCTAGCACTTATTTTCTGCCATGTTAGTTCCGTAAACGCCCGCAGGGCAATACTGGTTTGATTGGTACGGGAGTTCCTCTCCCCCCACACCTACCTCACTCTCTCGCTAACCAACCGCGTCCATGTTAAGTTGTTGCTCCGATATAAATAATTATTATCTTGTGTTAATTTGAGACAATATACGAAAATATATCTCCATAAAGTGTTTTGGCTACCTACCAACCAACCCTCACAGTACTAACACTACCCACTCCCAAAGTAGCTACGCTATAATACTTTTAAAATGCGACTTACCCATGTATCTTTGAATGACCATAAAACCGGCTAGATGTTATATTTTTAATTGAGAATACAAATACAAATACAAATCATTTATTGCATGTCACATGAAAATAGGTTGTTACAAATATGGATAGATACAATGTGACGCCCTGTAAGGGCATAGCAACATAACAAAGGGCCTACTAAGTTCCTGCGTCCTACGTAAATTATAGAATATTATTAACAATAACAATATTTAAATTCTACATACACATACAATTCTAAATTAACAATGAAATCGATTTTTCTATTCTAATCTATTCTATTTTTATAACATTAAATAATAATTGTAATTGAGAATTGAACTGTATAGCTTAAATTAATTAATTGATTTATTTATAATAGATTACTTTATTTTATCATTGAAAAATTCCTGTACATTATAATAGCATTTTTTAATTAAGAATGTCTTTAAATTTTTTATAAAAAGTGGAAGATTATTTATATTTTTTATGTCATTTGGTATATGATTATATATTTTAATTAACATGCTATGAGGGCTTGTCGAGTTTAGTTTTAGTGTTGAAAAAGGGATTTTTAGTTTATTCTGATACCTATTGTTTCTTCTCATTCTTTTCTCAGGTGAATATAGGGTTTGGTTATTTTTAATAAACTTGCATGATTCCATTATGTAAAGTCTGCTAGAGAATTTTTGCTATTGGTACATATTTACCTATATTTTGATAAAATATTTATATTTTGTATAATTTCGAGTTTCGTCCAGTACCCTATTGATTATAGAACTTAAGTCCAATGCCTTCCTTTTTCTAATAACACAATGACATAAGGGGCAGTGGCACAAAAAATATTTTGAAGAGATTCTTAATACTTAGTCTCCTGATTTGAATCATATCATCCTCGTCCCTTATATCATAATAACCATCAGGAAATCCTACTGCAGCTTAAGCATAATAGAGTTATCTTTGACACTGGCTAAGGTGTTGTCCAAGTACCAAAATACTGGGGTTGGATACCCGATAAATAATCAGATGTCAATTTTGAAAAACAACAGTGTGGTGGGAGATGCACTCCACTACCATTTAGTACATCTAGTTCAGTACCGTTGTTTGAAATTTCCTAGTACTTTATTTATTTGAGCAAACTAATAATCACGTCTACGATTCATTGCAATGTTTTCTGTGAAGGAATAATTGGCATTTTAAATATGTATGACAACTAAATAAATTTATATCCATAAACATACATGTGAGTAATATGTAATATGACTAAATATACATACATAACTATATAATACAATTAACCTACTTATACTACAATTAACTCATAAAAAAAAACAGAAACTACGAATACCATATAATAAGACATAAAGAAAAGACCTCCTGTATTTATAAAATAATATATTCTTAATCTAACTACTAACAAACACTAGTAATTTTGTAGCAACTAACCTATCACGTTAATCCTTATACTAAAGTTCAATGTAGGTCTCTAACCTAAAACTTCTTATGGGAAAACTCCTCAAAGGTATAATATTATCCATTTCCTTACTGCTCCTACTCACTTCCACCAGCGGGAACTCTTCGAACTCTGGGTTAGTAGCAATAGCCACTGCTGTGGACTCGTTCGTATGGATATGTATGGTAAAACTGGTGTCTTCCGGCAGGTTTTGGAACCTATCATTAGTTGACAAATTCAAACAAAATGCCCTTAAATTCTGCTCCACCTGAATCAGATAAGCATCGGTAGTGTCGTCATATTGTTCGTTTTTGTGAACATCGAACACGAACTTTAAAATCGGCTCATATTCAACATTCGTTATCGCAAACACTACTCTGCTGAGATGCCCGTTTTTCAGACATTCCCGAACGCTTTTCAGGCATAAATCGATATATTGGGTAATTTCTGGATGGATACATCTGTAAGCGACAACGTTGTACTTTTTTCTCGTCTCAAAAACGCTTTTAGGATATACAGAACCGAAGTAAAGGATATAATGAAATGCAACTGCTAAGAATTCTACAACGATATCTTGAAAACATGGGTCCATTGTATATTCTTTTTCGTAGACATATTTTATACTTGTTTATTTTCCTTTATCTTTGGCAATAACAGGCATTTCATGTAACAATTAACCGAAAAAACTTTGTTTTGATGAAAGGTTTGATGACTCGCGTTCGGTTTTTTTCGGACACTTGACACTTTGACAGTGACAGTCAGTAGGGATGTCGATATTCTGAATGTCATATTTATCGATGTTGAATAAACATCGATGTTTTAACATAGATGGATCGACTTCGATACCATCGCAACATCGATGTTACCTGAATAAAATATCGAAACGTCAATTATTCTTTGGGTCTATCGTGCAGTAGGTGTACTAGCTAATAGCTTCTACTAAATATTGCATAGTTTTTGGCAGATGACTATTATGTTTCCACTATTTTTCGCTAGATGATACTGATCAAAGTAATCGGAGTAAGCCCTCAGCCGTACGAATAAGTTTGTTTTTTTTTGTTTTTTGTAATGGCTGCTATTGTGTTTGCTTATGCCAAACACATTTTAAAAGTTTGTTTTAATTTCTCAAGAGATTAATAACAAAAACTGTCTCTGTCACACACTTGATGAGTGAGGTGTTGTTTTATGAGTGAACTTGTTAAGCGATTTACTACTGATTTTGTAAACTTCGGAGTCTCAGTAAGAGTGCATTTATCTAATAATTAAAACTTTTCATAAAAAGAATACACAGTTTTGTTTCCAAAAACATCGATGTTATAGAAATATCGATGTATTTCGATCGATATTTGACGCTTACATTGATCCTTTTGATTCGATGTTAACATCGATATTTTTCTAATATCGACATCCCTAACAGACAGCCAGCAGCGCGTTTTGTTGACACTAACCAACACTAACTGACATTTGGACGTACATAGTTATGCTACAACGTTCCAATCCACAAGGTGGTCAAAATCGAGTTTTCATGCTCAAGCTACGTATTTAGGACCGTTCTATCTACTGCTGAAGACACTGACACTCTTATCATAGTGATTATTGAAATAACTAAGCCGTCCAAACGACAAAACGCCCCAAAAGACCCAATTATATCCTTAAAATGTGTCAATTCATTTGGATCGTATTTTTTAATTTGTTTTGGAAAAAACAATGGTCCAGTCAACTTGGAAAGTTTAGTAAAAATGTGAAAATATCTATTTCTAAAAAACGTTCCAAAACGTATATACTAGTAGGAACATACATTTATCTAGTCATGAAACGATCCATCACTTTTGCATTTCTTATATTATAAGGTCTTGTTAAAAAAATAAAACGTATTATTTATTTTGCTAGGTAACAAACTGAAACTTGAAGGCAGCTAAAATAATTAGATTTCTTAATATTGTTCGTAATGAACTATTTTTTCTTGTAATAGGTGGCAGACGAGCAAACGGATCACCTGATCGTAAGCGATGGCCGCCGCCCATAGACACATGCAACACAAATAGAGTAATGACAAAAGTTTGATTTTGTATGGTTGAAAAATAAATTATATTAGCTTAAACTATTGCATACGTTACTTAATAAAGAACTTAGATACTGACCTGAAAACAATTGAAAATTAACAATGGTACTACATTATGCTCATAGTGCTCTCAGAAAAAAAAAATATATACTAACCTGTGCGGATAAAGAAGGGGATGAGAAATGGCGGCGCATCTATTCACTTCTCGCTCGCAAACTATTTGCGTCTATACTCGCACCCGACGCAAATAGTGTGCGAGCGAGAAGTGAATAGATGCGCCGCCATTTCTGATCCCATTCTTTATCCGCACAGGTAGTAGGTATCTTTGGTTCAATAGTATGTAGCTGTAATAAACTTTTTTTTGAAAGGCTGCCAAGCATGACGTGTCCCTAAATAGGATCTTTTTCTTAAACTGCTGCAACTGAACTTTGCAATAAATTAAAGTCGGCACATTCGTATCTCACCAGCCTATTACGACTTCCGTAGCTTTTGAACTTACTCTACTCTCTCTCCGAGTAGGTACCTACTCAGTGCATGAGAGTCCTTTTTTCGAAAGCTAATTTTGCGCCAATACTATCTAGGTACCTACCTACTACATGTAGGTAAGTATATATGTGGGAAACCAGTGACTAAATGGGCGAATTAACCTTTCTGCTAGAGCACAGGCCAAGAGTGATGGTAGCATAATGGATAAGAACGCGCGCCTTCATAAGGGGAGGTCGGAGGTTTGAATGTGAACTTTAAATTTGGGAAGGGGGTGCCTTTAATAGTAAAAGTGAGTTAAGAAGGTGACTAGGAATGCACCCACAGCCCAAACTACTGACCCTAGAAACTTTAAATTTGGGAAGTGGGTGCCTTTAATAGTAAAAGTGACTTAAGAAGGTGACTAGGAATGCACCCACAACCCGAACTACTGACCCTAGAAACTTTAAATTTGGAAATGGGGTGCCTTTAATAGTAAAAGTGAGTTAAGAATTAATTGTGAAAAATTTCAAATCCAAGATGGCCGCCGTCAGAAAATGACGAATAACTGTTGTTCCAACTGCCTCAATATAGGTATCAAATGAAAGAGCTTTAGTTGTGTCAGGGGTTATTTAAATTTTCAATTTAATGGTATAGATGTTTTAGGAATATGTCATTTTAGGAAGTTGCCATTCTAGGAGGTTGTCATTCTAGGAGATTGTCGTTTTAGGAAGTTGTCGTTCTCAGCCTGAGGGGCGGATCCCTCGTCACAGCTGTCATATGGATATCTTTCACGGAGGTTTCTACCTATAATAATTTTTAACTTTCGATAAGTAAGTATGTATGTAAGAACAATATGGCCAATTTTTTCGATTTGATACCCAGGAGGTCTACTACGCCAAACGATATCGATTTATTCGTAACGATACGACAGTTGTTCGAAATATTCGCTAATACCCTACTATAAGAAATGTTCGTAATTTGTAAAATTTAAAAAACAATTGGCTGTTTGGCTTATTATTCTTCAGTGAGGACCATAAATGTCTGAAAAAAAAAATTATGGTCACAAATCTTATTTGTATAAAAAGTTTGTATTCAAAAGTTTTATAAACACAGAGTACTTTTAATTAGTTTCAAATACAAATCATAGTGTTCTGTGCTGCAAATTTTATTTGGAAAATTAGTAAACTTGTGAGAACCAGTGAATTAACAATTGTGTGTATTTACCGTATTTATTTATCTGGGTGTTCTTTTCTGATTGATCATTGACAAACATGGTTTTAATGTTTTAGAATTATGTCGAGCTGCAGTGGTGGTTATATTCTTTGATTTATGTAAATCAAATCCAATCGTCATTCACCACAACCGAAATCTATTTAACAGTGGTAAAGGAAGATACTAGTCCGGAGAAGAAAATATGGGTCATTAAATGCAAAATCACAACGAAACGATACTCTTCACGATAACATCAGAGACGTCGTAGCAATGTTCCTTGATTTGACGTTGGTAAAGCTGTCAAATTCAAATATTCGTATCGATAAAAACTGTGTTAGAGTAGGGTTTTTGTAAGAACTGTCAAAGTAATATCGTTCGTAGATTCGTATAAACGACATTCGATACGATGTTACTTATAGTAGGCCTCGACACGACTATTGGCACGATATATCGTTTATCGTTTGGCGTAGTAGACCCCCTTGCCATACGATCAAAATAAAAAAAATGGAGTTTTATATCTTTTTAAAATAAATTAAAGAAATGCTAACTTATGGATTCATCAAGGTAGTTGACTTTCTTCCATCCTGTATAGTAAGGTAATTGGATTGCCACTGGCAGATTTTGACTGGCTGAGGTTTGGCCCTTTCTGCCTAAGGCAAAGATAAAAAAACAGATCAATGGTCAGACACACAAAGGGAGACCTCCAAATTGGAAGTATAAGTACTTACAAAAATAAAACCAAATGAAGTAAAGCATAAATAAAATGTATTTTACAACTTAGCTATAACACATTTGGATTCTACATGATCAAATTAACCAATTTTATTGGTCGGGGATATCTTCTATGCCCTGAAACAAACAAATAGGTTTATTTGTGGCTTAAGGCGAAGGGCACACTAGCGACACCAATGGATTTAATTATTTAACGGCTAAACTGGATCTATGTTTAACAATTGCAGACCGCCGGAGACTCAGCAAACGTGATTTATTTATTTAATAAGAATACACAAATCTTATCAATAATTTTGCTTACCCGATATGGGTAAACTGTTTATTGTATTATTGTTATGAGGACCTAAACTGGGCACCAAGGATCTCAGCAATCAGTAAGAGACTTTGAAAACTGCTGCATATTTTAATTCTAAGAGAATCTGCTAGCACTGACCTCATCACCAAAGTATATTTAGCCTTAGTCCAAACTCATCTCACCTATTGTGTAACGGTGTGGGGGTGTAAGGGGTCCCGCTCAACATCTAACGGGGCCTAAGTCAACCTCACCTGCACGTGGCGCACCCTGCTGCACAACAGACGAGGCTCTGGCGTTCCCCACCAACCCGCACTGGGCCAGCGTGGTGGGTGTAGGCCCAAACCCCCCCTATGTTTAGTAAAACTAATACAAGGCCCCAAGTGCCCGGCGGTACCGGAGGCCGAGCCAGCGACGACGGAAGCGGGCGAGGCGCCGGAACCAGGGGTGCCAAGAATCCCCGGGTGGCGAAAACACACCGTCAAACGACCTTGGCCCTGGCAACATACAACACACGCACACTGCGGACCGAAGAGAAGCTGCTGGAACTAGAGGAAGAATTTAGCAGAATTCGCTGGAGTATCGTAGGATTATCCGAAGTCCGACGACAGGGCGAGGATACGATGATCCTTAAATCCGGGAACCTGCTTTATTTCCGGGAGGTCGAAGATCTGTCCAAAGGTGGAGTCGGGTTTATTGTCCACAAGTCTCTCGTGAACAGCATTGTACAAATCGGAAGTGTGTCGAATAGGGTGGCGTACCTTACACTCAGAATTACCAAACGGTATTCGCTAAAGGTAATACAGGTATACGCCCCGACCTCGACACACCCTGACGAGGAAGTGGAAGAAATGTATGAGGATATCTCTCGGGCAATGCATACTTCCAATACTCACTACACTGTTGTCATGGGAGATTTTAACGCAAGGCTAGGCAAAAAGGGCGATGAGGAGTCGAAAGTGGGGCAATTTGGATCTGGAATCCGGAACCACCGAGGTCAAATGCTAGCCGAGTACATGGAGAGGGAGGGACTCTACATGATGAACTCCTTCTTTAAAAAACGGCTGCATCGTAAGTGGACCTGGGAAAGTCCGGATGGCGTTACAAAAAATGAGATTGACTTCATCATGTCTACCAAGACCCGGATATTCAATGATGTCTCAGTGATCAATTCAGTGAACACTGGAAGTGATCACCGAATGGTAAGAGGCACTTTGAATCTACATGTTACATCCGAAAGGTATCGACTGATAAAATCTACGCTCCGCCCTGTAGCCATCCAGATTCAAAACCCCGAGAGCTTTCAACTCGAGCTGGAAAATCGCTTCGATTGCCTAGAGAGCTGCTCAGACGTGGACATATATAATGACAGGCTCGTGAAAGCTGTTCTTACGGCGGGTGCAAAGGTCTTCAGACCTAGCCGTACGAAAAAAGCCAGTAAAATCTCGAAAGGCGGAAAATGGTTCTGCAAACCTCTGATGAAGCTCGTCAACGACGGCAGCTCAGCAAGCGCATCTCCAAGTGCCTGACCCGGGACATACGCCGATTTAATACGGAACGTATTAAAGAGGCTATAGAGCGGAACAAAGGCTCCTAAGTGTTCACCAGAGACCTGGCTATTGGAGAGAGCTTGCTGACCAAGCTGAAAACAGAGGATGGCAGAATCGTCACGTCACGCCCAGAACTTTTGGCTGAGATCGAAAACTTTTATGGACAGCTTTACGCGACATCACGCGCACCTGTCATTCAAGCTGTTGAGCGAAGAGCCAAATTAACCCGGCACTACACCGAAGATATCCCGGACGTTAGCCTATACGAGATTAGCATAGCTCTCAAACAGCTTAAGAACGGTAAGGCACCGGGTGATGATGGAGTCACAGCGGAGCTTCTGAAAGCAGGTGGACGACCTGTCCTGAAAGCCCTTCAGAGGCTTTTCAACTCCATCATCACTGAGGGAAAGACACCCAAAGCGTGGCACTCTGGTGTGGTGAGGCTTTTCTTCAAAAAGGGTGACAAATCCCAATTGAAGAATTACAGGCCTATCACGCTGCTGAGTCACATATATAAGCTGTTTTCGAGAGTTATGACGAATCGTCTCGTACGCAGGTTCGACGACTTCCAGCCTCCCGAACAAGCTGGATTCCGAAAAGGCTTTAGCACCATAGACCACATACATACGCTGCGGCAGGTTATACAGAAGACCGAAGAGTATAATCTGCCATTATGCTTAGCGTTTGTGGACTATGAGAAAGCCTTCGACTCTGTCGAGACCTGGGCCGTGCTACAGTCTCTCCAAAGGTGCCGAATAGACTACCGATACATACAAGTGTTGCAGTCATTGTACGAAAACGCCATAATGTCAGTCCGTCTTCAGGACCAGGAATCAAAACCCATACCTCTCCGGCGAGGTGTGAGACAGGGCGACGTTATATCGCCGAAACTGTTCACCACTCTGTTGGAGGACGTGTTTAAACTTCTGGACTGGGATGGACTTGGCATCAATATAAATGGCGAGTACATGACGCACCTTCGATTCGCTGATGATATCGTAGTCATGGCTGAGACCTTGGAAGACTTAGGCAAAATGCTCGACGACCTCAATAGAGTCTCCCAACAAGTAGGTCTGAAAATGAACATGGACAAGACGAAAATTATGTCGAACTCCCATGTCGTACCCACTCTAGTAAAGGTTGGAAGCTCTACACTGGAAGTTGTAGATGAGTACATCTACCTCGGACAAAAAGTCCAGCTTGGTAAGGCCAACTTCCAGAAAGAGGTCGATCGACGAATCCAACTCGGCTGGGCAGCGTTCGGGAAGCTACGCAGCATATTTTCGGCAGATCTACCGCAGTGTCTCAAGACGAAAGTCTTTAATGCGTGTGTGTTGCCAGTGATGACATACGGAACCGAAACGTGGCCGCTTACAATGTGCCGATTAAGGAGGCTCAAAGTCACCCAGAGAGCAATGGAGAGGGCTATGCTCGGGGTCTCCCTGCGTGATCGTATCAAAAATGATGAGATCCGCAGGAGAACTAAGGTCACAGACGTAGCCCAAAGGATTGCATGCCTTAAGTGGCAATGGGCAGGGCACATAGCGAGGAGAACAGACGGCCGTTGGGGCGGAAAGGTCCTCGAGTGGAGGCCACGTACAGGAACTCGCAGCCGTGGCAGGCCTCCTACAAGATGGACCGACGATCTGGTGAAGATCGCGGGAATCCATTGGATGCGGGAGGCACAGGACCGATCTGTGTGGAGAACATTGGGGGAGGCCTATGTCCAGCAGTGGACGTCCATTGGCTGAAATGATGATGATGATGATGTGGGGTGGTGCTGCTACAACTCACCTTTTAGAAAGAGAGCAGAGGGCAGTCATCAAGGTGAAGTTCAATAAACCTAGACAGTATCCAACGGATATCCTATATAAGGAATCTAAACTTCTAAAAGACAGCTCTTTATCTATAGCTCAATCCTTCGCCACCACAAAACGATTGACATTTCAAAACTACTGCTACACAAAAGGCGTATCCATACCCGAATTTAAGTTGCAAGTCACTAGACATCAATCAATTTATACCAGGCTGTTTCTTTATAGGTATTTCAATGATTCGGAGGGTATCTACAGGATGAATGGACCTACGTCAAAATCCACCCAAGAAAACACTTACTCTTCTAAATTTTCATAGTACTGAAAAAATTATACATAGTCCTTTGTAAATGAATGATTAGTTTAATTCATTGTGCATTATCTTTAATTTAATTTCCTGCATGCTGTTCATAATTGTTTTGAAGCTTCTTTGTGTGTGTTCTTCTCCTTGCAGTAACCGTATCAATATTTTTGTATCCAGTAGTTGATATAAGCCTTGTTGTGAAATGAATTGTATTAATAATTAAAAACTGACCATTATAAGGGGTGGAGGGTTAACAACCTTGAGATACAGGATATTCCTAATTCAAGTGTCCACCCGCCATAGTCCTCACTGTTTTCTTACTTTATTGTACTGTAACTTTTACGAACTTCAGATTCTTGTTACTTATGTAGGGTAGGTATAAACGCGTTTGTAATTGTTTGTAATGTCACCCAAAATTGTAATTCTGAAGATATAGACAATAAAGATTCTGATTCTGAAATGTTTGGTCTGTTTTTGTACTCAAAACTTTTATTTACCCCAGTGATATTTAGATGTTAACTAAAGTTTAGAGTAGAAAAACAGACCAAAAATATAGTGCACAGTGATAGTAGTAGCACACTAATAGTATGCAGGTTTGCCGTCTCTGACATAATTTAATTGGTAAACATATATCCAGTTTAGTTGAATTAAATCAATTGGGAACCCTAGTGCACGGTACCCTTCGTCATAACAATACAATAATAAAGAATTTTATTTAATGAATAGTCATAGTAAATTCAGTTGCATTTTTTGTTGCTCACTTTAAGCCGGGTAGAATTTACCAGCATGCACCTAGAAAGTCTACAAAGGATCATCAAGGGAGTACTTAAATATATATTAATATTAAAGAAGTTTTGAGCAAAATATGTTCATCTAATAAAAAAGTAGTTGTTTGTGGAGATTTTAATATCAACATTTTAAATAACTCACAGAACTCTGTTAGGTTTCTGAATCTCTTTAAATCATTTAATTTACATCATCTTTTCAACGAACCAACGCGAGTCACACCCACCTCAGCTACTTGTTTGGATAACATATTTTGTAACTGTGAAGTTATGGACAAGTCCATAATAAATTTTATCAATTCTGACCATAGTGGTCAAATGACTGTGTTTGAGCACCGTCATGCCCCTTCTTCATATAGTTTTGTATGTAGACCAATCACCGAAAACCGTATAAATAAATTTAAAGAAACTATCTCACAAAAGTTGTCTACATTGTCCTATAATGAAGGAAATGTAAACCAACATTATGATAAATTATTTAATGTCGTTGAAAAAGAATTTAATGGTATCTTTACCAAAAGAACCATTAAAACAAATACCTCTAAAACCAAATTCAGTGACTGGGCCACTACAGGTATTTATAAAAGTAGAAAGAGGTTATTTGAATTGTATGATATTAAGGCCAACTCTAATGACCCAACGACATTAGAATATGTTAAGAAATATTCAAAGATATTTAAAAAAGTATGCGCAGAGGCCAAATCAAATTACTTTAAAAATAAGATAATGAAAGCTAGTAATAAAAGTAAAGTTACATGGAAAATTATAAATAAAGAGACTTGCAAAAACAAAACACAACACAGCAAGGTCTCTCTTAAAATTGATGGCAAATCTATTGATACAGACTCGGAAGTGGCAAACACATTTGAGTCATTCTTTTCAAACATCCCAGTCACTACCACTAAAACATTAAATTCGAGTCCGCATCTCGCTGCTTCTCTCATCAAGTCGCATGTAGATGAGTGCACCACATCTTTTAGATTTAGTCATGTAAACTCAGAGATTATTCTTAAAACATTTAAAGATTTAAATATTAAAAAGACTGAAGACGCATGGGGAATTTCGATAGATATAATAAAAAATATAATACACTCTATCGCACCCCACTTAGCTATAATATTTAACGAATGTGTTGACGAGGGTCAATTTCCAAATAAGATGAAAATTAGTAAAATCATACCTTTATTCAAATCTGGAGAAAGGAGTGACCTGTCTAACTTTAGGCCAATATCCATATTGCCAGCACTCAGTAAAATATTCGAAAAAATTATATTTACTCAACTTTTGTGTCATTTTAATATTAATAAATTACTGCATGAAAAACAGTTTGGATTTACTAAAGGAAAATCCACTACTGATGCAGGAGTGGCTCTTATCAAACATGTTTTTGATGCGTGGGAGAAAAAGCAGGATGCAATAGGTGTTTTCTGTGATTTGTCGAAAGCATTTGATTGCGTTAATCATGAAACACTATTGATGAAGTTACGGCATTACGGTGTATTGAATAACGCACTTGATATGATTCGATCTTATTTGTCTGATAGAATTCAAAGGGTTAATGTTAATGGAATCGACTCTTCTGGCGCTCCCCTATTAATGGGTGTGCCCCAAGGCTCAATATTGGGGCCTTTGTTGTTCTTAATATACGTAAATGACCTTCCATACTTTACGAAAGATCTATGTGAGATAATGTTATTTGCTGACGACACTTCCTTGATTTTTAAGGTTGATAGATATAAAGAATCAATTGACGACGTAAATGATACTCTCTCGCAGGTATTGCACTGGTTTACGACTAACAATTTACTGCTTAACTCAAAGAAAACTAAATGTGTAAAATTCATTATGCCAAATGTAAGGCAGGTCGATACTAGTATTAAGATGAACAATGAATCTATTCAAATCATTAATTCCACAGTTTTTCTCGGTATAAATATAGATGCGAAATTGCAGTGGAGCCCCCATATTGCTGCCTTGGCAGGAAGACTAAGTTCCGCTGCATATGCAGTAAGAAAAATTAGGCGTCTGACTGATATCGAGACGGCAAGGCTGGTATATTTCAGCTATTTCCACAGTGTGATGTCATATGGTCTATTGTTGTGGGGGTCTGCTGCTGACATACAAACTATTTTTGTATTACAGAAAAGGGCCATCCGCGCTATATACAGCCTTAGATCACGTGACTCACTTAGAGAAATATTTAAAGAAATAAATATTTTAACCGTGGCTTCCCAATTTATCCTCGACTGCATTATGTATGTACGTAAGAACTTGCACACTTTTCCAAAAAAGTCCGATAGTCATAGTCTTAACACTAGAAATAAACATAGGCTTGCCGTCCCGGTTCTCAGACTACATAAAATCGGTAATTCATTTGTTGGCTTAAGTATTAAGATATTTAATAAGATACCATAAAATGTCATTAACCTATCACTGGATAAGTTTAAGTCTCATATCAAAACCTGCCTAATGAAGAAAGGTTACTATAGTGTACAAGACTATTTAAATGATAAGGATTCTTGGTCATGTTAATTGATTAATATTTTGAGTTGTTATTCATAGTAGTCTATTAACCTTCATAATTGTATTTTTTTCTCTTCTCAATTGAAACTCTGTAACAACATCAATATTTGAAAAGAGTAACTACTGAGTTTCTTGCTGGTGTCTTCTCAGTAGAAATCGACATTCCGAACCAGCGGTAGATATTATGTACCTATTTTGACATTCATAAGTGTTCTGTATGGACCTAAATTGAATAAAGATTTTTTTTTTTTTTATATAAATTAAAAAGCAGAGACCTGTACTATGCATACATATAAAGGCCTCCTGTATGCCTGAAGTCAACCCATTATGTACTTACTTTAATTTTGTATGCACTCCCAGAGAGCCTCACATCACGCTGGTAGTGGCAACGATCCCATCTTTCAAGCAAGGTACGTCTGAAATGCTGAAAAAATACACAAAATTAATCAATAATTAATATGATACATATACAGGTCTCGAGTTTGTGATTTGGTACCATAAAACTGTACTTAAATAGATCAAGCTTCCAGACACTGAAAAATCATGGTGTTCATCGAACAAATGTCTGGGAGTAGAAATCAAAACCACAATCTTTGGAACAATCTTACTAGTCAATCACATAAATTATTTTAGTTTTATAACTTCGATAGTAGCATTTAATTTTCAATTTTTATACAAGTGCACACTAGTCAATTTTTAAGCTTGCTACCAGTAGTGTGGGTGGAAGGGGGGAGTGTGGTGGTGTACTTTAGCACATGTTAACAGGTTTGCTTATATTTAAGCATTTTTTTAATGATATAGGTGGCACACGAGCAGACGTATCACCTGATGGTAAGCGATTACCGCCACCCATGGACACCTGTCACGTTAAAAGTTACAGGTGCTGCCTCGTTTCTTGAAGGTTAGCAGGTCGTATCGGTCTGGAAACACCGCAGGCAATAGTTCATTCCACAGTTTTGTCGTACGAGGCAGAAAGATTCTTGAGAAACATTAAGAGTGCTAAAATACAGGCAAAAGCATGCTAATTGATAGCAAATGTGGACAGTTCCTTAAGCATGCTCAAATTTAGCATGCTTATAAAAAGCATACTACAAATTAGCATGTGTAACAGTAACTTATATCTAGAACACTTCTGTTCAGTAAGTACTTTTGATTGAATGAATAGTTAGAGAAATTATTTAATTTATACTGATAAACCTTGTGTTTACAAAGTCTATTATCGAATTTTTTAGCTGTGGTAATATTCCCCACGAGTGTCCGCAACACTTTTCTGTCTCCTCATCACTTTTATCTGGCCTAAACAAGAGTTGTTACCTAACAGCTAGGTTATTTGTATAGTTTACTTACATTGTCTAAAACCAAATTGTGAATGTGATATAATCCCCAGCCGGGCAAGCCTAACCCTGCGGTAATTATGAAGAAACTGGGCAAGACTTCATACCACATATTTACAAGAAATCGTGCAAAATATGCGGCGAACGATACAATTCACAGATTAGTATATTAGTTAGTAGCATACAATTTACAGACTGACAGCTAACTGCATATTGCCAGTTAAGAACTTCAATTCCTACCAACAGTGTGACAAGCCTCAATGCGAAAGTGAGTATTTTTGTAATTATTAAGTCCTCAAAGCTATAATAAAATTGATTTAAAACTGATTTTATTCATTTAGATTGAATTGAATACTATCAGTCGGAGCTAAATTATGATGGTAAGGCTAAGTTATTAAATTTTGTCCTTAAAAGCCGTCTTTCGCAAGTGGCAATAATTAAGCTGCCAAAGACATATTCCAGCGTCAATGAATTAATAATGGCTTTGAAAATACACTTACTACCTAATAAATATACAACATCTTTACAAAAGAAGTTGTAAAATTTTAGGCAAAATGAATTCACTATAGATGAGTTTGGTTAACAAATCACTGAAATATTAGTGGACTTGCACCCACGCGTGCCCCACGAGCGACCGGCGTTGCAAACGAAACGAAACATCGAAGACCTAAATTGTTTTTCGGGGATATTCGACTGTAAATCAGTAGTAATCAAGATTATATTACTACAATCAAAGATCCGCCGATTTTCAATGAAAACGTTTGGAACGGAACAAAATGGATTGAGCGCCGACGCAACGCCGCTATAATCTCATTAGATTCTAGGCTCTATGTACATACATTGGATTATAGACTTAGGGTTGCCAACCGTACTATAATATATAGTATTGTACTATATTTCGGGTCTGCGTACTATATACTGTTGAAAAAATATATAGTACGTAAAAATACTATATTTTCAACACCGAAAAAACTAACAAACAGTTCACTATCCTACCACAACCTTTCCTTTGATAGAGTGTCTGGTCTGAGTGCGGATAATACCAATGCAAATTTTGGTATTCACCATTCTCTTTATAAAAATATTGAACAAGAAGTTCCTAATTTGGTTAAAGGTAATTGTCATGCACATATAGTTCACAACACAGTGAAGCATGCAATGAATTTTTTAAGCATTGATATTGAAAATATTATTTTAAAAATCTACAGCCATTTCTCCATTTCTGCAGTCCGTAGAGAAGAGCTTAAGAAATTTGTCGCTGCTGTTGATGGTGAATGGCATGAGCTGAAACGACATGTTGGTACTAGGTGGCTTTCATTGCTTCCTTACGTGGACAACATACTTTTGAATTGGAAGGCTTTGAGTGATTATTTTTTAGTTTAGGTGAAGAATGTCCTACACATATTCAAAATATTTTGATGATGAACAAAAGCAATGGAAACAGTAAAGTTCTAATCTTTTTGCATTTCACGAGTCATTTTTTACATAACTTTCATAAAGCTGTTAAACAACTTGAAGGCAATAACATCACAGTCATAGATGTGTATCATATTATGTCAATTTTAAAATCGGCGCTAGAACAACGTAAAAAAGATATTTTTTTTGGTTACGAAACCAAAAAAATGTTGCAATCATTAGAAGCAAAATCCCCTATAGAAAGTTATGCAATTCAAAAGAATTTTTTGTTATTTATTGATAAATGTTTAGACTATCTTAATAAATGGTTTGATTTAATCCAAAAATTAAATTTAAAAAAGGAGGTTTCATTTAATGACTGTGAGACAATATTAGAAGTTCTAAATTTACAAGAATAATTATGTATCAAAATGGACGACCTGTACTCTGAAATAACGATATTAAATAAAATCTTTGCTAAAGTAAAAGACTGTAATGACTTTACTGACAAAACTACAGGCCAAAAATGGCAGTATATTTAAAAAAAAACTGAAAATGACTTACCAAATTTATTTAAAGTAATATCATTCCTGCTCTCTATTCCCGCCACTTCGGCATTCACAGAAAGGATATTTTCGGTTATGAATTCGAAGTGGCGAGAAGAAAGAAACAGAAGTAGTATATCATTAATAAAAAATGAGCTTTTGATTTATGTTAATTTAAAAATTGAGTGTGACAAAGCATATGATACTTTTATTTTAAACAAAAAACTGTTACACAGTGCAAGAAGTGCAAAAAAATATAGTTTTTATAAAAATAAATAATTAACACATATATATTTGTCTCTTTTTTGTTTTTCCCATAAAATACTATATTTTTTTTAAATGTACTATATTTTTTTTACACCTTATTTTGGAATATACTATATTTCGCTGATGAAAGTTGGCAACCCTAATTATAGTACAAATTCGCGTGAAAACATTCCGAGAACTGCTTTTCGCAAAAGAAGACTTTTCGAAGACTACTTTGGAATGAAACGGAAAACGGTTCCATCGTCGCGGAACACGAAACGGTCTTTTGAAACGGTTTGTCTTTGCAACGACCATCTCTAGACTATAGCAGATTTGTACCAAATAATTTGTGATTGTGACGATTATTAGACATTTTATGAAAAAGTAATAAAACGGTGAAACCATAAAGAAAAGTGTTAAGAATTTTTTGAGATGTAATTGTTTTGTGTCATATTAAATTCGTAAAAGTAAGCATAATTTATTCTAAAAAGCTGTTATAATTATTTTTTGTATGATGTGCTGTTGATGAACCTAAATATGAATAAATAAATAATTCTTATTAATGCCTAAAGTGGCCATTTACAGCAGTTACAAAAAATAGGGTTACTTGTTGGAAGCGTAATTATTCTAAGGTTGGAATAAATTATGACATAATTTTGACTCAAAAATTCTTAACACTTTCCTTTCACCGTTATATGGTATCACCGTTGTACTTTTTCAAAAAATGTCTCATAATCACCACAATTAGTCCAAGAGCCCTATTCTCGGGATTTCGATATGAAAAAAACATGGCGGATATCACCTGAAAACCATACAAAAAACGATGTTTTAGTGATATAAATCGTATGAAAATAAATGTCACTAGCCCGAGAATTGGGTTCCAAGTCTATTGGAGGCACGAACTAATGATCATTACTCGTTAATTAACTTTTATGGTTACTTAACAAAAAATACTGACAATTTCAATACGTATAAAAACTATCCAAAATTTACAGAATATTTAATCTAATTGACGCAGCAATAACTGGGGCACATACCTACTTTTATGCTCTCATGTTGAACCTATAACTCCAAACCCAACAAATATGTGTATATACAGCGTCAGATCAAGTTACAACTAAAAAAATATTATACCTGTTCATCTACACAAGCAAGGCAAGCAGAGAGAGGACGTAAGGCTAAATGATTACTACCAGTACAAAGAACTACTACAACTTCTATATTAGGTATTATTATTGTTAAATATTTTAAATCGAATTTCCACATACATTGCCTAGAACCAAATAGTGGGCCCAATATAATCCATATCCAGGTAGCGCAATACCAACTGTTGTAATAAGGAAAGCAGGAAGGACATTGAACCACATATTTTTATAAAACTTGTTTTAGTTTAAATATAGATATGCACAAGTCAGTGAATGGAAAAATATAATTTTATTTCAAACTCTCCCCAACTGCCAAAAACTACTTCAAATCAAAAGTCAAATCATAGAAAATAATAATTATTTTCAAAAACAAAAATGGCAAATTATTTGCCATTTTGCTAGCCAGTACCTACTTATTTTGTTTAGTAGTTTTTGTTTTTAATATTAGGGCAATTTTTGGGAGTGTCAAAGACTTCAATACTATTTATTATTTTAGCAACACTAAATATCGAATCATCAAAAATGGCAGACGTCCCTATCGACTGTGACTTCCCTGTTTGGGGATTATTGCCGAAAAAAGAGACAGGGGTCGTCTCGTTTTTAAATAAAAATCCAAAATATGATGGCAAAGACACTGTTATCGCTATTTTTGATTCCGGAGTGGACCCTGCGGCGTCCGGTCTCAAGGTAAAAAAAATGACTTGTCATGATTATTTTAGCAAAAACTCTTGTTGGCTTTGTGATATTTATTGGTATTTTGTGGTTTTAGGTGACTCCTAATGGTGAAACGAAGGTGATAGAGCGCTATGACTGCAGCGGTTGCGGAGACGTGGACACCAGCACTGTCGTAAAGAAAGTTGTTGACGGATGCATTACCGGTCAGACCGGGCGAAAACTAAAGGTATTCTCTATGAAATACACAATTTTCATGGTTCTGGGTTAGAATAAGTGTTTATAATGTGTGAAACTCCAGATGATTAGTCAGTTTTTCAGTGGATCTTGAGTCAGCTGGTGAGATCAATAAGGTCATTGACTCTTGAACTGTCATGCGTTTACAGCTGTTTTGTGTCATCAGCACTTCACGAAAAAGGTTTACTTATTTTTATTGATTGCGTGAATAATAGAACTGTCTTGAATTATTTGTCTTCTAGATTCCTAGTCATTGGACTAGAATATACTTGATCATTGGTTTGTGTATATTTTTGTCTGGTTATTTGAAATCTTAAATCACAAAAATAGACACAGAATGCTGGATGCTTACATAGCATGCTAAATAGGCTAGGCCCATGCATGCATGCGCACATAGTGTTCTCAGCAAGAGACAAAGACCAACTTTACAGAAAGTGCACAGGAGAGCCATGATACTATTGATACTTTTACATAATACTACTAAAACATAAATGGTCAGTCCAATAGTAAACTATATGCTATTTTGGCGCAATCATCAGCAATCTGTTGTAATTTTTTAAATTATTTTGTCAATATGTACCTTAAGTGTAATTAACCCATTCTATAAACTTCAAGAGATTAAATAATGATTCAATATAGATACCAGAAACATGGAAGAACCCATCAGGAGCATGGCGTGTGGGCGTCCTACACCCATTCAGTTTATACCCGACAAAACTACGTGAGCGTGTTCAGGAACACAGGAAAGAGCACACATTTGATGTTGGACATAAACCCGCTTATGCCGAGGCCAACAAGAACTTTCAGGAATTTGAGAGTGAAATATGTAAGTGATACCAACAACAACATGGTATTGTAAGATAATATGTTAATGATACTAGATTGAGATGCCATGCAAGCACCATGGTCATGGAGTAACTGTGTAAATAACTATTCATCTTTGTGTAGATATTAATTTATACACTTCAGTGTTAAGAGTTATGTGTCAAATATTTATGTCAAATACTAGTAGGTAGGTAGGTAGTTGGGTAGTAAGCACCTACTAAACCAAATATCATGGAAGTTTACCTTGAGGAGATTAAACATTGTGACATTTTGCAATGATACCAATTATGTTTGAAAATCGCGTGACTGTATCGCGAACGCAGTGATCATCAGCAAAACATATGAATTTATATAAATATTAAATTCATATGTTTTGAATCACAACCAATTTGCATCGGGATTTTATTGCTGCCTTTAGAAACTTTATGCTGCATCAAGACTGTATCGCATTTGAATCGCTGCAAAAAGTGTGTAAGGGCTCTTAGTTCTAAGTACGTCATTATTTACCAGAATTTTTAATGTGCGTTATTTGGCCACCATTGGTGTAACTAGTGTAACGTCTTAAAAACGTCACATGCAATTTTTATTCTAAATTAAAAAAAAAAGGTTAAATTTGACAGTTAAATCCTAGCCTTGGATTCGCTGTTCCATCTTCAATGGACAGTTTCTTTAAGTAAATTTGTTTTCATAGACTAAATAACACTCGATGTCTTTACCATAGACTAAAAAAATATTTTAGCCTGACAGACGTCATTTTTGAGATTGTCACTTTTCGGCCGATCTGTTGGAGAGCAAGATGGCTCTGAGAATTTTTTAAAGAAAATCCATGTGCATAAGCCATGTAATTGTAGATTTATTGCTTTTAAAGTGACATAATTGAAGAAACAACCGTTGGACCTCCCATTTACCATTTATGACAATTTATCTAATTTCCCTTTTATCCCACTTAACTCCCTTTTATCACATTTACCACTTTTATCCCATTGATTCAATTTTTTCTCCAGTCATACTTTCTCTTTTGTACCTCCCATTTATCAAATCATTTCTCCCATTTATACCCATTTTTCTCCCATTTAATTCGGGGAGCTACATTATAAAACCCTCGGGAGATTAACGCCTGTCTTGTGGTGGGCCACCTGCTCCGCCAAATTTTATCATTCGTCGAGTGACACCGGTTCCGTGCCAGGATTCTGGGGCTTAATAGGGCTCCCCTGACGACGGATTGACCCAGAGTGCAGTGGAGGGTACCGTTTTAAAAGTGTGGACTCTGTAAGAAACCAAGTTTTCTTCCCCTTTGAATATTTTTATTGGATTCGCCCTCTTCACCTCTAATTTTAAGGTCCTAGCTTTAGCTCTAGTTTAGCTAGTTTTAAGGTGTCAAAATTCTAAAACTGAAAGATACAATACATAAAACATTGTGACCTAAACCTAACCTCTTTCATTTATAAAAAAAAATCCAAACTCAAACCAAGCCCCCCTTGAGATTAATAGTTCAATGTTTTCCCGACTTAAATAGCTATCCGAGGACGAGCCTGGCGCCCGAGACTTTATTCAATTATTAACACATTAATTTCTTTTGGTTCGTTCCATTTTGTTAAACAAAGAAAATAAGAAACTTAAACTGTTAATCTCAATTTTCTATTTTCATGATAGGCCCCATAGTAATCATATGCCTAGGCATTTTATAAAAGAAACACAAATTTACCAATTTAACAATTAATTATATATATATTATTTTTTTATTTTTTAACATTACAATTGTCGCCTGCGACCAGGGACTTGAGATGGGTTTGGATTATTGTTCATTTCTTGTTTGTGTTTGAACAATATAAAATAATTTGTTTTGTTTAAAGTAGGTATTATAATATTGTACACAATTTTTATTGATGTAACTTTAGAGGTTATAAGAATAACCTTATTTGTATATTGTTCCATTGAACATATTCTTTGACTGGGAGGTCTAATGAACGTTTTCTTCAATTTTTTAATTAACTTGGGTATTATATAAACATTTTTTAATGTGTTACCTTAAGTTATTTTTAAGTTTCTGTGTTGCGCTTGTGAGTGAGACCATTTTATATCTTAGTGCTAAAGCGATGAATATTATATGTATAAGTGTAAGTGTATATTTACAAGCATAATGTAATGGTTATTGTTGACATAATTTTTTCTGCGGCTTATTCTTTTTAGCACATTGTTGTTACGGCTTAATTCTCTACACTTTTTGCGGCTTGATGCTTTCACACTTTTCTTGTGCATAGTATTTACTTTATTTCGGCTTGGTTGACACTACTTCCTATCATTGGTTTATTTTTTGCAACAAAAGTTTCTTTCCAATGCTTTCATTTAGTGGATTTGTGCCCCCCACATAAAAATATACTTTAGTGGATCGATTATTCTCCACATAAATATACTTCCTTTTAGTGGATTGATTTGTGCTCCACATAAAAACATACTTTTAGTGGATTGATTTGTTCTCCACTTAAAAATAAACATTATTTATTTTGCGGATTTGTTCATAGAACATTTAATAATGCTTTTTGTGCATGAGTTTATTTTACTGCTTTGACTATTTCTTGACTATTTTGCAATTTTGTTGCCTTTAAAACCTTTTTTTTATTTTATTATTTTGAAACCTTGACCTCGCGTACGAAACAAACATTTTAATTAAACCTTATTAATTACACATTTGTTGTAATATAATTAAGGTTATTATTTTGAAATCTTTTGTGTTGAACTTTTGAACTTAGTGTTTTTATACCAAAAATACTCTTGTTTATTCAAACTGTAGGTAATTACATTACAGACTTCTTTTAAAAGTTCATATTGTGGTTTACTGGATTATTTTGTTCTGTACTTCTGGTTCTGAGTGAAATAAGTTATTGTTTAACTTTGAATAAAAAAAAAAAATCCTTTTCTTGTTACATTTGACAAATTATATTACTGATTTTTTCTGACAGGCCATAGTATTCATTAAAAATTAATTTTGTTTATTATTATTAATTAAAATAACTTTTCTTGACGTTCAACTTAAAACCTTTTTATTGTTGTTTATTATCAATAATTAAAATAAATTCTAGTTTTGACATTCAACTTAATTTTTACTTTGAATATTTTTGAAAAAAAAACTTAATTTTCTTTTCTTTGCGTTGCTTTTGACTTTGCTTTTGGAACCATGGGTTTCGATGAATCTAAACCTGGAACCTCTGGTCCCAATATAGAAAAAGTTTCTGTAGGTACAGATACTTGTAATTTTGAACCTGCTTCTGCTGTTGCACCTGCAATGGAACCTTTAGAGCTTATTGACATTTCTGATCCTCAACAACGTATTGATAACGCTTCTGATTCTCCACGTTTGCTTGATACTCATCTACCAGCTTTGCAAATGCCAACTTTGAATTGTACTAGTTTTAATAAAGGGAAGAAAGAATATTTCAAGCGCCCTGATCTTTCAAAAAGTAAAATTAATTTTAACGGTAAGACTTGTGTACGTGAATTTATTACAGAGGTAGAAGAATACATGATTTCTAGAGATATAGATGAAAACTTTTTATTAGCTTCATTTTCAGATTTCCTTTCAGATATTGCTAAGAAATGGTATCGTACTGTACGTTCTAACTTTCATTCTTGGTACAACTTAAAAGTTGAATTATTAAAACAGTTTGATAAATTTGATTTTGATTATCAGCTTGAGTTTCTCCTTAGGACTAGAAAACAGAAACTAGGTGAACCTTTGTCCAACTTTATTATTGACTTACAGGATATGTCCTTCCGACTTTCTGACTCCCTCTCAGAATCTACTTTAATTAATATTATAAAACATAACATGTTGCGTTCTTATGCTATACATTTTATTGGTAGGAATATAACTTCTCTTGACCAAATTTTTCGTTTAGGAAAAGAAATTGAAGAACTTGCTTCAGATTCTCATTCGATCAAGTCTGAACCACGCTTTTCCCATTCTATTCAAAAACAAAGAAATTTTAAAGTAAATATTGCTAAAATTGATCCCCCTTCTTCTTCTTTACCAATTGTTTGTTTGAAATGTAAAAATTCTGGACACCACTATAAATATTGTAAGCTACCTGGCAGATTTTGTTTTAAATGTCAAAAACCCGGCGTGACCTCTCGCACTTGTGATATTTGCAATCATATTCCCTCAACTTCGACACCTGTGAAAACTGAATCAGTTCCAAAAAACTAATTAGGCCCCATCGAGCTCAGCTTTATGAAAAAGTGAATCGAGACTCGATGAAGAATAATTATGTTCCTGATAAAATTACAGCAAGAAAAGAATTTGATAATTGGCTAGAATATTTAGATATATTTTTTCGAAATTATGATGTTGCAATCTTTAACAAAACTAATATTTTTGTTAAAAATCGTGATAATCGACCTTATCTGAGATTTAAAGTTATCGATAGTTTATTTACTGGTATTCTTGACAGTGGTGCCAATTGTTGTGTCCTTGGTGCAAATAGTCATTTGCAATTTTTGGAATTAGGCTTCAAAATTAAACCTGTAAATTCATGTAATGCCCATACAGTAGATGGTTCTTCTAGAAAAATTATTGGAAGTATTGATTTGCCTGTGACTTGTGAAAATTTTACTAAAGTAATTTCATTCTTAGTTATCCCCTCTTTTGAACCAGACATTATTCTAGGATTCGATTTTTGGTTAAAGTTTGATTTGGCTAAAGATTTATTCAAAAACATAACTTACATAGATGATACTCACCCTAACGTTTGCTCTGTTACTTCTGCTTCTAATCTTTCTCCTTCTGAGACTGAACAGCTTAATCAAGTTATAAAATTATTTGAAGATATCTCATACGAAAAGAATGGACTAGGACTTACACATTTGACAGAACATAAAATAGTTACTACTGGCGATCCTATTAAACAAAGGTATTATCCCTTAAGTCCTGCTAAACAGAAGGAAATTCATGATGAAGTCGAATCAATGTTAAAAGAAAATATTATACAACCTTCAAAGTCTCCTTGGAGTTCTCCTGTTTTAACCGTTCCTAAAAAGGATGGCGGTATTAGATTATGTTTAGATTCTAGAAAATTAAATTCTGTAACTGTTAAAGATTCTTATCCACTTCCTTATACTTCTCATATTTTAGATAGCCTTAGAGGTGCTAAATTCATAACTGCAATAGATCTTTCTAAAGCATTTTTACAAATAAAATTAGAATCCTCCTCCCGAGAGAAGACAGCATTCTGTATTCCCGGAAAAGGCTTGTTCGAGTTCGTTCGAATGCCGTTTGGACTTACCAACGCTCCTGCAGAATTACAACGCCTGGTGGACAGACTGTTTGGTCCTGAATTCGATAAAAATACATTCGCTTACTTGGATGATTTAGTATGTATTTCGGAACGATTTTCTGACCACTTAGAACTTCTTAGAAGAGTACATAAAGCTTTGAAAGACGCCGGCTTAACAGTAAATTTGAAAAAGTGTGAATTTTGTAAGGAAAGATTGAAATATTTAGGGTATGTTGTTGATAGTAAAGGTTTACACACTGATCCTTCCAAATTAGATGCTATTGAAAATTTTCCTCAACCTAAAACTGTTAAAGAACTCCGTAGTTTCCTAGGACTTTGTTCATATTATCGTAGATTCATTTCTAATTTCTCCGACATAGCTTCTCCCTTAACTAAATTAACTGGTGGTAGTAGAAAAGTAAAATTAAATCTAGAATGGAGTGAAGAGGCAAGTAAAGCATTTAATAATTTAAAACAAGCATTAATTACTGCTCCTGTTTTGAAATGTCCTGATTTTGAGAAACCTTTCTTTTTACATTGCGATGCAAGTTCGGTGGGAATAGGCAGTGTCTTGAGCCAGGAAGATGATAATGGTGACCAACATCCTATTGCATATTATTCGAGATCCTTGAGTCCATGTGAGCGTAATTATAGTACAACGGAAAGAGAATTGTTAGCTATTTTAGATTCAATAGAGCATTTTAGACCTTATGTTGAAGGAATGAAGTTTACAGTAGTTTCAGACCATGCTAGTTTGAAATGGCTCCTTAGCTTGAGTAATCCTTCTGGACGTCTAGCTAGATGGGCCGCCAGAATTGCACAATTCACCTTTGATATCATCCACAAAAAGGGATTTTTGCATGTAGTTCCCGATACCTTGTCACGTTATGATATTGCTGCCTTAACTTCAAACTCAAATCAAATTGTTCTTCCTCATGATGATATTGTTGATCCCTGGTACAGGAGATTATTTGTTAATTGTCAGAAACAGCCTTCTAAACATAAAAATTATAGAGTTGAAAATGATACATTATATAAATATTGTAAATCCAAATATAGTTTGAATAGTTCTTTAGATTGGAAAATTGTTATACCAAAGGAAAATATTTTAGATACTTTACGTGCAAATCATGATGATGTAAATTCTGGTCATTTAGGAATACATAAAACGTTACATAAATTAAAACTGCATTATTTTTGGAAAGGTATGTTTAATGATGTTCATGATTACATAAATAGATGTGAAACTTGTAAAGCATACAAACATTCCACTTCTAAACCTTTAGGTATCATGGTTAATCCTAAAAAAGTAGATAAACCTATGGTAATATTGTCAATGGATTTAATAGGAATTTTGCCTAAAACTTATTCAGGTCATAAATACATTCTTTCGGTAGTAGACATTTTTACTAAATATTGTTGGTTGTTCCCTCTTGTCAATGCCACAACGAAGTCCATCTGTAAATTTTTAGAAAAAGAAATATTTTTGAAATTTGGTTGCCCAAAAATTGTAATATGTGATAATGGTACACAGTTTGCATCTAAGAACTTTGTAGATTTTCTTAAGGGTTATAATATTGACAAAGTATTTTATAACACTCTTTACACAGCGCAGAACAATCCAGTCGAACGTTATAATAAAACAATTGAAGTTTGTATATCTTGTTTCGTCCGTGATGATCATCGTACGTGGTCAAAATTTTTACCTCATGTACAACTTGCGTTAAACAGCAGTGTTAATCTTGCCACAGAATTTACACCTAATTTTTTAATGTTTGGTAGAGAATTAATTTTTGATGCTTCACTACATCGTTTTAGTAAATCTCTAGACAATTTGAGTCAAATAGATTTTGTAGATCGTTCTGTTTTTGCTCACTCACTCTCCTCTCTTGAAGGAATTTTTGAAAAAGTAACTTCCTCTTTATTACATTCTTATAAGCGTAACGCAGAATATTATAATAAAGGTCGAAAAGTCACTTCTTATGCTGTGGGTGATAACGTGTGGAGAAGGAATTTTGTACAATCTAACGCTGCTCACTATTTCTCGGCGAAGCTAGCTCCAAAGTTTGTTAAGTGTAAAGTAATAGACAAAATATCGAATAATGTTTACGTTTTGAAAGATTTAAATAAGGGTACTACTGGTAGGTTTCATATTAAAGATATTTTGAAAATATAAAAGCCAATAGTTTGTTAGATATTTTTTGCTTTTGTTTTTTGCTAGGTTTTCTGAAATGCCCAATGACAGTAGTATGATTGCGTGAAGTATGTTAGACTGGGCAATGAATGGTGATGGATGTCCGACTCTTTAGTAAATCAAGTAAAGAATCCTCTCATAAATTTTTATTGAATAAAACAAAAATTTACTTCGTCGAAAGCTTTATCTAAAATAATAAATTTAACAGTCTTGTCATACAGTACAAAAATAACCTTACCCACGTTCTTCCTCCACTTACCTCGCACAGCATTAAGATTTTACCCTCTATTGTCCTAATAGGATTAATCCCCTATTCGAACAATATAGTTATTTTTTGTTTTTGCTCCCCTTGTTGAGCATGTTTTTTCTGCTTAGTACGTTTTCGTTGCTCCGTCTTGTAGGGCGCGGTACTAGCATTGTTTTTGCTCCCCTTGTTGAGCATGTTTTTCTGCGTAGTACGTTTTCGTTGCTCCGTCTTGTAGGGCGCGGTACTAGCATTGTTTTTGCTCCCCCTTGTTGAGCATGTTTTTTCTGCGTAGTACGTTTTCGTTGCTCCGTCTTGTTGGGCGCGGTACTAGCATTGTTTTTGCTCCCCCTTGTTGAGCATGTTTTTTCTGCGTAGTACGTTTTCGTTGCTCCGTCTTGTTGGGCGCGGTACTAGCATTATTTTTGCTCCCCTTGTTGAGCATATTTTTTTCTGCGTAGTACGTTTTCGTTGCTCCGTCTTGTTGGGCGCGGTACTAGCATTGTTTTTGCTCCCCCTTGTTGAGCATGTTTTTCTGCTTAGTACGTTTTCGTTGCTCCGTCTTGTAGGGCGCGGTACTAGCATTGTTTTTGCTCCCCTTGTTGAGCATGTTTTTGCTTAGTGCTCCTTTAGTAGGACGTCCCTAGAATAGTTCTCTAAAATTTACACATTTTCCCTTTTCCCGTTTTTTTTAAAAAAAAAAAAACGTAGGTTCTCTTTTAGAGGCTTTCCAGTTTGCGACCATAGTTGTCCAGCAACCTGCCTAGCATAGTTCTCTAAAATTTTCACATTTTCCCTTTTCCCGTTTTTTTTCTAAAAAACGTAGGTTCTCTTTTAGAGGCTTTCCAGTTTGCGACCATAGTTGTCCAGCAACCTGCCTAGCATAGTTCTCTAAAATTATCACATTTTCCCTTTTCCCGTTTTTTTTCTAAAAAACGTAGGTTCTCTTTTAGAGGCTTTCCAGTTTGCGACCATAGTTGTCCAGCAACCTGCCTAGCATAGTTCTCTAAAATTATCACATTTTCCCTTTTCCCGTTTTTTTTTCTAAAAAACGTAGGTTCTCTTTTGGAGGCTTTCCAGTTTGCGACCATAGTTGTCCAGCAACCTGCCAAGCATAGTTATCTAAAATTTTCACATTTTCCCTTTTCCCGTTTTTTTCTAAAAAACGTAGGTTCTCTTTTGGAGGCTTTCCAGTTTGCGACCATAGTTGTCGACCAACCTGCCTAGCATAGCTCTCTAAAAACCTAGTTATTTAAATAGATAGTTCGATAGGGTTAGACTTTAGATAGTTCTTAAAAAAAAAAAGAGATTTTTTTTCTCGTATTTTCTCTTTTCGTTTTTTTTCTCAAAGCGTAGTAAGTACACTTCTATGTTCATTGATAGTTTTTTCTTTCCCCTTTTCATACTGACTTCCGGTTACAATGTTTGTTAACATGCAATACCTAATTATTATGAATACTTTGTTAGATTATGTTAACTACTATAAATACTTTATTATGTATTTGTTAGATTTGGTTAACTATTTTAAATATTTTGTTAAAATATGTAAGCTGCCGTTAAATTAAGTTAACTACTGTTAAATTAAATTAACGACAGTTGATTTTGATTAACTATTGTTAAATTTGGTTAACGATTATTAAATATTGTTAGATTAAGTTAACTATTTTTGGTTCCTACGTTGTAAGGTTAGGGGCTGATTTCTTTTAATATTTTGTGAGAGGAAGGGGGTAATGTAACGTCTTAAAAACGTCACATGCAATTTTTATTCTAAATTAAAAAAAAAAGGTTAAATTTGACAGTTAAATCCTAGCCTTGGATTCGCTGTTCCATCTTCAATGGACAGTTTCTTTAAGTAAATTTGTTTTCATAGACTAAATAACACTCGATGTCTTTACCATAGACTAAAAAAATATTTTAGCCTGACAGACGTCATTTTTGAGATTGTCACTTTTCGGCCGATCTGTTGGAGAGCAAGATGGCTCTGAGAATTTTTTAAAGAAAATCCATGTGCATAAGCCATGTAATTGTAGATTTATTGCTTTTAAAGTGACATAATTGAAGAAACAACCGTGAGTATTCGTTTTCCGGTCATATTTTTACAATACCTCTTTTTCCTCGAAATCACGCCATGTAGTTTAAACCTGGTCAATTGTTTGTTCCAGGTTGGACCTCCCAATTCCCTTTTATCACATTTACCACTTTTATCCCATTGATTCAATTTTTTCTCCAGTCATACTTTCTCTTTTGTACCTCCCATTTATCAAATCATTTCTCCCATTTATACCCATTTTTCTCCCATTTAATTCGGGGAGCTACATTATAAAACCCTCGGGAGATTAACGCCTGTCTTGTGGTGGGCCACCTGCTCCGCCAAATTTTATCATTCGTCGAGTGACACCGGTTCCGTGCCAGGATTCTGGGGCTTAATAGGGCTCCCCTGACGACGGATTGACCCAGAGTGCAGTGGAGGGTACCGTTTTAACAAAGTGTGGACTCTGTAAGAAACCAAGTTTTCTTCCCCTTTGAATATTTTTATTGGATTCGCCCTCTTCACCTCTAATTTTAAGGTCCTAGCTTTAGCTCTAGTTTAGCTAGTTTTAAGGTGTCAAAATTCTAAAACTGAAAGATACAATACATAAAACATTGTGACCTAAACCTAACCTCTTTCATTTATAAAAAAAATCCAAACTCAAACCAAGCCCCCCTTGAGATTAATAGTTCAATGTTTTCCCGACTTAAATAGCTATCCGAGGACGAGCCTGGCGCCCGAGACTTTATTCAATTATTAACACATTAATTTCTTTTGGTTCGTTCCATTTTGTTAAACAAAGAAAATAAGAAACTTAAACTGTTAATCTCAATTTTCTATTTTCATGATAGGCCCCATAGTAATCATATGCCTAGGCATTTTATAAAAGAAACACAAATTTACCAATTTAACAATTAATTATATATATATTATTTTTTTATTTTTTTAACATTACACTAGTTACACCAATGGTGGCCAAGTAAACTCTAGAGTTTAGTTTGACATCCTCGTAACATTCTTGCAGCATCCAAAGGTTCCAACCTAAGTCAAGAGGATAAGCTACTCAAAGAGGAGTTAGAGTCAAGAGTGGAAGTCTTGCAGGCTATTGAGAAGAAGTACAACGACCTAGGACCTACTTATGACTGTGTGCTGTTTCATGATGGCACTGTTTGGAGGTAAGAAAGTAAAATTGGTTTCTTGGAATTTACCTTTTTTTTATATGATAGGTGGCAGACAAGCAGACTGATCACCTGATTGAATGGCAATTGCCGCCGCCCATAAACACCCGCGACACTAGTGAAGTCACAAATGCGCTGCCAACCTATAAATCCCCCTTTCCCCCCCGGAATGGGCCTCCGGTTCCTTCACTTACGCAGCGAAACACAACACAGTGCTGGTCACAATCACGCCGGTTTACTGTGAGGCCGTGGTATCACTCCGGTCGAGCCGGCCTATTCATGCCGAAGCGTGGCTCTTCCATGGTCGAAAATCCTGGCCTGACCTGGCCCTAAAAAGCAGAATAACTTAAAAAATAGCAAGGAATGTTTATGTCGGAACGAAGCTCTGATACTAGCTACTATGGGAACAAGTTTTTACTAATGTATTCGGAACAATACTGATGGCATAGACAACACTATACGCTATGCGTCTTACATACACACTCCCATCTTTTGACCAGATTCACGCAAAATAGTGAAACTAAAAATTTACTATTTAATTTTTAGTGTTACTAAAATTTTAATTGTAAATAAACTAAAAATGTAATTGTATTAAAATAGTGACACTATTGTTTGAATCCTATTACAACAAAATTCCTTCTTTTGTCATTCCATCAGAGCATGCATAGATACATCAGAGTCGGGTGACCTGAGCTCTGGGCCCCTACTGGGCGAGTACTCCGTGACCCACGAGCATGCACACCTCACACCCCTGGACGAGATGACCGTCAGCATCAATGTCCATGACGATGGACAGACTCTGGAAGTAGTCGGGATGTGCTGTAAGTATTTTTTTTTCTTTTTATGCAATCACTCATAAATCAGACAAATGGGTTATAACTTTCGTGACGAAACATTAAAGGCATGACAAGATTTGGGAAAATGTATTCCCAAATTTTGTCATGCCTTTGATTTTATGCCTTTAATCCCACATCTAATAATAAGTGATTATCGTAGCCGTTCATAGGCTGTCTGCAACTCGAGAGAATAAAAAAATAATCATAGAATGTTGGCTGTCGCTGACATTGAGTACTGGCAATACGCATTTCGTGCCAGTTGCTGCCAATTTTAGACTTAAGGCTGATATATGACACCACGTGGTGTGACGTGGTTGAGTGGTACGGTGGATTGATACCTAAAAGAATAGTAGAAGATTATGATAAAGATAAAGAAGATTTCTTTATTGGCCACAGAACACAAATTTAAACACGAGTGAGATAAATACACAAATAGGACAAATTCTGAAGCACCAACCTCAGCATTTGCTGCAGTGGCCGAAGCCGCTGCAGCTCTGGTTTTCAAGCGGAGTCTTGACGACGTGCGTATACATATACATGCAACAGGAAGAAAGACAAAAGAAAAAAAAACAATATTAATAACATTAAGTAAGAAAATAATAGTCTACAAATAACAAAAACGAAGGAATACATAGTAATGAAAATAAATAGGATTGTGTAGGTATAATAAATAAAATAATAATAATAAAGGCATAGTAAACATAATAAATATACTAATTTGATATTTAACTACGCGCCCCCGCGCACAACGTGTGGAAGGGCCGCTCTGCGAACTCGGTTGAACTGTGTGCGTGAGCTGTGACATAGTTATACTTGCATATTGAGTAGCATTTTATGTTGTAGTGAGAGTTTTAATGTTTATTCACTGCATTTATTTTTCCCAGCCACACATGGGACTCACGTGGCCGCCATAGCCGCCGGCTACTTCCCCGACGCGCCAGAACTGAACGGAGTGGCACCTGGAGCTAAATTGGTCTCCCTCACCATCGGCGACAGCCGCCTCGGCTCCATGGAGACTGGCGCTGCGCTCGTCCGCGCCTGCATCAAAGTCATGGAGCTGTCCAAGAAGATGAAGATTGACGTCATCAATATGAGCTACGGGGAGCATGCGCACTGGTCTAATGCTGGGTGAGTAATTTGTAAACATTGACTCAACTATCAGAGTAATGTCCAAGATATGAATTTAAAGTGCACAGGTGTAAGTGTGTATTAGTTGTGCAAGCGCTTGCGACGCAACCGGGAAACAACGCTAAGATGATGTTGATGATCATGTGCATACTATTGTCTTACGTACTTCATATTCCGATAGGACACCAGTGCAGAAGTGTGATACCAAATAGAGATCAGGAGCCCAATTCTCGTGCTCGTGATATTTTGAAAACAAGGCGGATATCACCTGAAAACCATACAAAAAACTTTGTTTTAGTGATATATGTCGTATGAAAAAAAAAAATGTCACATGCCCGAGAATTGGGCTCCTGGTATCCTGGGGTTGCCTGGGGTATCAGAATTAACAGTGGGATCCATTCATGCCGAAGCGTGTTTCGCGTGACAAACAAAACATGTTTATGCAAACAAATGTTTGTATGGTGCGGGGATCGAATCGAACCCGCAACCCTTGGACCAAAGGCAGCGTTCACTAACACTGTTCCAAACGGGTCGTCGATTGTTGATTTCGATATGTTCTGTTGTTTCAGGCGCGTGGGCGATATAATTTGCTCGGTGGTGAACCGGTACGGCGTGTCGTGGGTGGTGTCGGCCGGGAACCACGGCCCGGCGCTCTGCACCGTGGGAGCTCCGCCCGACATCGCACAACCTATTCTTATCGGTGAGTTTATAATACTGTGTGTATTTTATGGAGGAATTTTATAATTTTAAAAGATACAGATGGGAAAATGTGATTTTGGTAAATTTACTAGATTAAAATAGAACAGCTAAAGATTTGTGTATAGGCCTCTTCGTCTTTGCCAATGTCTAATGCTGTGGGACGTTATTTTTGCACATGCCCGCCGCTATGGAGTAGAGACGGGATATGTGATTTTCTCCATAGCTGCCCAGTATTCTCTCTTATCATTTATCAGTTGCATAAGTCAGTCTGCATGGTTATCAAAAATCAGGAGACCTATTTTTGATTTACCAGTATGATTTAGCGTCGTCGCATGCGACGTATGTCACATTCGCCTTCTAAGACGCAAGAAGCCGATTTTCCTTTTTTTTAAATCATTCATTTCGATGTTGCCAATATAGTACGATAAATTGACATTCTAACCCTTCCATGCAGAATTTTACAAAAACCGGTATTATGAATGTCACATTGTGTCAACTGTCAAAACCAGTTGAAATTATTATATTTTGTTTGTGCTTGTTGCTATTGACAACTATTTTGACGTCACGAGTGGGTGGGGTAACTCGTTGCTGACGAATGATTAAAAATTGCGGAATATCGTATGTCGAAGGAAAATTAGTAGAAATCGTGCGCTCGTCACGACGCTAAGTCATATGAGTAAATCAAAAATAGGTCTCCTGAGTTTAGACGGCGTTAGGTCATGACCTTCGGACGTTGTCATCGATTGGTATTGTTTAATCGTGGGAGGTCTCAGAGATAGGGGGGTTTAAATGTTGTAATTGCTTACATATTGGGCGATCAGTCTGCCACTTGTCTCGTAAAAAGTAGTTTTTTTTTCTTTATGTGATAGGTGGCAGACGAGCAGACGGATGGTAAGCGATTGCCGCTGCCTATGGACACCCGTGACACCAGTGGAGTCACAAGTGCGTTGCCAACCTTTAAACACAGCACAGTGCCACCCAGCGAAACACAGCACAGTGCTTCTCACGCCGGTTTTCTGTGAGGCCGTGGTTTCATTCCGGTCGAGCCGATCCATTCATGCTGAAGCGTGGCTCTCTCACGGTCGACAATCCTAGTCTGACCTGGCCCTAAATAGCAGAATAATTAAAAAAATAGTTAGGAATGTTAATGTCCGAACGAAGTTCTGACACTAGCTACTACGTTACTACCACCTGTGCGGATAAAGAATGGGATCAGAAATGGCGGCGCATCTATTCACTTCTCGCTCGCACACTATTTGCGTCTATACTCGCACTCGTGGGGTGCGAATATAGACGCAAATAGTGTGCGAGCGAGAAGTGAATAGATGCGCCGCCATTTCTGATCCCATTCCTTATCCGCACAAGTTGTATAAGTGTTTGCCGAGAGGTTGTAACCCCGAAGTAGTTTAAAATGTATCCGGTTTAGTAGCTAAAAGTTAAAATCGATTGGCTCTTGCGTCTCTAGTGTGCCCTACCCGTCACGTTATAATGTATGTAATATGGTTTCCCCAGGCGTGGGCGCGTACGTGTCGCCGGAGATGATGAGCGCGGCGTACTCGATGCGCGCGCGCGTGGCGGGCGGGGCCTTCAGCTGGAGCTCGCGCGGCCCCGCCGCCGACGGCGCGCGCGGCCTCAGCGTCTGCGCGCCCGGCGGCGCCGTCGCCTCCGTCGCCAGGTGCCTCTCACAACAACTCATACATTGCCCTCATTCCGTACTAACTAGCTTAAGCACTTGTGTTACTGATATCAGGCAACAGAGGAACACAAATATATACTTCAATACATATATTAGCCGTGTGGTCCCCGGCAGAGTAGAATAGGCCACCCTCACTCTAACCGAGGTGTCGTAAAAGGCGACTAAGGTAAATCTGCTGGCATGATCATCAGCACCCAGAGAAGGAAAACTCTGCATTTATATCAAAACCCTCGCCAACCCGTCTGCCAAGCGTGGTGAGTATGGCAATTACCCCTCATTTGATTGAGGGAGGCCCGTGCCCTAGCAGTGGGGACTTAAATGGGCTGACGATGATGATGATGATGACATATATTACACCCAGACACCGAACAAACACAAGTATTCATCGCACGAGTGTCTATACCCAAAACTGGAATTCAACACCAAACAATCTACTACAATGTTGCCTATTTCCTAATTCCTAAAAACATACGCCAACATAATTTGTTTATTGGTAATTTTAATTCTATAATATAAAGAAGTAATTTTATTGACTTATATTTACATAAATACAAGACAATTTAATAAAAACTTAATCATCCGTAATGTTTGGTAGAATAGCTGGTATTGAGCTTGTGTCACTTCAGGCTTTAATAACATTTATTTATATTATTTATTTAATAATATCAACATTTGGTACAACATTTGAACTTACATGATAATATAGGAATTTTAATCGTTTTAAACAATGCTATTGTGTGTTGAGTGAGTTGTCACCTGAAACCACTTGCTAGGACCTAAGAGAATCTTAAAACTTGCGATTTCGTTAAGAGTAGTCTCGGCAGAATTCATAGGTCGAGTGACCGACTCAGATTCCATAGTCAGAGATTCTGACATTAGTGATGGTGAAGATGAAAAAGTAATTAAGTTTCTATTTTTTTAGAAAATCCTTATTATGATGCGTGCCAACCTATACTAAGAAAATAAGCATTTAACAAAAAGGTTGAAATAACCTGAAAACTTAATTTTACAATGACATAAGTGACGTTGATAGATTTGACACTGACATATCTGTCGTAGTTTTTTTGGTCTTGAATTCCAGTTTCGAGTATAGTTTAGGGTCACCTCGCATAATTCGGTGATACAATTTAATTTTCTAAAGTAAACTTATTGTTGCCATCTCCTTCAGTAACACACACTCGTCCACTGTTGGACATAGGTCTCCCCCTAATGCACCCCCCTGCTCCCGATTTTCGTCCACTCTCATCCAGCCCATACCAGTCAGCCTTCGAATGTCATCATCCCATCTTGTCGCAGGGCGTCCAACACTACGCTTACCGGTCGCGGTCTCCACTCAAGGAATTAACGGCTCCAATCTCCGTCGCAAAATCATCAACATTTATTGCATACGTAAAGAATCTTTATTGCGTTAGTATAACGTTCAATTTAAAACGGGTGATTCTGTACCTAGTAAATACAGAATCTCCCGCTTTGTAGGCGAAAGAAGCTTCGAAACTTCTCACCGAATTAGATGAGTCACCGAATGATGCAAGTTAGTAAGTCTAGCGGTGACCTTGAATGCGCAGAAATATTTTCTTAATATAAAGTGAGATATTTTACAAGTGTGCAAATTAATGCTGCATTTACGTGCCCCTGCCTGTACCCTCGTTAGACTATAGATTGTCTTTATGTCTGAGACAAAAGTGCTATTTTTGCACTGCGGTAGGATAACTTGACTTGACGCAATTGTACTAGAGATGGGCCGAGTACACGGTTACTACTCGGTACTCGGTGTACTCAACAGTATATTGATACTCGATGCCAATGCCGAGTAACTCGGTCAATTTTTTTTAGTGACACAGTATACTGCTTAGTAAGCAACATGAGAGCCCAGATAGTTTTTAAAATCCATTAATTTGAAACATATATATGAGAGAAAATAAACATTTTTGTAATTCTGGAAGTCTTAAACTTTCATGATCACTAATGTTAGAATAGTTTTTTAGGGAATTGCTACCATGTTTGTCATCGGCACAATTGCAAGTGCAATGGTCACGGTGTAACCATGACGCTTTCAGCAGTGCTGAAATATCGGAAACTCAAAAAATATTGTAGCAGTCCCGTAAAAAATACTTATACTGAAAACAGAAGAAGATTTTGTGTCCCAAAACTGAACCGAGTAACTCTGCCGAGTACTCGGTTTGAGGAACTTTGTACCGAGTAAACTAACGGTACTCGGTAACTCGGTAAAAGTAGTACTCTGCGCATCACTAATTTGTACTCTGATATCACCCTGATACTGAAACCGACTGATGGCGGTATAACTATTCAAAGCATAATTAAATGCGACGAGATGGCATTCCGCAGCAGCGACACCGGCGAAGAAGCTATGTTCATCACCTGTTGCAGTCCACTGCAGGACTTTAGCCTCTCCCATTACGTGCCGTGCCATTGGAGAGTGCCGATTTGGTTAGGGACCTTGTCCTATTATGGCTTGCCATTGATAACATCGCCCTGCTCACTGAAGCGACAGCGTAAGTGTCTCCGGAGATGATAAGCGCGGCGTCAGCATCTGCGGGACGGACAGCGCCGCCGCCTCGGTTTCTAGGTATCTAATTCATTCAGACGACATCTTATAGTACCGTCCAAAGCTCATACTTTGAAGTCCAGGATACATTGAATAATAATAAATAATAATAATAAATATTTCACAACGTCATATACATTGATCTGACTCCGAGATAGGTAGCTCAAGCACCTGTGTTTCGGATATCAGAATCAACAGTGGGCTTTACAAATATATACATATAATACTTTTCTTTTGTGAATACATACTTATAATACATAGAAACACCCAGACCAATACAAACAGACATGTTCATGCACACAAATGTTTGTACTGTGCGGGGATCGAACCCGCAACCCTTGGACCATAGGCAGCGTTCACTACCACTGTTCCAAACGGGTCGTCAAAACATTTAGACCATGATTCAGGATTTGGAGAATCTGGTAATTACAGGGAAACAACTGATGTCTGACCTATGCAACCCTTAGACAAAGGAACCAGACCAAATGGGTTACAGTTACACGTTGAGAATCATCTCAAATATTGTAAGTATCCACAATATAGAGACACGTGATGTTTTACTTCACCGCCGGCCTAATGGTAGTAATATGCACATCGATTTGAAAAATTCAGAGGTGCATCCTCTGATTCGAACCCCCCATATGGCACGTTCTTATCCACTGAGTTACTGTTACATGTCGTAGTGCACATCCTACACAAAACTTGTCTAACCGCAGTCTTTACTAGAATTTAGTATTAATTGGCCCATTACCACTTCAGTGTGTACTACACTAAAACTATCACTTTTTTTTGACGACCCGTTTGGAACAGTGGTAGTGAATGCTGCCTTTGGTCCAAGGGTTGGGGGTTCGATCCCCGCACAGTACAAACATTTGTGTGCATAAACATCTCTGTTTGTATTGGTCTGGGTGTTTTATATGTATTATAAGTATGTATTTACAAAAGAAAAGTATTATATGTATATATTTGTAATCCCACTGTTGATTCTGATATCCGTAACACAGGTGATTGAGCTACCTATCTCGGAGTCAGATCAATGTGTGTGATGTTATGAAATATATTTATATTTATTTATTTATCACTCGCTTAAATATTTACTAACTATATAGATTTTTTTATTTCATTTACAGATTTACATTACGAAATTCACAACTTATGAATGGAACATCCATGGCAGCACCACATGTCGCTGGTGTAGTAGGTAAACTAAAATATTTTTTTTACTATACTAGATTTCATAAATATTTAAAAAAAGGAAAAAAATAGAAAAAAAAATGTGTGCTATGATGATCGAACTAAATTAAGAGCTTTTTTACGGATCAGTAGCGCCGCCAGTAATTTTTTTTTATTGTAAGGAAGTTAAGACAATAAATGAAAAATTGATCAATACATTTTCAATAAAAAAGTTTGTGATTTTTTACCAAGATTTCAATTTTAAGTGACCATTTTCTTAATTCTTGCGAGAGATGATTGTGACATGAATATGGGTTCAAAATAAGCTTGATAAATCAGAAATCTATTTTATTTTAAATGCATTGTAAACGTTTCATTCATTATAATTAACAAAAAACCGATGGCAGCGCCACTAATCCGTAAAAGGGTTCTTGAGCTAAGTACGGAATTGTTGTCTCTTTTTTATCCCAACAATTTACAACCCTTCATCGTTTTCCAGCGGCCCTGGTGTCGGGGCTAAAGGCACAGAATCTCGCGTACTCGCCGTACTCCATCAAGCGCGCGCTGGAGAACTCCGCCACCTACCTCGGCCACGTCGAGCCCTGGGCGCAGGGCACAGGCCTAGTTAACATTGAAAAGGTAACTGATACATATGGCAAAATCTCATGGTATCAATAGCCTGTGTCTTATAGCCTATTCCAATTATAAACTACCCTTAGTAATCGATAGTCAGCGGCATCGGTTCTCGATTTGTAACCAATTTTAATCTAATTAACTTTCAACAACTAAGGTTAATAGAAATTGTCGAAAGAACACATTTTTCAATCAATTAATCAATCAATATATTTTATTGCGTGTTACATTGGGTACAAAGTATCTTAAATAATAAATGTATGTACATAAGATGTTATTAATACAATGTAGCGCCCTGTAAGGGCATAGCAATGTTAATCAGTCATAATTCACATTATAACTACATATTATTATCTTGAATGCTAAATTTTGCTTATTACTAGAATTTAAAGAAATATAAATATTATTGCACTCATCGTCAGCCCATTTCACCATCACATGAGGGGTAATTGCCATACTCACCACGCTTGGCAGACGGGTTGGCGAGGGTTTAGATATAAATGCAGAGTTTTCCTTCTCTGGGTGCTGATGATCATGCCAGCAGCTTTACCTTAGTCACCTTTTACGACACCTCGGTAAGAGTGAGGGTAGAATACTACTCTGCCGGGGACCACACGGCGTATTATTATTGCACTATTTGTTACTTATTTGTAGATTATAATCTTACAATCTTGTTTTTTACTTATGGCATGTCACTATGTTTAAAAGTAAAACATAAACAATGGTACGTAACCGCAATCGCGCATAACAATTTTTTTTTTGAAGTTTAGATTATTTTGAGTATTATATTCAAAAACAATGTGTTAATTTTGCTTGTGAATAAATTTTAGGGTGTTTTTGTATTATATTTTTTAAATGAAGATTTACTACCAAATACAAAAAGAGATATTCAATTGGATTTATATGAAACGTGCAGAGTTACGTTCTTCGATATGTCACAAAACAGTTCATAGTTGGAACAGACTGTAGGGACTTGCTCTGATAGCAAATTCATACAGAGATTGTCTCTGAGCAGAGGTGACCAATTAAAACCGAAAAACACTTTAAGTCTGCTTTTCTACGTAAGCGTCTAAGTACTTACTAGCCGAATAATAATATTAAGCCACATGCAGAAATTTCCAAATCATTGCACGGTTTTACTTTTTTCGACGCTTAATTTTTTATTTACGGGTTTAAACTGTTTCCTAAGCTATTATTTTAAGCAATTAAACACTAAGTGGAAAAAAAGCGTTTTAAGTGAAAAAGCTCAAAAAACGTGCTTATAAAGAAAGCGTTTTTTTAAAGTACAGTCACGAGCTTTAATTTGGGACCCATTTCCTTTAAATGTCGTTAGAACATTCATAATGCAATAAGGTCGAAACTTAAGTGCAATAATGTTGAATATTAATTTAAGACATAAAATGTTTTATCTTATCGACCCTTGAAATGATAACCTCTGCAAAAAAGCTATCATTACGGTTTTCTAATTACGAACATACATTTGTGTCACTCGTGTCAGTGTCTTACCGGAATACATCGGTAATGATCTTATGCCCTCGCTCAAGTTGACGTTTTTGTACGGTTGCCCCTAGAAAAGTAAAGTTGGCGATGGTAAATATTATGATTTTGACTCGCTAAAATTTTAGTTTAGCGAAAGTTTACTACACGACATTCAATCTTGGGTGGGTCCCAAATTAAATCTCGTGACTGTACAACGTTTATAAAATTTAGGCCGTTTTTTCCTACTCTATATCGGGGCTTTAGACCTTATTTTCACTTGACATCAAGTGGGATTGATACTCGCCGATAAGGACAGATTGATATACTCCGTGAGTTTTTGAATAACCGAGAAACTTGTAGCGGGCATTATTATACTAATTCATTTTTCCTCTAGGAACATAGGGTCGATTCTCAAAAAAAAAAAGTTCATTTGTATGGGGATTTTTAAATAATAATAATAATTCGTTTATTTCAGGCAACAAGATACATTCAAAAATATTTCATTGGCCCTTACAATAAATACCTTACAGTGTAACATACATACATAACAAATAAAATACATTTTTTTTTTCAAATTACTACGTGCGGCGAGTAGAATCAGCTGTTAGCCGTCCAGAAAACTTCCGAAAGACGACTCCCTGCGGCCAGAAGTCCTCCCTAATAAAGGTCGCCTGGAAATGTACCTTGGGGATTTGTTTTTATTACTTTAATTAACTCGAGGTGATTCTCGGGTATTCAAAAAACCAGTTTCTGTCGCTATCAATATTAAATTTTCTGCTTTATGTCCATAGACATAAGGAATCTAAAATTTTATATCTGTGTTTTGTCACGGGACTTCTTTCGTGTCGCGGCGTTTAGATGTGTTCCCTCCGTACTCTTTCATGTTCACCCTTTTATTTTTGCGTAGGCGAATGCCGCCGGCCCGATGTTCAATTGGCCGACGTCGCCACCTTTCGGCGGCGCTTTATGCATACCTTTGTGTTTTTAGTACTTTAATGAACTCGAGAAGATTCTCGGGTATTCAAAAAACCAGTGTAGATTGGCTTCATTTGCCATCACGACGAGCTAGGTGCTCTACCAAACTCTACTATTCTCATTTCTCCCCACGGGACTTCTCACTCTCCATCATCATCATCCTTTCAGCCAATAGACGCCCACTGCTGGACATAGACCTCCCCCATCGGGAGGATAGATCGGTCCTGTGCCGGCCGCATCCAATGGATTCCCGCGACCTTCACAAGATCGTCGGTCCTCCCTGTGTGGGGCCTGCCACGGCTGCCACTTCCTTTACGTGGCCTCCACTCGAGGGACTTTCCGCTCCAACGGCCGTCTGTTCTCCTCGCTATGTGCTCTGCCCATTGCCATTTAAGGCATGCAATCCTTTGGGCTATGTCTGTGACCTTATTCTCGGGGCTAAAGACGACTGTCATTCCCCCTTCACAGGCCTTCGAAATCCTAAGCACATACCACGACCAGCCGGAGCGCGACGTCACGTTCAACGTACAGTGCGGCACCGGCAACGCCAAGGGCATCCTGCTGCGCCCGCGCCACGCCGACCCGCCCAGGGACGTCGGCATCACTGTGGAGCCCCAGTTCCTGCAGGACCACAACGACGAGGAGAGTAAGTACTTATATATCCTCCAACCGATTACGCCTACGGCGGCCGATCGTAACGATCAGCTACATACGCAGGATATATTATAGTGCTCAATTGTGTGCGCAAACACAAGTGCACTCACGATTCCGATGGGACACCAGCGTGACACGACCGAAGAGGGATCGGGTGCAGGACCTACGGGTTAACGTGCTTTCCTAGGCACGGGATACAAGACCGCCAACTTTCAGACTTCAGGCAAATACTAAGAATTATTTACCGGAAACATGGGTACAAATATTTTAGCCAAAATATTTGTACGATCGAACCCGGGACCTCTTGCGCAACTGTCGGCTTTAAAGTGCGACCTGCTAACCACTGCCCACCAGAGGCTGTTGTAAGTATTTACGAGTAGCTTACTACAGGTTTTGCTATGTGATAAACTAGTGGCCCTCTCTACGTTTCGGGACTTGCTATTAGTTTAATCCAATAGATGGCGCTTGGTGTCCATTACATCACACTTACGTGATATAATCGACACCAGGCGCCATTTCTGTTCCGTCTATTTGGATTGACTATCGATCTACAGTCTGATCACGGTTATTTGGCATGTGGCAAAAGTTGGAACTAACGATGTTTCGTTTACGCTGAGTGTCAGTGATTTTTACATTTCTTATAGAAAAATATTGTATAGCGCCCCCATGTCAATGTGACTGAAGTGCCTTCTGATCTTGGTCGGTCTGTACCGCCATAACATCAACCATCACAGGGTTCGCGGAATGCGGGTCGCGGAGTGGGCTGGACAAATCCAAAAAGTTTATATTCTGTTGTCAATCGGATGTCGACCGTCCCCGTCGCAGACCAATAAGAATAACCGTGCGACTGCGCGAACCAAAGAGAACTTTTTCGATTGGTCAAGCGCACTCCGCTCCCCTGCATCCGCCGACCATGGGCGGGTCGACTTAGAAGCGGTACCTAAAACTATAGTGGCCCGCCCTCACTTCGTTTCGGGGCTGCTGTTAGTTTAAACCAATAGATGGCGCGAGGTGTCAATTATATCGCGCAAGTGTTTTGTCTATTCGGATTACGTAAAAGCCTGGTTGTTATTTATTGAATTAACCTCTTTATAAATAATACACAAGGTTAGTTGAGCGAGGGTAGCTCAGTGGATAAGATCGCGAGGAGACTTTAGGCGAGCAGATGGATCACCTAATGGTTAGCGATTGCTGCCGCCCATAGGTATCTATAATACACCAGTAAAACACAAGTACGATGCCAACCTTTAAGCTCCTCTATGTATCGTGGCAATGTGTACTGTTGATTTCTCAGATACTCTTGTTAAAGGTTACAAAATTTTCGAACAGTTCTAGTTTCTCTGTGAAAATTAAACAAAAAGAAATATACATTCCCAGTCCAGGTCCAGATGGAAACGAACATAATACGAAAATGTTTATTATATGCAAATGTAAATCTTATTGCATTGGCCTACATTTATTGCAATCGACTACCGCATTGCGTATAGCCTATACTTGTTAATTTTTTTCCGATTCTAGGACAGCCAAAGAAATCGAGTACAACTCAAAATGTGCTTGTAAAATATCCTTGCTCATACTGTGTGGGTATGTTTGAATTTTATTGTTTTTCATCAAATGTAGAATGTTGAATAAATGATAAGTATTACATGTACTTAATTAGATGATAATAATTTTCCGTAGAAATTACGTTTTTTTTTTAATATTTATCTCACTTCTTTAATCATATTATATTAATTACTGTATAAAGTATCAGTACATTACATGTAGTTTTTTAATGTATCTCTATATTTTAATAAATTGAGAAATAAGTTATGTTAGCTTAGAAATGACTACAGCTTTACCGAAAATCGAAATCGTAAAAGTTATCTTTTGAGCTCTCATTGTTATACGATTATAGCTTTCGATTGGTCAAGTACGATGGATTTCTGTCTAAGGCATTACTGCTGGCAGTGAATGCATGAGAAAATCTGCGATAGAAATCTGTGGGGCACCATAAAACAGGCCTAAATTCCGTTGTTGATTTGCTGAAGGTTTTGTGTTAATCCCATGATTAATCTATACACGACAGAACGACTGTAAAACGCCCCCGTGCGTGCGTCCGTTGGCCTCGGTGGGAATCAGGACCGAACTGTTTACCAGCGGCGCCATACTTGGACGTCGACGCATCTTAGCTCTCCACGTTTCATTTTACCTACGTACAAAACAACGAATATTGAAGCTCGTCGCTGACCTCTACCTGTAGGGTGGAGCCAACGGAATTTTCTGTTCTGAAAACTAGTTTCTGTCGCTATCAATATTAAATTTTCTGCTTTATGTCCATAGACATAAATAATCTAAAATTGTATATCTGTGTTTTGTCACGGGACTTCTTTCGTTTCGCGGCGTTTAGATGTGTTCCCTCCGTATTCTTTCATGTTCACCGTTTTATTTTTCCGTTGGGGGAATGCCGCCGGCCCGATGTTCAATTGGCCGACGTCGCCATCTTTCGGCGGCGCCTTATGCATACCCGTCTGCCGGGGGGAGTACGGGCTATGTCGGGCTCTCCTCCAATAACCCCCAACGAAACTCCCTTCTTCGCCAGAGTGCGAAGGAGACATGTGTACTAGTTAATGAACTCTGACTACACGTTCCTTCCCAGGCGTTGGCCCGCTTTATACAAATACAAAAATCTTTATTTGTACCAATACACAATTTACATAAAATGTATAAAACCCTGGCTGCCAAACTAGTATAAACTGTGTTATGGAAGCCAGTGTCTTCCCAAAACGATTGATAATTTGATTAGTACAACGTAATAATAAATAGTTATATCTACATTTTTGAAAAGAAAAATTAAAGTGAGCTTAAATTATACAATGACAAGAAAGTACCAAAAATTTGTAATAATCTTAGAGAAAAAAAAAGCATTTCATTACTTTATATTCATGCGATTGAGTGAGAGTGAGTGTGGCAGTGTTTGTGTGTGAGAGTCTATGTGGGTGAGTGTGTGTATGTGTATGTGTGATGTTGTAGTTAGCAGATCGGCTTTAGGTACGACTCAATTGTATCAGTGCTAGTAGATAGCAAAAATGTATTTAGTATATTTTTTAATTCATGATGCGTGCATTTCATTAATCTCAGTTTATTATTTATACACGTGTAAAGCTTTGGTGCAAGATAGTTATAAAATTTTTGGGAAAAGTGACTAGAGATTTGTGGTTGCGGACAGCGAAATCACCGCTTGTGGTTCTGAGGCAAGGTAGGGATTGTATGCCTATGGTATCTTCGAATGCATTGGTAGACAAAAAGTTTACGAACCGATAGGACTTCGGCCATATCGTAAATTAATACAGTAGGGCTTACGGCGCGGATTCTTCTATGCCTCCCCCAGTTGGATTGGAGGGGGAAATAGGGACAGCTGGGAGCGCCGAGCTGTCCCTAACCGAGCTGAGAAGGAGGCCTGTGCAATGCCAGCGTACCGCGCGCTGGCTGGCCTCTCCCTCTGATTCATGTTCGCCCTAAAACCGTTGCGCACTCGTACCAAACAGATACAACAAAACCTATGTAGCGTATCGCGTGTTGCAGACCAGTCGATAATTCCGAAGCAGATCGAGTTCAGCATCAGGCTGGTGCTGGCGTGCGACGCGGCGTGGGTGTCGCTGCCCGGCTTCCTGGACATGAGCAACGCGGCGCGCCCCATCGCCGTGCGCCTCGACACCACCGGCCTGCCGCCCGGCGCGCACTACGCCAGGTACCACCGCACTACCGCACTCATACTCACACACACAGCTCCCTCACGCACGCACGTCGTCGATGACTAGAAATTATCTCCAAAAAACTCAAAAAAATAACCCTAAGTACACTATATAACTTAAAAAAGTAACCCTAAGTACCCCTAATAGATTGTTAGTGCTTTAAGAACTGTTTAAAGCGTCCACGAGAGCTACTGCCGACAAACTGTTCTACAGTTAGGCAGGTTTTGTAATTATTATTATTATTTATTTATTTCAGGCAACAAAAGTAAAATTACAGGCCTATATTGGTTAGTAAAACAGAATATAAATGAAATTGGTTAGTAACAAAAAAAAAAGAAAAGTACATCAATTATTAAGACGGGAGATCCTACCCCCGCCGCAGCACCTTGCGCCTATCTCACAAGCATTTGGAGACCAATCCAGTGCTGCAGCAATGGGGAGTCCCACCTGTCCACTAGAGTTTTAAGGATAAGATAATAAGTACTGTGTTTGTATTTAATAGGTAAATAAATAAATAGCCTTCTTTCCTCTACCCAAAGGTTGTCTGGAAGAAATCGCTACAAGCGATAAGACCGCCTTATTGTACTGTCTGTTGCTGTTGTTGTATCATGCTTGTATTTTATTTTTGTGCAACAAAGAATATCTATCTATAAAAAAAGCAATTAAAAATTAAAAAAAAATCTTTTAAAAATCATTTTAATTTGAAATAATGTCTTGTCTGTGAACCTGTGAAAATAGACCATTATAGTTTTGCCGTCCCATCACCAGCGTGATTTACATACAGTCCAATCGCCAGCATCACAGTTGACCTTCTCATGGTTCGTGGGACTCGGGGCGCGGACCAATCCAAAAAGTTTATATTCTGTTTAGGCCAATCACTGATTGATTGGCATTGATTGGCATGGCATCACATGTCGACTGTCGTCGTCACAGACCAATAAGAATGACGTTCGCAACTAGAACCGTGCGACTGCGCGAGATCCAATGAAAACTTTCGATTGGTCAAGCACACTCCGCCCTCCGCTGATTGACCCAAAGAGAATCGATCTTGTGCAGCCAATCTCTTGCCTCCAGTTACGGTTCTGCATTCATTTAATCACACCAGGGATAACGTAGATGACCGAATTAATAAATTTATTATCTTTATTTCAATGAGGGTTTTCGCGTGTGAAAAATCCGCTAGATGGCGTACAGTTTGACTGAGGTCCAACATCAACCGCATTGGTTGTTTAGTTTGTCATATTGACATTTTGACTGATCACGTTTATTAATAGCCAATCATATTGTATATGGACCTCACGCCTATAGTACTCCATCTAGCGGTTTTTGCGGAAACCCTCATTGTCCTAGATATGCTCAATGTTGCTGAGCCATCAGAGTCTTTGTGAATTGTTGGTCCCAGCATATTAGGGTCAGCCATCAAAGTTCCTCAATTTCGGAATACTTCAGTATACTCCAACTACATTTCGCATCTTGTTTATGACTACCTATTTTTCGGAGGATTTTCCATTTAGTGATATGAAGTTTTTAGTGCCTCATAAGTCAACTGTTCTATCCCCAGTATAAACGCGTACGACGCGTCATGCGTGGAGAAAGGCCCAGTGTTCCGCATCCCAGTGACGGTGTTACAGCCCGCAGCGTTAGAGTCCAGTTCTCCGTCCGGCCCGCGCCTCAGCGTGCAAGACGAGGTGTTCAAGCCCGCGACTATCAAACGTCACTTCGTCATTGGTGAGTGTTTAGCGTTGTTTGTAGATAAGGCCCAGTGTTCCGTATACCAGTAACAGTGTAACAGCCCGCTGCGCTAGAAGCGAGTTCACCGTCCAGCCCGCGCCTTACCGTGCAAGACGAGGTGTTGAAGCCCGTGATTATCAAGGGATAGTTTGTACTTGGTGAGTTTAAAGCGCTTGCTTGCGTCTTTCGCAGTTTGCTCAAATCTGTAGTCCATCGGCTTCCGCTCCACTCTAAAACGTGTGGATTTCATTTGTTCAGAGCGTCTAGAGACATAGCCAAACCACCTCCAATCTATTTCAGAGTTATAATGGTCAGACGGTAGTTATGAAATGCGTCATTGTAATTACCAGACTCACCGAATCTTTAAGTTGTCCTGAGATAGCCTTCCTCATCTTAATCTCGCATGCTTTGATCTCAAAGCAGTACAGAGTATCAAGCACGTGTTGCCGCTTCGACTGCGCGGTCGAGACTGCCGTATTTTTTTGCGAATCCACGACCTTTGGCGTATAATAAATAAATATTTCACAACATCACATACATTGATCTGACTCCGAGATAGGTAGCTCAAGCACCTGTGTTACGGATACCAGAATCAACAGTGGGATTACAAATATATACATATAATACTTTTCTTTTGTAAATACATACTTATAATGTATAGATTATACCCAGACCAATTCAAACAGATATGTTCATGCACACAATTGTTTGCACTGTGCGGGGATCGAACCCGCAACCATTGCACCAGAGGCAGCGTTCACTACCACTGTTCCAAACGAGTTGTCATTTGACGAGCAGATGCACGCGTTTCCCTTCCCCGCTACACCGCCCGCTACCCGCGCTGACATCTTGGTTACCTCGTCCCGCGGGACGGTCGCGCAAGAGATTGTTGGGCTATAGCCATTCGATTTTTATTCGGCTAACAGTTGATAGATAGGTAGTGTAACTGGCGTGAGAAGTAAACATATGAAGGTGTCCCCAGCGCCCGCGGACGCGACGTGGGGCGTGCTGAGCATCAGCAGCGCGGAGCGCGAGAAGTCGGGGCGCTTCCTCGTGCACACCATGCAGCTGCTGCCGCGCCGCAGCTGCCGCTGCCACGAGACGCAGAAGATGATCAACGTCACCTCCGAGGCGCCGACGCTGCTGCCCTTCCAAGTTATGGTGAGTGACAGAGGTGTTGATGTAATCTGGTTTTTTTTTTTATGTTAGAGGCGGACAAACGAGCAATCGAGTCACCTGATGGAAAGTAATCATCGCTGCCCATGAATATCCGCGAAATCAGAGAGATCGCTAATGTGTTGCCGGCCTTTTTAAAGAAGAGTACGCTCTTCTCTTAGAGGTCCCTAAGTCGTAGCCGTCCGGAAATACTCCTGCAGCCAAACCGTTCCACAGAACTGAGGTACCAACTTCTTCCGTTTGACCGCGTACAACGTAGGGCTGCTCAAATTGTCGGTGACTTGACTCTCTCTAGTCGACTTGATCCTCTAGCATTGCGGCGGGACATAGCTTCCCTCAGCATTCTATACCGCATCTATCATGGGGAGTGCTCTGAAGAACTGTTTGATTTACTCCCTGCAGCCGAATTCTTACATCGAACCACTCGCAAGCGATTGTCATTCCATCCTCATCATCCCGATGGATGGCGGTCCAATACTGTGCGTTTTTCCCGGAACTTTCTACCGCCTTGGTTTGAGTTACCAAGTTATTAATAATAATATCCTCCAACCGATTACGGCTACGGCGGCCAATCTTTCAGTACAGGTAATAATAAGTCTGTATTTATATAATTATGTGTGACCAACCGTAAAATTAACATTAATATGATTAATAAAGTTTTAGTTTTTTTAGTTTAGTTATAAAGTCGACCTTCCCATGGTCTGCGAGAAACGGAGTGCGCTACCAATCGAAAAAGTCTGTTCACTTTGTAGCGGTATAGCCATAATATCCTCCACTCAATTACGGCTACGGCGGCCAATCTCAACGATCAGCCAGTTACGCAGGATATATTATAGTGCTCAATTATGTGCGCAAACACAAGTGCACTCTCTATTTCCTTACCGGAGAGGGATCGAGCGCAGAACCAACAGCTTAACTTTTTTTCCCGAGGTACGGAGGTACAAGACCGCCAACTTCTAGGTTCCGGACTGCCACTAAGAATTTCTTACCGAAAACTTTCGTACAATTTTTTGGGCCCGACCCGGGGAATACCACGGTATTACAACTTTACCGCTATAAAGGCGACCTTCCCATAGTCCGCGAGACGCTGTGGGGCAGAGGGCCCTTGGCCAAGCCAAAAGGTTTGTTTTCTCTTTGGGCCAATCAGCAAGAGACGAGGTGTACTTGACTAATCGAAAAGTTCTCTTTAAAGTTCTCTTTAAAGTTCGTACGAATATTAGCGTTTTATTGGTCAAGCACACCCCCGTTGAATGATGGAAACAAACTATTTTGTTTGCCCCTCCCCGTCCAAGACCATTGGGAAGGTCGTATAGCGGTAAACTATAAGCATTGTGAGGATTTCATGTAAGTAGCTTCGTGGGTAGCAGCAATTCAATCATTCGTTCAGTGACATTTCATTTTACATAACCTTGTTTTGTTGTCTGAAGTAAAAATTCTAAAGAATGGTTTTAAGCAACAATAAATTAAAATATTTACCTAAGTAAGGTTTCCAAGTAATATGCATAGGAATTGCTTATATTTTTGGGATTAAATCCCAAAAATAAATCAGGCACTTTCTCACAACTAAGTTTAGTGTAAAACGGAATGAACTGTCACAGGGATAAGTTGTCATGGTTATTGAATCGTCATTTTTAGGTTATTATTTTAGTATTCATTTTAAGCTAGGGGTCCGGGTGGTTTAACTTAAGCATTAAAGTAGATATACTAAATAACGTTAAACTTAGTTTTTTAATAATGATTATTCTAGTTCTTCAGTTATTCCCAGAATTAATCACACTACTTGTTTTAAACCACGTTTTGGAATAAGAGGGGTAATGTTTAAATTATTGATTATCAAGTAGTTAAAAGAGTCAAAGTGATTAAGATGTTAATATGGCTAATAGTTTGATTTTATCTCGGTATTAGTATATATATATACTTTTTGGCAGTATTGTAACTCGGTCCTATTTATGTAACCAATGTCAAAGCCGCACGGTTCGTCAACAAGCGGACCTGCCCGTCTGCAGTATCCGGACTTCAGAGACCTTACTATGAGTTTGAAATACTATCCTTGCTATCCAAAACTATTGCTCTGTCTCTTTCACATGCACCACAATGAAAGGGACAAAGCGATAGTTTTCGTTAGCGAGAACAGTTTTTAAAAATCATGGTAAGGGTACAGGGTACAGGGTGACGCCCTGTTGGTCTAGTGGTTTAAGTACCGGGTCGTGATCTCGGGGTCCTGGGTTCGATTCCCGGGTCGAGCGAAAAGTATGTTTCGAATTTTTCGAACATAGCTCGGGTTTGTGATCACCAATCCGCATTTGGCAAGCGTGGTGATTAAGCCTAATCCCATCATAGTAGCAATGACTTGATTTCTATGATGGAGGCCTTTGCCCTGCAGTGGGATAGTTTATAGGCTGATACTTTGAGGGTACAGATACCCAAAATTTAAGATTTATCATTTTTAAGAATCGCTTATTAAACTACTAATTTCTTCATTCCCAGGGCGGCGTAACCCTAGAAGTAGCAATCGCCAAATACTGGGCCAACATCGGCGAGTTAGCAGTCAGTTACACAGTGTCGTTCTACGGCCTCAAGCCGGACTGCGGGCCGCGGCTGTGCGTGACGGCGGCGGAGGGCGTGCGCGCCGTCTCGCTCACGGCGCTGCGCCTGCACGAGGTACAACCGCACGCCTTGCTCAAGTACGCTGAGCCTGTGGTCAGGTACGTACTGATTCCTACTTACTTTATAATGTATCAATACAGGGATTAACACGATATTTATTATGTGAAACAACATTGTGAATTGTGAAGCGATTGAGATCAAGAAGTATAAGACTTTCAATCGGGAGGATGGATTTAAAATATCATCGACATGGAATCCAGTAATTAACAAGTGCAAACCCCGTGCTAGGCCGTTACTAACGCAAACAAACACTGATACTGTTAGTGTAGTGTCGACGACCCGATTGGAACAGTGGTAGTGCACGCTGCCTCTGATACAAGGGTTGCGGGTTCGATCCCCGCACAGTACAAACATTTGTGTGCACGAACATGTTTGTTTGTATTGGTCTGGGTGTTTGCTATGTATTATAAGTATGTATTTACAAAAGAAAAGTATTATATGTATATATTTGTAATCCCACTGTTGATTCTGATATCCGTAACACAGGTGCTTGAGCTACCTAACTCGGAGTCAGATCAATGTATGTGATGTTGTGAAATATTTATTTATTTATTTATTAGTGTGTCGGAGTAGCTTCGCTGACAATTCATCTAGTGGCGAATTAATATCAAAAAATGTGAGGGTGTCCGAAGATTCACAGCCCGGCCCCAGCAGATGACGCCGTGCTCCGCCAGTCCGCTCGTGACCACGGCAAATGTAACGTAGCCGAAACGTCGAGCCAAATACATATTTGGCTCGACGTTACTCACATGAGTACACAATGTTGTTTCACATAATAAATATCGTGTTAATCCCCGTATTGATACATTATAGTTATAATGCAACGCGAAAATCTAAAACTATTTTTGATTTACTCGTATGACTTAGCATCGTGACGAGCGCACGATTTCTACTGATTTTCCTTCGACATATGAAATTCCTCATTTTCTGCAACGAGTGACCACACCCACTCGTTGGTCGAGTGACTTAAAGCGAGCGGTAGAAGCAACGTCAAAGTAGTTGTCAATAGCAACAAGCATAAACAAAATATTATAAATTTCAAAACTTTGATTCGACTGATTTTGACAGGTGACATTCATAGTTTTTTGTGACAAAAAAAAAAACAAAAATGTTCATATAATCTATGGTTTTTGCGTTCCGTTTCGCCACTTTGGTCGATTCTGCTACTACTTCTTGCTAATCATTTACCTGAAGGTCTCGCAGATAAGTCTTTCCAGCGACAGCTACAAACTATATGTAGAAGTACAGATAGGAAGCTATTTTATTGAAAAAAGGATGCGCTTCATTAGATATTAATTTAGTGGGTTTCATCGCAGCCCACGGACATCTACGGTGCGGACAAGCCATAATAATATACTCAAACCGATTACGTTTACAGCGGCCAATCCCAACGATCAGCCACGTATAAACACAAGAGAACTCTATTCCCTTACCCTCATATTCCGATGGCCCACCAGCGTGACACGATCAGAGAGGGATGTGCAGGACGGGTGCAGGACCAACGGCTTAACGTGCTTTCGTGTGGAGGGGGTGCGGGCCGTGCTAGCAATTTTAGATTTTGTTTACGTAAAATAAAGGGAACTTTCAATTTTCATTCAAATTGCTTATGATACGCATACGTTACGAATCCTTTAAATAAAATTAAAATTTAAAAAACCCCCGACACAACTAAAGCTCTTTCATTTGATACCTATATTGCGGCAGTTGGAACAACAAATAGGTTATTCGTCATTTTCTGACGGCGGCCATCTTGGATTTGAAATTTTTCACAATCAATATATTCTGTTATTCAAGCCCTTTTATATGATACCCATATTGTGGGAGTTGTGTTAAAATATAAAATCCAATTCTTTGTGACGGCGGCCATCTTGGATCGATGTTTATCCAACATAGCTAAGAACACTTCCTCCTTATTCATCTTTCAAACAAAAAAAACAAAATCAGATACGGTTCATTTGTCACACACACTCACACACGTCAAACTTATAACACCCCGTCGTTTTTGCGTCAGGGGTTAAAAAATCGTGCTAACCCTTCAGGTCATTAGAGAGACTCCACATTCAGTAGTCCTACACTCTACTCCACACTCACCTTTGTTTAAGAGTGAACTGTTATTTGTTCCAGGCCAACAGAATCCAAGTTGACGCCGTTGACTGCCCGCGACGTGATCCCCCCGAGCAGACAGATTTATCAGCTAGTCAATACATACAACTTCCACATAGCCAAGGCGACAGAGGTGATAATCTGTTTATTATTTAATTTTATTGTTAAAAGTTATGCAAAGTGGGAATGGGCTATCGTGCCTGAAAAATCCGCTAGATGGCGTACTGTGGCTGAGGTCCAAGAACAAGGTGATTGGGCATTTTTGAAAGTGATTTGTCAAAATGACCAATCTGACCGTGAGAGATACATGCTTTGGCATGAATGGGCCGGCTCGACCGTAGTGATACCACGGCCTCACAGAAAACCAGCGTTAAGCAGCACTGTGCTGTGTTTAGCTGCTTGTGTAAGGGTACCGGCGGCCAAATGTGGGGGAAGGGGGGGTTTAAAGGTTGGCAGCGCACTTGTGACTCCACTGGTGTCCATGGGCGGCGGCAATCGCTTACCATCAGGTGATCCATCTGCTCGTCTGCCACTAATAAAAAAATTACCATTTGACGAAAGAAAAAACCTTGAAATTGAACCTTAATGCAACAGCACGTCATATTAAGTCCGCGCCACGAAAGAAGTCCCGCGAAAAGCGCGCTCGAGTCGCCATCAATATTCAAATTTGAGCTTTATGCTCATAGACACAAGGAATCTCAAATTTTAGTTCCATGATTTTCCGCGGGACTTCTTTTGTGGCGCGGTCTCTAGCAGATTTTTGACACTCAAAAGCTCTCTTTGATAAAACGGCGTCTATGATATAAGCGACTACGATCAGAAGGCATTTCAGTGGGGCATCGCACAACATCATCATCTCTCATCTTCAGCCCATTTAAGTCCCCACTGCTGGGGCACGGGCCTCCCTCAATCACATGAGGGGTAATTGCCATACTCACCACGCTTGGCAGACGGGTTGGCGAGGGTTTTGATATAAACGTAGAGTTTTCCTTCTCTGGGTGCTGATGATCATGCCAGCAGCTTTACCTTAGTCGCCTTTTACGACACCTCGGTAAGAGAGAGGGTGGCCTATTCTAGTTAAGCCTGTAATAATAGTATTTAAGCTTGAAAATCAATAAATCAATAAACATTTTTGTCATAATCATAATCATATTTATTCACAAGAAACATGGTACATGGTAAGGTGTTACATTTAAAGAATATATATATGTGCGAACATGTCTCGCTATCCTGTAGCATGCAAATATAAATTTACATTAAATTTAATTCTAAAAGTGACATACGTTGCATTAATAAAATAAATTAATCAGGATTAAGTAGAATTAAAATGGCATAAAATCGGTAGGTACATACATATCACAGTCAAATTTACAAAAATAAAGCACTTTACATCAGGTTCCATCAGTGCCTGGATCTAAACATAAGTTGCATGTACTCCTCAACAGAATAGAAGCATTGTTCCTGCAGCCAAAACTTCACTGTGTGCCTAAACCGCCTTCTTGGGAAAGATTGGAATTCTATTGGTAGAGCGTTAAACGCCTTAATACACATGGCTGAGCAACTTTTGACATAAATGCTACTCCTAGGTCTCACACTATGGGTAAGTGGTTTATGGGAAATTGTCAAAAACCCCGACACTAGTAAAGAGAATAGCATTAATTACGAGTTCTTATATCCGAAATTGTATAAATAAGTCAATTGTTTTATTTGTGACTCAGGTGTCGCCAATCGTATCGCTGCTGTGCGACATGCTGTACGAGTCGGAGTTCGAGTCCCAGTTGTGGATGCTGTACAACAGCTCCAAGCAGCTCATGGCCGTCGGAGACGCCTACCCCTCCAAGGTAACATAGGTCAATAATGAATTAAGGTGACGGGTAGGGCACTCTTCCTCTCTTTTGGCTACTTACTAATCCGTATCTATTTTAAACAATTTCGGGGTTACAACCTCTCGGCAAACACTTATACTATTTATTAAATAACGTGACACAAATGCGGACCCAACGTTTGTACGCGCAAAATTGATTCACGCTAAAAGTGGCCACTTTTGGCGGTAATCAATTTTTCGCGTACAAAACTCAACGGAATCAACATTTGTGCATATCTATTTAATAAATAGTATAAGTGTTTGCCGAGAGGATGTAACCCCGAAATTGCTTAAAATAGATCCGGTTTAGTAGCTAACAATTAAAAACGAATGGTGTCGCTAGTTAGGGCTACCCGTCGCCTTTAATGCGCCAGCTAGAACCGTGCTACTGCGCAAACTCCAAAAATAACTTTTTCGATTGACTATGAACATTCCGTCCCCCGCTGATTACCACCTTATTATAAATCGCGATCTAAAGTTATTACCGTGCTAAAGCTCATGTCGTCCCGTTCTAACACGCAATGTTAAAAAGGGCTGGCACGAAATTTGTTCTAGGACTATCCTTAGTTGGCGATTTATAATAAGGAGGAAAGAGATTATAAACTTTTTTTGTTTGTTGAAGCGTACATTATTCCAATGTTAGTGACCATGAACGTTTAAAAAATACAGACAGATTCACAGAAAACTGGCGTGAAGTAGCACTGTGCTGTGTTCGATGCGTGAGTGAGGGTACCGGAGGCCCAATACGTGGGAAGGGAGGTTGAAACGTTGATAGCGCATTTGTGACTCCACTGGTGTCGTAAGTGTCTATGGGCGGCGGAAACCGCTTACCATCAGGTGATCCGTCTGCTCGTATGCCACCTATAACATAAAGAAACCAATATAAATAATCTGATTTTGCCCTTAATTTAAGTGTATTATTTTCCAGTACTCCGTGAAACTGGAAAAAGGCGAATACGTCCTCAGACTAAACATCCGGCACGAGAGCCGCGCGTTGCTGGAGAAGCTGCAAGAGCTTCCAGTGCTCGTGCAACAGCGCCTGCCGCAACCCATCACGCTCGACGTCTACTGCTCGCAGCACCAGGTAATACGTCCATCAATAGGCTATTTGACACTATGAAGAAGATTTATGTATAGTAATCCGCGTAGTTTATAGCTTTAAAAAGGAATTAACAAAAAACACAAAATATTGAATGTTTTCACAAAAAAAAAACAAAATAAATATAATTTGTTTTGTGCTTGGAACTACGTGACCATAAACGGTTTTGATTGACTTTCTTCACTGTGACGTCAGCCTTTTGTAAGCAAAACAAGATGATTCTCGATTCTACTTGCTCTTAAATATTTATTGACAAAAGGTTGACGTCACTCAAATGATTCGACTCCATATTGCTGAATGAAGCGTTTTTGACAGATTATAAATCCTTATATTTTATAATGATTTTCTAAACGAAATATTTATAATAAATTAAAATAAATGTTATTTTTAGGGTTCCTATACACCAATAAATAATGTGAAATGTTTTTTCAAAACAAGTCAAATAGCCTATTACGACACACAGTGGGAGGGTTCCCAATGAGAGTTACGTACGTAGGACAAACCCTCTTATTGCAAAAAACTGCTCTGATACCGGTATTAATCATAATCTAGAAAGTTCATGATTATTACGGAATAATGTTAGTTCTTAAATTTTTATTACAAATCCTCGACTAACCATAGACCACTTAATACCGCAGGATAGTGTCAAAATTGATCGAATCGTTCAATTATTCGTTCAGTGACATTTCATTTTAAATAACCTTATTTCGTTGTCTGAAGTAAAAATATTTTAGAATTGTTTTTAAGCAACAATAAATTAAAATGTTGACCTAAGTAAGGTTTCCAAGTAATATGCATAGGAATTGCTTATATTTTTGGGATTAAATCCAAAAAATAAATGAACTACTTTCTCACAAATTACTTTAATGTAAAACGGAATGAACTTGAGGTTATTATTTTAGTCTTCATTTTAAACTAGGGGTCCGGGTGGTTTAACTTAAGTATTAAAGTTGATATGCTAAATAACGTTAAACTTAGTTTTGTAATAATGTTTATTCTAGCTCTTCAGTTATTCCCAGTATTAATCCCAATATTTATTTTAAACCACGTTTTGGAATAAGAGGGTAAGAGTTTAGGGATCGAACCGTACATTTTTAAGTTAGCAAGAAAACAGATAAGCAAATAATGTAAGAAAAGTAATTTTAGTACGCGGAGAAACATAATTATAAATAAGCAAACAAACTCTGTACCTACTAGTAAACAAAGGCACGGACCTAGTCTGTGGTATGTAATGTATTTAAATAATATAATATATAAAATATTTTTTTCTTCCTTTCTTTCTTTCTAATGTAAAGGCCGGTAGCGCACCTGTGACTCCTTTGACGTGACAGGTGTCCTTGGGCGGCGGTGATTGCTTACCATCAGGTGATGCGTCTGCTCGTCTGCCCCCTATATCATAAAAAAAATTAACTAACAAAAAAACCGTAATTTTTACTACTATTTTAAGTTTTTTTTTTTACTTTTCAGTATAATAGAATGAATAATAGGAAATAATGCGTCGTATAAAAATATTGGGGTATTGACACAGACGACATGACAAGTACTCGTCTAAGGGTTCATTTTTCTTTTGAGGTACGAAACCCTAAAAAACATAATATTCATGTGATTTTATAAAAACAGTTTTTTTCGACACGTATTTAGATCCACTGCCTTTTTTATATTCTTGTTTGCTAAGTATGTATGTAATCAAAGTGTGTGATTTTCAGGCTTTGATAGGCGGCAAAAAGTTCAGTTCGGCCTCGCTCTCGAGCGGCAACGTAATGCCGCTTTACTTCACAGCAATCCCCTCAGATAAGTAAGTCTGTTTTATTATACACTAACTTTACTTTTTACTTTTTATTTTTAATAGAAGTACAATTTTTTCCCAAATTCGCATTTGAGACTATTTTTTATCTATGTCGTCATTTATTGAGAAGTGGTCTGTAAATGACATTGGTCACGTATGCATATTAAACTTGAGTTATTAAACGTTCAGTTACGTCATAGCCTTGTAAGCAACGCCATATTAATGTGTAAGCTTTTTTAATTACTCCTTAGGGTTACGGGTAGGGCACACTAGCGACGTCAATCGATTTAATTTTTTTGCTACTAAACCGGATCTATTTTAAACAATTTCGGGGTTACAATCTGTGCATAGTTATTTAATAAATAGTATAAGTCCCAGTCTCCAGCGAGGTGTGAGACAGGGTGACGTTATATCGCCGAAACTGTTCACCACTCTGTTGGAGGACGTGTTTAAACTTCTGGACTGGGATGGACTTGGCATCAATATAAATGGTGAGTACATGACGCACCTTCGATTCGCTGATGATATCGTAGTCATGGCTGAGACCTTGGAAGACCTTGGCACAATGCTTGACGACCTCAGTAGAGTCTCCCAACAAGTGGGTCTGAAAATGAACATGGACAAGACGAAAATCATGTCGAATTCCCATGTCGTACCCACTCTGGTAAAGGTTGGAAGCTCTGCATTGGAAGTTGTAGACGAGTACATCTACCTCGGACAAAAAGTCCAGCTTGGTAAGTCCAACTTCCAGAAAGAGGTCGATAGACGAATCCATCTCGGCTGGGCAGCGTTCGGGAAGCTACGCAGCATATTTTCGGCCCACCTACCGCAGTGTCTCAAGACGAAAGTCTTCAATGCGTGTGTGTTCCCAGTGATGACATACGGAACCGAAACGTGGCCGCTTACAATGTGCCGATTAAGGAGGCTCAAAGTCACTCAGAGAGCAATGGAGAGAGCTATGCTCGGAGTCTCCCTGCGTGATCGTATCAGAAATGATGAGATCCGCAGGAGAACTAAGGTAACAGACATAGCCCAAAGGATTGCATGCCTCAAGTGGCAATGGGCAGGGCACATAGCGAGGAGAACAGACGGCCGTTGGGGCGGAAAGGTCCTCGAGTGGAGGCCACGTACAGGAAGTCGCAGCCGTGGCAGGCCCCCCACAAGGTGGACCGACGATCTGGTGAAGATCGCGGGAATCCATTGGATGCGGGCGGCACAGGACCGATCTGTGTGGAGAACATTGGGGGAGGCCTATGTCCAGCAGTGGACGTCTATTGGCTGAAATGATGATGATGATGATGATGATAAGTGTTTGCCGAGAGGTTGTAACCCCGAAATAGTTTAATATAGATCCGGTTAAGTAAGAAAAAATTAAAATAGATAGGCGCCGCTAGTGTGCCCTACCCGTCACTTTATTGAGAATGAGTAGGTAGACAACAGTTGAAGTCTGTCAAAGTCACAGTCACGCAATAAAACGCCGGTGTTTTACGTTAACGTAACTTTTCGCGTACGCGTTGGACTCAACATTTGTGCATGGTTATTTAATAAATAGTATAAGTGTTTGCCGAGAGGTTGTAACCCGGAAATTGTGTAAAATAGATCCGGTTTAGTAGCTAACAATTTAAATCGATTGGTATCGCTTGTTAAGGCTACCCTTCGCCTTAAGTTACTTGACATTGGCGAATTATCTTCAGGTAGAGCTATGTTTTTAAAAAAGCCTATTTCCTTGGTCCCCAGGATAAGCAGATCAAATCTCACCATCGGACACACGCTCACTGGTACGGTCACCTTCGCGAAGGACGAGCTCGGCCGCAAGGTGGACACCTACAGCCTGCAGTACGTCGTGTGCGAGCCGCCCAAGCGGCCCAACAACAACAGCAAGGACAAGGAGAAGGGGAAGCCGTATCAGATGACTACATGGAGGCGTACAAGGACTTGACTACTAACTGGCTGGCCAAGTTGGGTAAGTACAATAGTGTTCATAGCAAGAAGGGAAGCCTTATGATTAGTACATGGAGGCGTACATACGGCGTCACGTCGAGTCACCCTTGTTGACCTTTGTACCGTCTTGATGTCTGGGGCACAAGTGCTATTTTTCCACTGCATGGGGGTAACTTGATTGATCTGACGCTGACTGTACAAGGACTTGATTACTAACTGGCTGGCCAAATTGGGTAAGTACAATATTGTCATAGTGCCCTATGGTGCCAGGTGGACAGGTATTCTCTGTAGTACAAGTGTACGAGTTGCCCAAGCGACCAAGCGACCCAACAACAACAACAAAGACAAGAAGGGGAAACCTTATGTTGAATACATGTAGGCGTATATAAACTTGACTACTAACTGGCTGGCCAAGTTGGGTACGTACAATATTGTCATTGTGACTGTGGTAGTGCCATATGGAGCCAAGTGGACACCTATACTCTGTAGTACAATATGTACGAGATGCCCAAGCGACCCAACAAACAACAAAGACAAGAAGGGGAAGCCTTATGATGATTATATAGAAGCGTACAAGGACTTCACTACTAACTGGCTAACTAGGTTGGGTGAGTAAAATTATCCCGTGCCCTGTGGCTAGGGGGATTTAAGAATAGTCAAAGTCAAAGTCAAATAATTCTTTATTTGCATAGGCTTGTACACAGCACTTACAAATCGTCATACATTTGAATGACTTAAAACTATTTATAAGTACTTATGTATAATTTACATGTTAATACATATATATGTTGATACATAAAATATACTAAAGAAATAAATAAACATAATGCGATTCTACCACCGGCTCGGAAAGTTGTTTCTGGTCGAGAAGATCCGGCAAGAAACTCGCCAGTTACTCTTTTTAATCGCCAAACTTTCATACAATGTTGTGTCTCAATGCAAAATACCACATAAATACTGCCAAGGTGTACCCGGCCTCTCGTAAAAGGCGACTAAACGGGAGACTTCGGAGTACGTGAGCGTACCCACTGCTGGGGAGTGGCTAGCTCATACGATTCCGCGGGGGACGACCTTACCGGGTGTCCTGGTAGCTCGTAGAGCAATGAAGGGGTTCATTGCGCCAAGTAGGGGTGAAGAGGCGAGCGCCATCAGCGGTGCAGTCTAGTTCCGGCTGTGGGGTTTCCGACCGCTATTGCGCAGAGATGGACGCCACAGGGGTTTTGCCTAGGGTTAGTGTCCCACACACCACCTCGTTCCCTATACGTAGCAAGGTGACGAATGGTTTCTCCTCGGGGAAAAAAAAAGTAAAATTATCCCATTTTTTCCTACCAAGCCAAGAACATAATGTGCACATGGGTTTCTTCGTGGACCATTCAAAATACCACATAAATTTGGAAGTATATTAAATGTCTTCTCAAGTTTTGCATTCACTATGGAATGTAAAAATACTCTAGATGGCGCGCTATGGGACTGATAATGATGATGATATCTACAAGATGATTGGTTATTTAGGAACGTGATATGTCAAAATGTTTATGTGACGAACGAACCAACCAGCGCTATTGACGTTAACCTCAGTACGCCCCATCTAGAGGACGTGCTACCAAAGCAGTCCCATGAAAAGCGCACTTTAGTCGTCATTAACGTTTAAATTTGGGCTTTATGTTCATAGACATAAGGAGTCTGAAATTTTAGTTCGGTGCTTTTCGTGTGATTTTTCACACGCAAGAGTTTTGCATTGTCAAGATATTTATGTTTATTTCGATAAAAACATTAATTTATATTTTAGTTTCTAAGAAACCGTCTGCTTTAATCGCTGAGAGGGTGGTATTACGTACGTAATGACGTCAGTGCGGGTATTTTTTTAGAAGAAACGCAAATAACGGTTTCGATTTTTAAGTTACAAGAAATGCTAATCAAATATCGACCCTATCGTCACTGTGCCAATTATTTTTTATTAGCTCGGCGGTGAAGGAAAACATCGTGAGGTAATATGCACATCTGGGATAGTGGCTCAAATTGTGGATACCTAGAATATTTAAGATAATGATGCTGAACGTGTAACCGTGAACCAGTTCCCCTGTGTAAGTGTTGCGAAGGTCAGACGACAGACTCTTTATTGCAATGGGGGCTATCGCGAAAAATCCGCAAAATGGCGTTCTATAGGCCTGAGGTCCATCTACAAGGTGAATGGGTATTTATAGACGTGAAATGTCAAATTGTCAATTAACAAATAAATCAGCCAATGATGATGAAGTTGGACCTCGGTTCACAGGCACGCCATCTAGTGGATATTTCACACTCGAGAATCCTGAATCATGTTCCATGCGTACCAAGGGCTCCGAAGCCATAGCCTTGAACGCAACTGACCTTAGGTTTTCTCACCGTGGGAGAGCCACGCTTCGGCATGAATGGGTCGGCTCGACCGGAGTGATACCACGGCCTTACAGAAAACCGGCGTGAAGCAGCACTGTGCTGTGTTGCGTGACTGAGGATATCGTAGGCCCAATCCGGGGGAAAGGGAGGTATAGAGGTTGCCAGCGTTCTTTTGACTCCACTTGTGTGTCGTCGTTTCCATGGGCGACGGCAATGAACGTTTTCGCGTGGGAGAAATCCGCTAGATGGAGTACTATAGGCGTCAGGTCCATATACAATGTTATTGGTTATTTTTAAACGTGATCTGTCAAAATTACAATTACACAAACTAAACGACGAATGCGGTTGATGTTGGACCTCAGTCCAACAGTACGCCATCTAGCTGATTTTTCACACGCGAAAACCCTCATTGCTTACCATAAGGTGATCCGTCTGCTCGTTTGTCACATGTCACATTGGGATGGACAAGCCTAGATGACGCTGGTCGTGTTGCAGAGGGCGACAGGCTGGAGCAGGTGTACGAGGAGGCGCTGGAGAAGTTCCCGGGCTGCGCCGCCGCGCACCTGGCCTGCCTGCACGCGCAGGACCCGCCGCAAGACCCCAAGAAGTACGCAATACAAATACACCTACATACGGAATACGTACATTATACACAGTTTGCGAGCGTGTTGTTGTCCATACTGTGCCTGTTCGCTGTGCGAAGAATTCAAATTTACCTTCGTTTATGAGTTTGATTTTGTTATTTGTTACGAATGTCCACACCTAGTTAAATTAATATTTATCTATAGTTTGTTTATATTCTCATGTGAGTGAATTATTTTTTTATTAGAATAGGCAGACATTTGGCCACAATCTCACCTGATGGTAAGTGATGATGTGGCCGAGGATGGATCATGCCTGTCTAGTAACAGCCTATTCACTCTTTTCTTGAATAAGTTCAGATCATAATGAATCATCGTGAATGTTAATTCTTTTTGAGAAATAAAGTTCTTAAAAACCATACACCAGTTATTTTTTACCGTTTACATCCCGAAAACCTCTACATCCCCATATAGTAAGTAGGTATCGTAAATGATATCCATTTGCCATGTTAGATCATTAAAATAAACGAAAAAAAAAAACAGCTATTCTATATATTATTGCCGGGTGGATATTATATTTTGTATGGAACAGCAGATTTTTTTTCGCTTATTTTGTTGATCTCACATGGTAAATGGACTTCATTCACGATACCTATTATGAGGTTTTCGGAATGTAAACGAAAAAAAAATAACGATTTATAGCTTTACCGCCACAAAGTCGACCTTCCCATGGTCTGCGGAACACGGGACGCGGAGTGCGCTTGACCAATCGAAAAAGTTCTCTTTAGGACTCGCACTGTCACACGGTTCAATTTATTTGCATTAAACAAGGTATACACAAGATCTTATAAATTAGGTACATAAGTTCACATATTGAGCCAAAATTTATAGCATGCATAAGTTACACACAATTTTCCATCCAAAAAATGTCTTATGACATAAAAGTTATATTTGTTTAGAAAGGTCAACACTGATTTTATGAACCTGTTTGTATTAAGAAACTTCATGTCACTTCGGGTCTTATTATAAATCTTAACACACATAGCGAGACAGTTTTTCATTTATTTTTCTGACCGAGAAATTTTATTCAAAACTTTCAATATAGCTTTCGATTAGGTCAAGTGCTCTCTGATTGGCCCAAAAAGAAAATAAAGGGAAAAGTTTTTCGATTGGTTAAGCGCACACCCTCTCCATGGGACTTCCACGTCCCGCGGACCTTGGGACTGTCCACTTTGTAGCGGTAAAGCTATACCACTGATTCGAAATGTTGATTTCTATAAGAGGACACAGTGATTTATTTGTTTAATGTTGTTAACAATAGAAGACAGGTGAATTTATTTGTTAATATTGATTTTCCTTCTGTAGGTTGCCTCACGCCAACGAAGATCCTGACGTGACGACGGCGTGGTGTGAACAGCTTATTACAACTTCAGAAAAGGTAATATTTGTATCGCTAAAAACCTCACGCGATTAAGGTGACGAGTAGGGCACACTAGCGACGCCAATCGATTTTCATTTTTAGCTAATAAACTGGATCTAGTTTAAACAATTTCGGGGTTACAATCTCTCGGCAATCACTTACACTATTGATTAAATAACCATACACAAATTTAGGGTCCGTTTTTGTAGGCAAAAAATTGATTAACGCCAAAAGTGGCTGCTTTTGGCGTAAACCAATTTTTCGCGTACGCATTAGACTCAACATTTGTGCATGGTTATTTAATAAATAGTATAAGTGTTTGCGGAGAGGTTGTAACCCCGAAATGTTTAAAATAGATCCGGTTTACTAGTTAAAATTGAAATATATTGACGTCGCTAGCGTGCCCTACCCGTCGCCTTAATAGACGGCCGCTTACTATAAAGTTACTAATTTCATATATTTTTCGCAGGTAATCAAAGCAATAGATCAAGATAAATTATTGGCGTATCTAGGAATGAAAAATGACACAAGAAGTGACGCCAACAAAATCAAAATGTAAGTATTTTCAGGATTTAACTAATTAAAAAAAAGTTTATAATACTTTTTTAGGGAAATCCGATATTTAGGGTTCCGTATCCAAAGGAATAAAAACGGGACCATATTACTAAGACTTCGATAACGCTAAGTCTGGCCCGTCCGTCCGTATGCCTGTCAAGACATGGCTGTATCTCAAGAACTTTGATAGTCGGAAGTTGATTTTTTATAAATTATGTATTTCTGTAGCCGCTTCAACAATAAAAATACCAACCTACAATAAAATATCAGCCTAAATACTGTCCCACTGCAAAGCAAAAGCCTCCATAAAAGAAATCAAGTCATCGTATAATGGGATTAGGCCTGATAGCCACGCTTGCCTCATGTGGATTGGCCATTCACAAACCTGAGCTATGTCCGAAAAATTAGAAACATACTTATTGCTCGACTCGGGACCCGGGATGCGAGCTCATGGCCTAGTACATAAACCACTGGCCCAACGTGACAGGCCGGACCACTTCGTACGCAAGTCCGTCTCGCACTTGGCCGGTTTTTACTTCTAGCTTACTAACTTAAACGCCCTGTTTTTCTAGTGGTTTAAGTACCGGGTCCGCGATTCCCGAGTCGAGCGAAAAGTATGCTATCCGCATTTGGCAAGCGTGATGATTAAGCCTAATCCCATCATAGTAGCGATAATTTGATTTCTATGATGGATGCCTTTGCCCAGCAGTGGGACAGTTTATAGGCTGATACAGTTTTACCAATTTTATAAGTTACATCAATGTACCTGCGCAGAAGTATTATTTAGAAAACTGCGGCAAAATCTTAACCAATCTCAACGCTTCATTTACTAGCATCAAACATTACAATTACTCATTGGTTGATGCTGATGGCCGTGTGGTCCCCGGCAGAGTAGAATAGGCCACCCTCACTCTTACCGAGGTGTCGTAAAAGGCGACTAAGGTAAAGCTGCTGGCATGATCATCAGCACCCAGAGAAGGAAAACTCTGCATTTATATCAAAACCCTCGCCAACCCGTCTGCCAAGCGTGGTGAGTATGGCAATTACCCCTCATGTGATTGAGGGAGGCCCGTGCCTCAGCAGTGGGGACTTAAATGGGCTGATGATGATGATTAAGCATAATCCCATCATAGTAGCGATAATTTGATTTCTATGATGGAGGAACTGTCCCACTGCTGGGCAAAGCCAGCAGTGGGACAGTTTTACCAATTTTATAAGTTACATCAATGTTTATAAGTTACAAAAATCTTAACCAATCTCAACGCTCCATTTACTAGCATCAAAAATTACAATTACTCATTGGTTGATGCGTAAGCGCCATGTTTCGTGCGAGTGCGGCTAAGAGCATTCGTCTCTGGATTTATTGTATTTTATCTTAACGTAACGCAATAAATAATTTCAACTGCTTTCGCAATCGTAATCAATCGGATTTAACTTGCTCTGCTGCGTAGATTTTGCCGATGTAACTTATAAACGTGGTACAGCTGCACTTTACTTTCTTTTTTATACAACTTAACATTGTGCTTTTTGTAATGAACAGAGAGCAAGAGAAGCAAAAGGGCTACCTAGTGGAAGCGTTATGCCGGAAAGGCACTGCGCTGTGCCGCCTGCACGCGCTGGCGCACAGCGCCGCCGCCAAGGAGAAGATCGCCGACGCGCTCGCCACCAACATGACCGACCTGCTCAAGTTCACCGACCTCACCGACTCCAAGGTTAGGGGTACTACTCTAGACGCCCCAAGTGATGTCTGCCCTCTGCTAGTCCACCCTGGGTGGGCCGTGTGTTCGTGTTCGCCATTCTTTCAACCGCGAAGGGGTGGACAACGGGATTTTATAAATACTCGTTTCGATGTCCACCCGGGGTGGACTAGTAGAGGGTGGACAGCGGGAATAATCTTAAGTGATGTCAGGTCATCGCTGTCTCATTTGAAGTTTTTTTAAATAATTATATCACAACATAGATCAAGCACCTGTGTTACAAAATCAACAGTGGGATTACAAATATATACTTATAATACTTTTCTTTTGAATACATACTTGTAATACATAGAAAACACTCAGACCAATACAAACAGACATGTTCATGCACACAAATGTTTATACTGTGCGGGGATTGAACCCGCAACCCTTGAACCAGTTTATTCGGAAAATATCTTTAAGCACTTGTGACTCCACTGGTGTTGCGGGTGTCCATGGGTGGCGGAATTGCTTACCATCAGGTGATCCGTCTGTTTGTTTGCCACCTCTCATTTAAAAAAAATTAATAAAAACAGTAACATAACCCATCTCCCCAGGCCATCCACTACGGCGTATGGCACTGCTTCACCCTCAAGCACTGGGGCCGCAGCGTCAAGCTGCTGAACAAGATCCTCGAGGAGCGGCCGTCCAAGGACGTGGAGGAGCGCCTGGCCGAGGCCTACACGGCGCTGGGCTGGCACCACCTCGCCAGGCTCACGCTCGCCGCGCTGCCCGCGCGCTACCCCGCCGCCTACCGCCCCTTCTGATCCCTCACGCAGCTACCGCCCGCCCACGAGGACTGACGGGCCCGAGGGTATGCGTCAGTCAAAAATCTGTTACTTGGCGTATTTTTACTATTTGATACACGTGTTCTTGCAGCGTGCTAGCACAGCATTCAATCTCCTTCCATCTGATTTCGATTTATTCTACATCAGTACCACATCGCTCGGACGGCAACTTGCCAAAAAATATTTCAAGAAATAACGGCGGGCGGCCGGCCGTACCATCAGGCGATCCGTCTGCTCGTTTGCCACCTCACATATAAAAAAAAATGAATAAAAACAGTAACATAACCCACCTCTCTAGGCTATCCACTATGGCGAATGGCATTGCTTCACTCTCAAGCACTGGGGCCGCAGCATGCCCGCGCGCTACCCCGCCGCCTACCGCCCCTTCTGATCCCTCACGCAGCTCCCACCCGCCCACGAGGACTGACGGGCCCGAGGGTATGCGTCAGTCAAAGATCTGTTACCTGGGTCGTTCTTCTTTTTTATCGACAATGAGCCAAACTTACACATCAACATTTAACTTTTATATAACAGACTACAATTGATAAATAATATATCCTAAATATTCGTTAATGTACTATTTTACAGATGGACTATTACATGATCTAAAATTTAATTGATAAAGAATACTTTTTGATTAAAATGGACACCTCCGTCACGTCCCCCGAAATTAGTGCCATTTACACCTCTGTCACGCTTTATATATTTTTTTACATTGTTAAATCATGCTAAAGTACCTACAAGGTGATAAAACAATGTCATTATTTCATGTTAAATTAAGAATATCTTGATGGTGTAACGTATATTTTTTTATATAATTAATTACTTGATAAGTCACTGAGGACGGGCTTATTGTCGTAAAAAAAGAAGAACGACCCACCTGCCGTATTTTTACTATTTGATACACTTGGCGTAAATAAACGCGTTCTTGCAGCGTGCTAGCACACATTCAATCTCCTTCCATCTGATTTCGATTTATTCTGCATCAGTACCACATCGCTCAGACGGCAACTTGCCAAAAATTATTTCAAGAAATAACGGCGGGCGGCCGGCCGTACCATCAGGCGATCCGTCTGCTCGTTTGCCACATCTCATATAAAAAAATGAATAAAAACAGTAACATAACCCACCTCTCCAGGCCATCCACTACGGCGTAATGGCACTGCTTCACTCTCAAGCACTGGGGCCGCCCGATTGACTTGGCGTATTTTTATTATTTGACAGAGATGGCGAATTTTTACTATTTGACGGTTCCCGAGTGAATCATCTTTTTTTTATAAAGCTAATAGGCTACTTCTGGGTAAGCTTGCTCCATCAGTGATAAGGCCGCCTTCGTTGTACACATCCTGTAATACCTAGTTTTTAAGTTTTCGTACTTTATTTTGAATGCAATAAAAGTATATTCATTCATTCATCCTAGGCTTTTTTAAGGTTTTGAAGCGCCATAGGGGAACACCGGTGAACGACAAACAATAAACCTTCATTTGTGTTTGGGTTGATGGCAATCAATATGTTAACCGACCTCAGAAAAGAAGAAGGTTCTCAATTCGACTCGTATACCAATTTTTTTTTCGACTCTTTCCATTTTATTACATATCGCGATCTAAGGTTATTAAAGCTAAAGCTCATCATCATCATCATCATCAGCCCATTTAAGTCCCCACTGCTGGGGCACGGGCCTCGCTCAACCACATGAGGGGTAATTGCCATACTCACCACGCTTGGCAGACGGGTTGGCAGACGGGTTGGCGAGGGTTTTGATATAAATGCAGAGTTTTCCTTCTCTGGGTGCTGATGATCATGCCAGCAGCATTACCTCAGTCGCCTTTTACGACACCTCGGTAAGAGTGAGGGTGGCCTATTCTACTCTGCCGAGGACCACACGGCTAAAGCTCATGCCATTCCATTCCAACAAGCAATGTTATAAGAGGCCGGCACCAGTTTTGTTCCGGGACTATCCTCAATTCGCGATTAGTAATAAGAAGGGTTGAGTTCAGTGTAAAGCCAAGAGCAAGCCCGTCACCAATAAAAGAAAACCGTACTTATATTATAAATGTGAAAGTGTGTATGACTGTCTGTTTGTCCGTTTAGGAGATTATTGAAGGAATGGAGAGTAACATAATATGCTTGTTTAAGTCCCTTTCTAACGTGAGAAAAGCCGTGAGCAAAAGCTAGTACGATATAACAATAGGGAGGACAATTGCGTGTGAAACACCCGCTAGATGGCGTACTGTTGGACAAAGATCCAACTTCTATTGTTTGTTTTGTTTCGTCAAATTCACACTCTCATCTCACAGTAAACTTTCAGAGATCACATCGATTCTAGGCATAGGACTACAAACAGTCGGCGTCGGCTGATGCAATTCAAATGGTTCTTTTTATTATATCTAGCCCCCTTATTACAAATTGCGAACTAAAAATAGTCCAGGGACAAAACTCGTTCCAGCCTCTTTTAATATTGCATTTTAGAGCGGGATAACATGAGCTTTGGTACGGCAATAACTACAGATCGCGATTTGTAATGAGGTGGCAGGTCGCCGTGTGGTCCCCGGCAGAGAAGAATAGGCCACCCTCACTCTTACCGAGGTGTCGTAAAAGGCGATTAAGGTAAAGCTGCTGGCATCATCATTAGCACCCAGAGAAGGAAAACTCTGCATTTCAAAACCCTCGCCAACCCGTCTGCCAAGCGTGGTGAGTATGGCAATTACCCCTCATGTGATTGAGGGAGGCCCGTGCCCCAGCAGTGGGGACTTAAATGGGCTGATGATGATGATGATGATTGAGGGAGGCCCGTGCCCCAGCAGTCCCCACTGCCCACTTAAAAGGGCTGATGATGATGATGAATGAGGTGGCAGAGGTTTTTAGTGTACAATGTGGTGTTTATTTGTGCAGTGAAGTGCCGCGAAATGATACTAATATAACAATAGTTGAATTGTATCGTTTTTTGCACTACTATTGCGTGTCGAGTGAGTTGTCACGGGACAACTTGCTTGGACCTAATAGAGTCGTAAAACCCTCGGTTGCGTTTAGAGTGATATCGGTGGAGTCCGTAGTCCGTATCGATAAAACGTAAAACATCGCCTTTTTATTGAGTGATTAAGGCCCTACTTACTTGAAACTTTACTCGGAGATTGAACAAGGCCCTTATACTGATGACTAATTTTTTAATAAGTTACTCAAAATTTGCGAAATTTATTCAGGTAAAGCTTTATTGTCGCCTTTGGTCCAAGGGTTGCGGGTCCGATCCTCGCACAGTACAAACATTTGTGTGCATGAACATGTCTGTTTGTATTGGTCTGGGTGTTTTCTATGTATTATAAGTATATATTTAAAAAAAAAGTATTATATGTATATATTTTTTTTACTGACCGGATGGCGCAATTGGTAGTGACCATGTCTCTTACGCCAAAGGTCGTGGGTTCGATCCCCACCCTGGACAAACATTCGTGCGATGAACACTTGTGTTTGTTCAGTGTCTGGGTGTAATATATTTAAGTATATATTTGTGTTCCTCTGTTGTCTGATATCTGTAACACAAGTGCTTACGCTACTTAGTACGGAATCAGGTCAATGTATGAGATGTTGTGAGAATTATTATTTGTATCCCACTGTTGATTCTGATATCCGTAACACAGGTGCTTGAACTACCTATCTCGGAGTCAGATCAATGTATGGGATGTGAAATATTTATTTTTATTTATTTATTATAAAAAAAGGTACTGCATGGAATTATAGAGTGAATGAAGTGCGCATTAAAGAGAACCGTTAAATTGTAACCTACACCAAAAATATGCCATTTAACAGATCTTTTGTTGCCGAAAACCCTGTTTATATTAAAAAAAAAAACGCTATACGTACGTACAGTTTGCCGCAAAATATTTAACAGCAAATAATACAATATGGTTTTATTGAAATGGAACACCGCTTCTCTAAAATGTATAGAACAGCGACTATCTGTTGAAAAATCCTTTCGTCAAAAAATTTGTAAATCCTTTAAACTTTTTAAATTCATTAAAAACACGTTATGTACAAAATTGTATACCCAAAAGCATAACTGGATTTGGCCTCATTACTGTGAGCTTTTATAGTGACACCTCGTTTGAACTCTAATGAAGCGATTATGATATAAAAAGACAACATTCAAATCATAATAAAAAATTAATGCCTAAAGAGGCTGTTTGACTTATATTAAAAATTAAAAAAAAAACGAAACATGTATAATCAGTTACAAATTAGTAACATTTTTGTCCTTGTATCAATAAGGCTTTGTTGTATTGTAAGGGCCTATTTCCTACTAGAGACTGCACTACGAAAAAATCCAGTCTATGATCATAAAGTTTAAAGGAGATCCTCGGACTTTCATATATTTTTGGTCCTAATATAAAAGTGCCGTGCAGTGTTAGTGTAGCAGGAAATAGGCCCTAAAGGCTCGCCCAGCGGGTCTATTCTCGTGTACTGAACAATGAAATCGAATTACGAGATATCATTACATTCATCAATATAAATGTCGTATTCAAGATCAATGTTGATCGCACTAGAATGGGCACCCAGATTTGCTATAGCCTTACCGCCACAAAGTCGACCTTCTCATAGTCCGTGAAGGCAAGAGAATGGCTGCACAAAATAGATTTTCTTTGGGCCAATCAGTGGAGGGCAGAGTGCATGACCAATCGAAAATCGAAAAATCTTTGGACCTTGCGCAGTCGCACTGTTCTTGCTGCGAACGTCATTCTTATTGGTCTATGACGGCGAGGGTCGACATCCGACTAATTATTGGCCCTTTTATATTTACACTTTTTGGATTGATGAACCTGCGAACCATGGGAAGGTCGACTTTGTGGCGGTAGAGCTATAGCTCGCAAGTGGCTCGCGAGATCTCCAGTTCTGGACGGAGTTAGGAAAGAAAACTTTTTGTTGTTGAAGCTTCAGTAGGATCAAGTACATAACGTCCAGAGAATACGCACATTGTAAATAGAACACGGCGCGGGCGCACGGCGGTGGCGCCAAGTTTGAATGTAGCTTTCGATTTTCTAGTTTTAAAGCGGATGATGTGAAAAATATTTTTGTTTATGTAGATGCGGCACTTGCCTCAATAATTCTTCATGATAGTTTTGGAAATACGAAAAATCACGTGCAATCTCACTATACTTAAATAAATCACTATTTTGTTTATTACAAAAGCGATCTAAGAATAGTTCCGGAACTAAGTTGTTCCCAGTCAGTCGGGCTTCTTAAATTAAATTGATCTTCAACTGTATGACATATTTAACAAATTTGTATTTTTTGTGTTCTGTAAGCGTGTGGCTGTTCGTTCTACCCACATAAGTAAGAAAAACTAATCTATTTCCACGAAATTCATTGTAAAATTGTATATTTAATTTAAGTATGATTTGGCACTGTTTACAATTTTTAAAACATTATTTTACTGTATTTATAAATTACTGTTTGTTTTCCAAAATAAGTAAATAAAAAACAAAGCTCGTTCCAGCCCCTTTTAACATTGCGTGTTGGAACGGGATGGCATGAGCTTTATTACGGCAATAACTTTAGATCGAGTTGTATAATACGGTTTACTTAGAGCTGATTTTTTAATTCAATTGTCTGATAAAAGTTAACAGACCGATAAAACTTATTGCGATTAAAAGTCAGTCACTCTATCTAATGTAAGTTATTAGTAACATGTAAAACAACTTTGATACTTTGATCCGTCGAGTATTACTTTATTAATCTGTTAACTTTTGTCTGAAGATAGAAAAATCCACTAAGGAGTACGGAATCAGGTCAATGTTTGAGTTGTTGTGTAATAGTACATATGATTCAAATAAACAGTATCTTATAACAAATATTTACAGTGACGCATCTACTTATACTTTTTACCTACAGTGCGACCAGTCTGTATTTGCCGATAAATATATTCGTCTATTAAGAAACGTTACTTATAAACTCCCGTAGCGTGAATTTCTTTCAAACGCGCTCACATCACGGTTTTATATATTTAAAAGCGATTCTGTTAATGTGTGAATCCGTGAAGTTAGCATGCTTTTAAATTAAGAATACGCTATGCGTGTCATTACACACCCCTGTGTGTAAATGACTTTCTTAGAAGTCAGCCTTAGTTTCGATTTTTACAATCGGCAAAAAGATTCTTGTCACACTGTATTTTATTCTTTTGGTTGCAGATGTCGTTCAATATTGGCATGTAGAGGCTTTTTCGTCTATGTCGATGATAGTGTAACGCTGTGGGAGAAATGAAATCTTGTTCATGAAATTTAGAATGTATAATATTAAATTTTTTATTATATAAATAAGTTAACCAATGCTTTTCATATTTATGAATTTGAGGGCGAAGTCATGACGAGAGTAATGCCAAAGTAAATATACGGGAAAGTAAGACTTGGGTACGATATCGATTTGTTTTCATGTCGGCTTTCTATTTGAGAGTTGATTGTGATTTATTTGATCGGTAGTAGGTATCGACGACCGCTTTTCACAATACGCAGTTGCAGATATGAGCAAAACGATTAAGGTGAACAGGCATCTTTTAGGCAAACGCGTATCATCCTAGACCTCTTCGTCGCTTTCCATCAGGTGCGATTGTGGTCAATCGTTAGCCTATTGACAAAAAAAAGGTTTAATTATAAGCTCCAATGAATGTTCTAAATATCATCATCATCATCATCAGCCCATTTAAGTCCCCACTGCTGGGGCACGGGCCTCCCTCAATCAGATGAGGGGTAATTGCCATACTCACCGCGCTTGGCAGACGGGTTGGCCACTCGGTAGATCGGTTCTAAATATAAAAATGAGTAATTAGCATTTTCGTTTTTACATTTTTGAAACTTGTTGCCTACTTTCCCGTATGTTTACTATGACAGTAGAATATTTATAATGTATTATTCGTGAGTGAACCAGTCGCTAACAAGGCAATATTTCCCCATTTTTTCGCTCTCGTATTAAGTGGGCAGTCGACAGAGCTCGGCGTTCACGTTTTATTTTCGTGACAGGGTGCTCTTACTATTGTGTGCTCAAAAACTCTTACCTTTATTGTGTGGTTTTAACAATCTGTTTGAATAACTTCATGGCAATTAGACTGTTGAGTATTTCTATTGTAGTTTTCTGAAATTATTGTAAGAGAATTCGTAATGATATTGTAATTTGAAGCATGTTTTTTAATGAACCTTCTTTGTTATGAGAGGGTATTATGCAAATGTCAAGTGATATAAAGTGTATAGTTAACAGCCACTGTAAACACTGCGACTTAGCGTTTCAACGTGTTACGATTTGAATGAGGGCGTGTGAAAAATCCGCTAGATGGAGTACTATAGGAGTGAGGTCTATATACAATGTGATTGGTTATTTTTAAAAGTGATCTGTCAAAATGTCAATTGGCAAACTAAACAACCAATGCGGTTGATGTTGGACCTCAGTTCAACAGTACGCCATCTAGCGGATTTATCACACGCGACAACCCTCATTGACACCACTTTTAACATTATCGCAGGTTGTAAGATTAAAGCTTGTTGTATTAACGACAACACGGCCTGCAATAGCGGTGATAAAACCATAATTTTGTTGTTATTAGAGTTGTTTTTATCTGTAAATAACGTCTTAGGATTAAAAACGTTTCACATCTAAATGTCACCTTTGAGTATAATGACAATGCAAAAGCCGAAGTTATTTTTGCAGGGTTGATCAAACCACTTCTCACATCTCAAGCTAATTGCGGCATTTTATCATATAGACGGATATTTAATTCGTGGTTTGCGTATTTATGCATACCACAATCCTTTTTTACGCATATAAAATGGAACCTAATACTGTGAGATATAAGGCCGTAATCAGATTGTGATTTCGTTTCTTTTTTACGTGAAATTATTATAATTATTCAATTGTATTTTTATTGTTTTTAGTTTTACTTAACGCAATCTAAAACGATGACGACCTCATTAGTGTAATTCTTAAGAACTGAAAAAATAGCAATAATACCATAGATTGTTATCAATGCAGAAAACATTTACATATACACCATAATATTATTATTCGTATATCCTAATAATACACTACCTTACAATAAGAGTGTTGCATTGTTGGATTCGAGAGGAAAGTAATGAATAAGCAATAAATATACATAGGTTTGAAATTGATGGTTGAATTCAACGTGGGGGGATGTTTTATTGGCACGGCATACACTAATAATATAAACGATTTATCCAACATACAATAATAAAAGAAATGAATCTTTTTCTGATTGCAATAGATGTCACTTTTCAATAGCACACGGTTTCGAAAGAATATGAGGATTTTGTCATGTAATTAGGATGTACGACTAATAAACTATATTTATTTATATACAATATAATATTATACACATTTATAGGCTTTAGTGAGCCAACTGCGGTGACGTGGCGTTTTACGTTAACTAATGTAAGTGCTTTACATTATACACATGAAATATTAGATTCAAATAACAAAATCACCGTCAATAATCCTGTTCAAAGTTAAGTTAGTTAAATCGCTTACCATCAGGTAATCCGTCTGCTCGTCAGCCACCTGTCACATAAAAAAAATCGTAGTTGTAGATTTATTTTCTATATCGTAAGTACAAAATGTAAGATAATATCTGTATAGCAGTAGTTTCCAAAATATATTTTTACGATATAATAAAAAAAGAAATGAGTGCTCACTACAAATTCGTCAAAAAGTCTTGAAAGTAAATGGTGGCGCCACTGTAGGTATCTTACGTTATAGTGGTATGACGTCACAGTGGTAAGGTGACCCCATTTAGATTTTTTTTTTATTTTTATTTATTACAAAAATCCACAGCTCTCATTGATATTATAGAAAATCTCTTATACACTTATCCCTATAGCTAATAACGGACTTTTCTTATGTTTCTAAAAAATCAAAAATTTCAACAAAGATGGCATGGCACGCGCATTCCGTTTTCACGCCTTTTCGTTGTACTTGGAAGCCTTCAAGAGAAGAACGTACTCCATTTGAATAGGCCGACAACGTTTTATCGTATCGACAGTGGGAGAGCCACGCTTAGGCATGAATGGGCCGGCTCGACCGGAATGATACCACGGCCTCACAAAAACAGGCGTTTAGCAGAACTGCTGTGTTTCGCTGCACGAGTCAGGGTACCCGAGGCCCAATTCAGGGGAAAGTGGGGTTTAAAGGTTGCCAGCGCACTTGTGACTCCATTGGTGTCGCGGGTTTTTATGGGCGGCGGCAATCGCTTACCAATAAGCAATCCGTCTGCTCGTCTGCCACCTATCACATAAAAAAACAGGTGACGTGCTTACACGTCTGTCGCCTTTAGCATAAAAAAGCGTATACCAGTACTCCCAGAGCCGATACAATGTAGAAAATATTGTTTCCTAAATCAAACCTACCGCGCCTGGGCACAATTTCAAACCCACTGAGCCATATCTTGTCGTCAGTTCTTTATAATGGAAATGTGTAATAATTATTTATATTTTGGAGACTACAGCTAACGCCTACCGTCTCGCCCGCAGTTGGTGTTAAATCAGTCTTGTATTGTAGAGTCTATGCCAGTCAGTTGCACGTTGTATGATGAACTAATATTGTGCTTCGTGATTATAAATTATAGATTAATTTTTTAAGTGAATTGTTAATAAGGACGGAGAAAATAAATATTATTTGATGAAAACTTACATAGTTTCTTTTCAACTCATCTCTAAGCATGCTCAGTTTATAGCTTGCTTTTTAAGCATGCTTATGGAACTGTCTACATTTTCCATCAAAAAGCATGCCCACCCATATTTTAGCATGCTTAAAAATAAGCAAACCGGTTTACACGTTCCAAAGCACTACGCCACACTCCCCCTTCCACCCGCACTACAAATCGACTAGCGTGCGATTTTTGAGCATGCTCTAAATTAGCATGTCCACACGTGCTACTAAGTTTTAATTTTTAATTAATTAATTTAATTATTTTTTTATTATCCCATCAGAATCAGCTACTTAGAACAAAGTTATCAAACAAACTCTAAAGCAAACTTATGACAATTTTTATAACCTGACTAGTGAGGGACTGGTGCCTGAAATAGGTATCAAAATGAAATCTGTGCTACAGGTCACCAGGCCACACCCTCAGAACCCTATAATGTGATTACACTTTAATTTTAATTCGCTTTTAGAGGTAGGTAATATTAAAATACATTTTGTTCCCGCGATACACAGTAGGTATTTACGAAGGATAATAGAGAGAAGCATAAAAAAAGAGGTATAAAGGAACTTAAGAGGTAAAACACAAACAAATATAATTAATCTATTGATTAACAGAGTTGTGTAATGAGTGTTCATATCAATGCATCGTGTGAGGTTATATGTGTGTATGCGAGTGTGTGTGTGTGTGTGTGTGTTGTGTGTGTGCGTGCGTGTTTGAGTGTGTATTACTGAGTATCGTCTATGTGGGGTTTTTGAGCCAGGATGGGTGATTGGTGTGAGGTTGATAAACTATCTTAATTTAAGAATTAGTTTTTCGGTCTCATCATAGTTGAGAGCACTTGTTCAAAAGTAGCATGCTTTAAGCATGAAAATAAGCACATCTAACAGTAGGTACCTCTAAGTGTCTAACAGTCTAACTAAGTGGTCTAAGCGACATTTTATATTGCGGCTTCTTGTAGCCATAAAATGCGATGTAGTCGCCAGACAAAAACGGGCAAGTCAAAAAGGGTGTTTTTACGAGGGCGACACTGAAAGTTCTTAGAAAATCAAAAACTGAACAATTTAGCAAGTTGTTACTTTTATTACATCTTTTCAAAATAGTGTCCCTTCACATCAATACATCGCTGCATTCGATGAAACCACTAAGAAAAGCACTTGGCCCACTCTTCTTTAGGGGTCTCTTCGACGGCCTTTTGATACGCAGCCACTGCTTCTTCGGCGTCCGTGAAAAGTTTTCTTTTTATTTTTGGAAATAAATAAAAATCGCAGGGTGCGAGGTCTGGGCTATATGGCGGGTGACCCAGTAATTCTACATCTGACGTCGCCAAATACTCTAGTGTTTGCTTGGCGGTGTGCGGCGAGGTGTTGTCGTGGTGAAGGAGGATCCTACTGCGAGGTCGTTTTTCCCGAACTTTTTCCAAGACAAGTGGCAAACAGTTGTTAGTGTACCACTCTGCGGTAACTGTTTTTCGATGCTCTAAACCATAGAATAATAGTCTTGTTATTATTCTAAGCTCTAAACAAACTGTTGCGATATGACCTGTCCTTCCGAAGAACGAGGTGACCATCTTCTTTCCCACACTGCAACCTCTCTTCACTTAGTTGGCAACTCCTCGAATGGAAACACCCATTCAGCAGATTGTCTTTTAGTTTGAGGATCATAACAATAAATCCAGCTTTCGTCACCTATTAGTATGCAAACACAGCATTTGAGTCACCTCGAGATGGAGCTTCATCGTGAAAGGCCAATCGAAGTCTATCATAACTTTCTTGTTGACTTATTTGACATAGAAAGTCGTAGAAAATCATTGCACGGAAATTTTCTCGCGTTAAATTCATGCTCACTTGTTAAAGATTATTTTCAATTTGCCGCCAAATCGAAAAAAAAGAGAATCGAATTAAATGCATAGACAATAATATTGGCAAAGAGTTCCATTTTCAAAATTAAAACTTGTTTTTTTAATCAGCGTCTTATAAGTGGCCAGTTCTAAAAACTTTCTGTGTCGCCCTCATATAGCTGCCGTAATGTAAAATGTCCTCCAAATCCCAATCAAAATAAAAAAAATGTACAGGATGATCCACAGGATAACAACCCGTGTAGATGGAAACTCAACAATCAAAACTAAAAAGCTAGGTATTCAGTGTACAATTAAGGCGGTCTTATTGCTGCACGCGATCACTACCAATAAACTTGCAGCTAAAGAACATTCGATAGTATAGGGAAGGGTAGCGCTTCGATCGATTTTATAAATCCTTTAAAGGAATCGAAGATCGTCTAGAAGAAATTCCTACATGCGATTATAGGTAACTACCTGTATTTTAATTTGTTAAGGCGACAGGTAGGTACCCCTAACTAGCGACACCAATCGATTTAAATTGTTAGCTACTAAACCGGATCTATTTTAAACAATTTCGGGGCGGCAGTCCCTAAGCAAACATTGATACTTATTTATTTAATAATTGTGCACTACCTATTTACTTTTTGATCTGTTTTTGGACTCGAATTTGGGATTAACGCCATAAGTGGCCGTTTTTGGCGGTAATTTAAATTTCGAGTTCAAAAGCAGACCCAAAAGTTAAGTATAATTAAATAAATACCGATACATATAGGTAAGTGTTTTCCGAGAGGCTGCAGCTTCGAAATGTTAAAAAGATATTCGATTTAGTTGCTAACAATTTAAATCAATTGGCGTCACTAGTGTGCCCTACCCGTCACCCTAACAGCGGTGTTTTTTTCCATAATAATACTATGTAAGTATTATTATCAAATAAATTATTGTAAACATTCTTCTTTGTCGTCAAACTCTTGGCTCAGAGTGGTCGTGGACGTCACATCAGCGGTTATGGATTGCTTCACAATCCTCCACCACTGGACCATGAAGCGCAGTTTTTACCTGATCGGTCCAGCGCATTGGTGATCTGCCGCGGGCTCTTTTGCAGTTAACTTTACCTTGAAGCACAAGTCGTTCCACCCACAGATGAGTCGTCTCGACGCGTGATATGTCCAAAGAAGGTGAGGATACGGCATTGGATAATGGAAGGAAGGCGCTGCTGTAAACATACAATACATAAATAATAATAATGTTGCTCTACTACTTGCATAGACAACATCAGCGCCTATGATATTGGTCACCAGGACGACCAGAGTTGTTTGGTCACATCGTTTTCTTGACACATAAATTAAATATATAGTTAAATATAAGATTGCGTTTTCCTTTACAAATTCCAAGCCATAATAAATATGATAGTACATAGCTCAAAGCTTTGTATCAAGCAAGTATCTTCTACTTAGTTTGTGATCAAGCATGAGTAGGTAACGAGAAGGGTCACCATTCCAAATTCAAATACATACCTACTAACTGTTACTTCAAAGAAAAACGTTGTATAACTTATCATTGTTCAAGAAACATAGAGCTGAAACATTAATTGGCCACTAAAAACAACCCGCCATTTTGTTTTTCGGTCGTCGCAAACGCACTGCATGAAAATCGTGTTTTTTAATAAATAACTTTTTATTAAATATCTGGTGGTTAAAATTTACGAATTCATTGAATAATTTGTATATATAAAGTACAGTGCATGAAAATAAATAATGCTTTTGTGCTGTGTTACTTTAGTGATGCAATTCAAGTTTCTGATAGTGTGGTGGAGCAGAGTGTAATGTGCGGTCAGCATCTAAAGTAGATTAACACTTAAGTACCATGTCGAAGCAACATTTTTACGTAGGTACCCCTTAGAAACTGACTATAATAGGCTGAACAGTTACTTTGAAATGGTACTAAAATGTTAAGCTACTTTTGATGCGACCGTACCAGTGCATATGGTAAATAGGTGAGTGAAATGTATTATGTGCGTGTGCATTGAGTGAGCACCCTTTAGAATAAATAAATAATATATTTATCATTTAGTAAAAGGTTTAAAACCATTGTAAATCCAATCATACATTTTGTTTTTCTCGTGTAGTGTCTTTCAGGTCAAGATCCTGATCCCCTCTTTAGCCAGCCCTCTTTACTTAGTAGCTAGCTAAATAAGTAAGTAAGTACCTACGGGTTGTCAGGGATGAAACTGCTTTACGTAGGGTTGCCAGATCAAATCTTCCTAATGTCGGGAGCGATTATATTTTAGTAGGCACTTTTGCCGGGAGAAATGAGATCAGCGAAAGGCAGTTTTCAATTCAAAAGCTCAAAGATAATTTTTCGATGGGGACCCATCGGAAGAGTCCAAGTTGTATTCCGGGATTTTATTCACTTTGTCGGGAGTCGAGATGACATATAAAAATCCCGTCAAATCCCGACCATCTGGCAACCCTAGTTACGCGGGCGCCATCGATTTCTATCCCTAACTTCCCTTATTGTCACTACCCTCATAGGGGACATAGGGTCAGCAGCGTATTTGTATGATGCCCCTTACCTATTTATTGGCGTGTCATGCTCTGTTGGTACCTACTTGAGACACGACGTATTATTGTTTAAGATAATATATATAGATTTATTGATACAATTACCTAACGTGAAATTCCGTGAATTTTTTAATGTCATAGGTGGCACATGAGCAAACGGATCACCTAATGGTAAGCGATTGCCGCCGCGCATGGACACCCGGGACACCAGTGGAGTCACAAGTGCGCGGCCGACCTTATGCCCCCTTTACCCGGATTGGGCCTCCGGTACCCTCACTCACATAGCGAAACACAGCTTCACGTCGATTTTCTGTGAGACCGTGTTATCACTCCGGTCGAGCCGGCTTATTCATGCCTAAACGTGGCTCTCCTACGTTATTGGCTAACCACCTTAGTCTAAATTGCGATTAAAGTTATTACCGTACTATAAATGTCATGTCATCCCGTTCCAGCACATAATGTTAAAAGAGGCTTGCTCTAATTTAGCTCACGATTTGTAGCTTAGTCTAATCTTAGTTTTTTTATATGGCTCTACGCGAAGATAATTTGCCAATGTCAAGTAACTTATTGAGAATAAGTAGGTAGTCAACAGCTGAAGTCGGTCAAAGTCACAGTCACTCAATAAAACGCCGGTGTTTTACATTTTATCGACCTACGGATTCAGCAGATATCATTCTAAAAGCAATCGCAGGTTTTAAGACTCTATTAGGTCCAAGCAAGTTGTCACGAGACAACTCACTCGACCCACAATAGCAGTGTTAAAAACGATACAATTCAACGATTCTTATTATTAGGATCACTTTGCGGCACTTCACTGCACAAATAAACACGAAAGTAGATAAAGTAAAAACCACTAGAAAATTATTGAAAACCTTTGAATTGCATCAGCCCACGCGGCTTGTTTTAGTCTTACCCGCCGAATCCCTAATCTTAGTTTTAGGCACGATCATGTAAATATGCTGTTGGTTTCCTTAATCAATAAAAAAAATAAACAGCCCAAACTGTGGCAAACCGTCTCTCCTACTACTTACTAATTCTCCTAATACTCAAATTACTATTCGTGTTTCCTAATCTTCATCAGCCCATTTAAGTCCCCACTGCTGGGGCACGGGCCTCCCTCAATCACATGAGGGGTAATTGCCATACTCAGCACGCTTGGCAGACGGGTTGGCGAGGGTTTTGATATATGTGCAGAGTTTTCCTTCTCTAGGTGCTGATGATCATGCCAGCAGCTTTACCTTAGTCGCCTTTTACGAGACCTCGGTAAGAGTGAGGGTGGCCTATTCTACTCTGCCGGGGACCACACGGCTCTGTATTCTAATACACATTAGCGATCTCTCTGATTTCGCAGATGTTCATGGGCGGCGATGATTATTTTCCATCAGGTGACTCGCTTGCTCGTTTGTCCGCCTCTAGCATAAAAAAAATATATCGTAACTAATTTAAGAAGAATTATAAGCTGACTGTACCGTACTATACATTTATCAACCTACATTTTGCGACATCGTTGAACAGATTGTTTGTTGAACAAGTACCTAATGTTTTATCCGTTATAAGGGGAAATTATTCGTGGGCGGTAGCCGGAATAGTAAATAACAGGGAAATGCCTTTCAGCTGCTAATAAATTAGACAATATAAAGCGAGTCCTACCTACCTTCTTTTAATGGCGACTTGAAAGGTTACATTTTAGCTGAGTATGACTAGTGAATTAAAATAGTGGTTTACCTATACCTTCTACGATCATTATACCTACTTATATCGATGGGTCATACTCGTCAGTACAGCAACAGCAAAAGTTGATGCACACTGTTCGCTCTTACGCTCCACGGAATAAGAACTACAAACTGCGAAATATGTGCAGGTACTTCTGCTGTTGACTGTACCTACGTTACTGCCAGTTACTGATTTCCCGACCTATTTCTTTTCCTGGACCGCGGAAACTTAATAAAACAATTCCCGGTGAATTCCGGAAAAAACAAATATTTTCCCTATATACCTTACATAGCTACTGGCTGGTTTTATTAAAAAAATATACTATTTGCCCAAGAATTTTCTTCTCCAAATTCGACAGTGGGATCAAATACTACGTGGAAGTGCATTCCAATTTTAAACACGTAAATTTTGCCGCCCACTCACGGGGCTACATTGTGTTCTTCTTCTTGATTTGTCTGATTAGGAGATCCGAAAATTGGATTTCCAAAAATAAAATAAATGCACTAGACAATAGGATACTACCGTATCATTCATCATTTCAACCAATTCAATGGATTCCCGCGACTTTCACCAGATCGTCGGTCCACCTTGTGGAGGGCCTGCCACGGCTTCGACTTCCTGTACGTAGCCTAAACTCGAGGACCTTTCCGCCCCAACGGCCGTCTGTTCTCCACGCTATGTGCCCTGCCCATTGCCACTTGAGGCATGCAATCCTTTGGGCTATGTCTGTGACCTTAGTTCTCCTGCGGATCTCATAATTTCTGATACGATCACGCAAGGAGACTCCGAGCATAGCCCTCTTCATTGCTCTCTGGGCGACTTTGAGCCTCCTTAATCGGCACATTGTAAGCGGCCATGTCTCGGTCCCGTATGTCGTCACTGGCAACACACACGCAATGAAGACTTTCGTCTTGAGACACTAACAAATATACCTTCCTATACAATAAACACTATAAAATAATTTGAATGTCTTCTGTGCTTCCTTTGAACAGACCTGGTTCATCTGGACTGCCCCTTTGTCACATAACAATTTAATCTTCAAAATGTGAGGTGTCTGACTGTCAAACTAATCTGGACACGTGGAAGCCCCGTGAAAAGGCACATGTAAATTTCATTTTCAAAAAGAGAACGGTTTTTCTATTCCAATTGCGAAAGGTATTCGTTAACAAAGCCGGCCAGTAAACAAGAGTACGGGGGCTAACTAAAGTAAGCAAATGAAACGGAAGGAATTCTTTCCCCGATCATTTAATTGTTAATTCTGTGCCATTGGCTGCCAAATCAGGCGTCGCCGTATCGGCCGAGTAAACTAATCTGGGTGATTTCACGATTTATATAGACATTGGGTTGGATTAGAAAAAACATGAACTTATTCTATTACCTCAACTGCACTGCAGATTGACTTGGATACCAACCTCACCATCACCTTCTTTTTATTAAAATATAGATTAAAAAAAATCGCATCATTGTAAAAAGTAAAGTAAAGTACGGTCTCAGGGCAAAGGCCTCCATCACAGAAATCAAGTCATCGCTACTATGATGGGATTATGTATAGTATGTATAGTAATCTAAAGAACACTTTTTAGATTAGTATACATACTTAATTAAAAGTAGGTCCTACATATTCTGAGGAACTCAAGTTTGTTTTTTCTTTGTTTGTCAATATAAACGCTTGTTTGTCAATATATTTCACAACTTCACATACATTGACCTGACTCCGAGATAGGTAGCTCAAGCACCTGTGTTACGGATATCAGGATCAACAGCGGAATTACAAATATATACATATGATATGATACTTATAATACATAGAAAATACCCAGACCATTCCAAACAGACATGTTCATGCACACAAATGTTTGTACTGTGCGGGGATCGAACCCGCAACCCTTGCACTAGAGGCAGCGTTCACTACCACTAATCCAAACGGGCCGTCAAAGAAGAAAAAAAAATCAATGTCATTTTGAAATTGTGAATGGGATTATCAAACAAGGGATTCGGCGGGTAGGGCTAAAACAAGCTGCATGGGCTGATGCAATTCAAAGGTTTTAAATTAGTGTCTAGTAGTTTTTAGTGGACAAATTTGATGTTTATTTGTGCAGAGAAGTACCAAAAAGTGATCCTAATAATAAAAATCGTTGAATTGTATTGTTTTGACACAGAACATGTCCTCTCTTGATTGTGATGACGCATACACTAATATTCACACCACACACACACACACACACACACACCACAAACACTCACACATACACACACACACGCATCAAATCCATACAGTATTACTTTCATTATCCTTAATTACTTAATTATATGTTTTAAATATGTTTGTTTATAGAACCGAAGCTGTCGTTAAATGTAAAAGTTTGCTAATGTTCACTCAACTCAACTAATGCGATACAGGCCTGTGAGCCTAGTGCAATAGTTGATGATACTACCAAATGTAACATTTAATGTCATTAAAGATTTTTTTTTATTTTTTTTTTTAACACTGCTATAGTGTGTCGAGTTAGTTGTCTAGTGACAACTTGCTTGGACCTAATAGAGTCTTAAAAGCCACCATTGCTTTTAGAGTGATGTCCGCTGAATCGGTAGTCGATAAAATGTAAAAACACCGGCGTTTTATTGAGTGACTTTGACTGACTTCGACTGTTGACTACCCACTTATTCTCAATAAGTTACTTGACATTGGCAAATTATCTTCGGGTAGATCAATATTAAAAAAAAAAAACAAATGCCCCAGGGAAACCGGACACAGCCCTACCCGGACCCGAGGCCATGAAAGTGGAAATCAACCATATGTTCAGGGCACTCCTGGGCTGGACGGATGAAGTAACAGAGACGCCAACATCCACCACCACAGCGCTAGATAAGGAGAAAACACCAGTCGTGGAAACGACAAATTGCTTTTTTCCTTTTTTATGAACACAATATATCGCATTCTAAAACAATAAAATACCTCGCTGGCTTTGTTTTCTCGAAATACGTGTGAAAATTTATGGTGTATAAATGGGGGAATGTAATCGATATTATAACTGATTGGTGGGTCCGTATGTGGCCGTGAGTTTGCGACCCCAGTAATTTAACGAGTTTTTTGAGTTATGAGATTTTTGCGAAATAATCACTGGAAAGGAACGTTTCGCTTTCACATTCATTTCAGAGTTAAAAAGTCATGGGTCACGTAGAATGGTTTTATTTATCACCTCAGGGGTGACAGACGAGCAGACGGATCACCTGATGGTAAGCGATTGTGGCCCCCCTGGACACCTGCGACACCAGTGGAATCAGAAGTGCGCTGCCAACCTTTGAACCCCCCTTTCACCTGGATTGGGCCTCCAGTGCCCTCACTCACGCAGCACAAACACGAAACACAGCACAGAGCTGCTTCACGCCGGTTTTCTGTGAGACACGGCCTCATCATTCCGGTCGATCCGGCCCATCCATGCCGAAGCGTGGCTCTCACGGTCAAAATAAAACACGGTTAAACATCAAAGAGTGTTATCCACCAATCGATCGGTCGTTAATAGAAGGCATCGATCAACGTCGATCGACTGGTCTGGTAACTTCAATTGATCGAAGAAAAGCGTTTGACTAACCAATCGATTGATTCCATTGGTCTACGTTGATCGAGACGTCTGGTACATATATCGATCGACGTTGACTAATCCACCTCTTTCATCATCATCTCTTCTTCTCATCTTCGGCCGTTCTCTGTTCCTCCGCCCACTAGAAGTCATACTCATTCTATGAAACGATTGTTTTTAATGTTACTGTCTCCTCATATCAGCCGTAGATTTGGGGATTTGCAAAAATACTTATAGAATCTAGAAAATTACCCAAATTTCTATTAAACAATTTATCACAAAAATCATATTTTTACGTCTATTTAAATAAACCTGTGTTATTAAGAGTGATTTACCAATTCAGAATTAGAATCACCGGACTGAAACTACATTTTCGATTTATGTTTTGTTTATTTACATTTATCATTTTATATTTGTTTTGTTATTTCAAATAAAGACAAAGAAAGAAAGACAATACATTTATTGGCCACAAACAATATACAAATTATACAGAATGACATAACATATGAATGGATGCAAAGCATTAGTTGCTATACTCATACAACAGCGGAAACATATAAGGTGACCGGTAGGGCACACTAGCGACGCCAATCGATTTTAATTTTTAGCTACTAAACCAAGATCTATTTTAAACAATTTCGGGGTTACATCCTCTTGCAAACATTTATACTATTTATTAAATAACCATGCACAAATGTTGTAAAAACTAATACTGTCGCTAGTTAGGGCTACCCGTCGCGTCGCCTTAATGGTGGATGGATATACATCTTGTAAATAGTAAGTGAAGGGAGTGGCCAATCAGGTCCCAACCTCAGCATTTGCTGCTACGGCATTATCTGCGATGCCGCATCCTGATGCGTTTTGCGAAGGTTTACTCGTAAATGTAAGTTTATTACAAAATATAATTTTACGACCAATGTAACCTGCCGTTATAAATTTACAAACTCAAACTTATTTGTTTTACAAAACATCTAATTTCCCATAGGAAATTTATGTGTCATACCCCATTATGTTAACGGATATTAACTTTTTAACAACTTCAAAATAAGGTTCTGTTTAGGCCTGTAGAGTAAGGAGTGGATGATGAAAACATTGAGTCTTGTGTTTATCTTAAACACAAGGCTCAAGGCTTTTTATGACATGTTAAAATTAACATTCTAATTACTTTTCGTGTGATGAAGGCTTTCTTGTTTACATGAATTTACTAGACCTGGCAAAAACGTCTCATTCAAACGATTGGAACATTTGCATCCGGATCAGTGCAGAGATGCGGAACAGTGAAACGCTCCATTTGGAACATCGACTCTCAGTTAGACCCGTGACCATGATTCATTCCGCTCATTCGGATCATTCGGCTCACTCGGATTATTCAGCTCATTCGGATCATTCGGCTCACTCGAATCATTCAGTTCATTCGGCTCATAGGATCATTCCGTTCATTCGCATCATTCGGCTCTCTCGGATCATTCAGCTCATTCCGGTCATTCGGCTCATCGGATCATTCTGCTCATTCGGATCATTCGGATCATTCGTCTCACTCGGTTAATTCATCTTATTCGGATCATTCGGCTCTTTGGATCATTCTGCTCATTCGGATCATTCGGATCATTCGTCTCACTCGGATAATTCAGCTTATTCGGATCATTCGGCTCATCGGATCATTCTGCTCATTCGGATCATTCGGATCATTCGTCTCACTCGGATAATTCAGCTTATTCGGATCATTCGGCTCATCGGATCATTCTGCTCATTCGGATCATTCGGATCATTCGTCTCACTCGGATAATTCAGCTTATTCGGATCATTCGGCTCATAGGATCATTCTGCTCATTCGGATCATTCGGATCATTCGTCTCACTCGGATAATTCAGCTTATTCGGATCATTCGGCTCATCGGATCATTCTGCTCATTCGGATCATTCGGATCATTCGTCTCACTCGGATAATTCAGCTTATTCGGATCATTCGGCTCATCGGATCATTCAGCTCATTCGGGTCACTCGGACTCGAGATCCATTCGAGTCGAATGATACATTCGGAGCGAACATTAGAGAGTGTATCATTTGGCTGAGTGGGATCACTGAGTCGTTTCAGTAAAGAGTTACACACGTCTAGAATTTACGTAAAATATAAGCGCCTTCTAAACACGATACCGTAGGTTCGAATCCGAGCGTGCACTTCTATTTTATTTTAGATTTACCAGTAGGTAATTAGGTGGTGACGAAAAATATTGAAAAGAAATATTCGGATACATTTACGATTATTGAGATTTCGAACGTGTAAACATGTTACGATATCTATTTAAAAAAAAGGGCGGATCCAAATTTGGCGCCTGCGGGGGGTTTTCTTTTGGTTTCGTATTCACATAGTCGTGGTAGTAGATAATAAATAATAATGATTAAATAATAATACGAAAGTTTGCCGAGAGGTTTTAACCCCGAAATTGTTAGCGATACCATTCGTTTTTAATGGTTAGCTACTAAACCGGATCTATTTTAAACAATTCCGGGACTACAACCTCTAGGCAAACACTTTAACTATTTATTAAATAACCACGCACAAATGTTGGGTCCGTTTTTGTACGCGCAAAATGGATTACCGCCAAAAGCGAATGAATTTTTCGCGTACAAATGATGGGTCCGCATTTGTGAATGGCTATTTAATAAATAGTATACGTGTTTGCCGAGAGGTTGTTGCCCCGAAATTGTTCAAAATAGGTCCGGTTTAGTAGCTAAAAATTAAAATCGATTATCGTCGCTAGTGTGCCCTACCCGCCACCTTAGGTGTAAAAGACGAAGTCAAATATATATACCTAATATTGGTCAAAACTATCGATAGTATTGTGTATCCTAACAGAACCTAATCAAAAACTACAGTCAAATCGTGAAACATTACACCGTGGTGGTAACATTGGACCATACCCAACGTTAATCTTTTTCTTTGTTTCGAGAAATGATATACCATAAATAACTATTGATAAAAAATTGGTTGAAACGTTTAAGTCTCTAGCTATAAAAAAACAAAATGTCTTTGACAACTGACAATCTGTCAAACAAATTGTTTTTTTTCGACCGTTGTGAAAGTACTCTGTGCAAACTAGTGTTTTCAATTTCGAATTTCAACGTGTTTTTTACTAGTAACCGAGTAAGAACATATCGATACTATCGATAGTTTTGTATTATTGATAGTCAGCTATTTTTCGATAGTATTGCTAAATTTGTACGATACTGTCGAGAGTATCGGACATTAAACAATCGATAGTATTAGCGCTATCAAGAGTATTGATCTAATTTTACTATCGATCTATAGACAACCAGCAATACTATCAATAGAGATAGATATAGACATTATTGATTACACTTTTACTATCACTAGTCTATCGATAGAATAGCAGCACTATCATGAAGTGCTCAGGGTTTCTCTTAGAAACCAGAATAATTGCATTTTCAAAACGGGAGTCGAATCACGATAAAATCACTAATGGAAATTATTGTACTTATTACGCCATATTAACAACATTATGAAAGTTTAGATGGCCCTATAATACGGTTTGGCTCGGGTCTCGCAGTCCCACGGCAATTCTAAACATAACGGAAAGGAATCTTTGTATTTTAAACAGCCGCTGAATTACTAATAGGGGGAGGGAGGGCCACTTTGCCTTGAGACATCTCCGGATGAATGTTTGAGAAAATAGTTGTTGGGACACTTGTTAGAATTAGATAACAAATAAAGCCTACAGCGAAACAGGAATCATAACCGTGAAAGCTTAAAAAAGGCTTTTAATTAAGCCACCTGGGCTCCAATGCGACGAAGAACATGAAAAATAGAAGAAACTTAAACCTTGTATACTACGTGGCATTGTCCATTTTTAGGGTTCCATACCCAATGGGTAAAAACAGTTAGACTTCGCCTTCAAATCCGTATGTTTGTTACACAGGCTATATCTTAAGAACCGTTATAGCTAGATCGTTAACATTTTCACAATTTGCAATTTGAACGACGTGACAGACGAGCAGACGGATCGGCTGGTAAGCGATTGCCGTCACCCACGGACAGCCGCGACACCAGTGGAGTCACAAGAGGGCTGCTAACCTTTAAACCCCTGTTTCCCTCGGATTGTGCCATTGGTACCCTCATATAATTACGCAGCGAAACACAGTACAGTGCTACTTCACGCCGGTTTTCTGTGAGGCCGTGTAATCACTCCGGTCGAGCCGGTCCATTCGTGCCGAAGCGTGGCTCTTCCACGTGTAAAATAGAGTTGATTTTAGCGGCAGCTTCGTTTGAAGCCGGCAAGGTTTATTTCTCCAATCCACTCTGCATTGCAGCCATTAGTGCATGGATGGGTAAGGACTAAGGGTAACTGCAGTCCTCCTCCCGGTGTTGTTTGCACTGCAGCCAGTAGTGTGGGTGCCACTCATCGGTGGTGTTGCTAGGCCCCGGGAGAGGACCTAGGTCCGAGGATGGATAAAAAGAACATACTGGTGAGTCTTTCGCTCTAAGCGGGTTTGCTTTGATTCTACAATGATCGTCCTATGGCCCGTGTTCCTGCTCTGAGAGTTTCTCTGGAGCGAGGGATGAAAACTGGCAGGGAGTTTAGTGGGTACACCCCTAGGAACCTTGAGGAGAGCCCCACACTACCCGGCTGACTTCCAGCGGCGAGGTGAGCATAAAGAAAAAAAAAGGGGGGCCACTCTATTAGTAAGTTTAAGGCCTACAAATTAAATGTGTTAAATGCCAAATGTGAGGATTTTCGTATTACAGAAGAGAGCCATCCGCGCCATTTATGGCCTTAGATCGCGCGACTCCCTTAGAGATTTGTTTAAAGAAATCGACATACTTACCGTGGCTTCTCAATACATCCTTGATTGCTTTATGTAAGTACATAAGAATCTCCATCTGTTCTCGAAGAAGTCTGACTGTCACAGCCTTAACACCAGAAATAAGCACAGACTGGCCGTTCCAAATATCAGGCTCCATAAGGTTGGCAGTTCATTTATAGGATTGAGCATAAAAATGTTTAATAAGTTACCTCAGATTATTATTGACTTGCCCACACATAAGTTTAAATTGTATATAAAAAACTGTTTGATGAAGAAACGCTATTATAAAATAGACGATTTTTTGAATGACAATAATTTAGGGACATATTAGTAACACAAAAATTGTACTATATTTTTAAGTTAATGGTGAAATTTTGTAATACTTTTTTTTTTTTAAAAGGGAACTGCTGATTTTCTTGCTGGTGTCTTCTTGGCAGAAAACTACATTCCAAACCAGTGGTAAACATGTTGACATTCATAAGTGTTCTGTATGGACCTAAATTGAATAAACAAATTTCATTTTCATTTTCAAGTAAAATAGTGATTGTTTTCTCGCTTGCGAGGAAGTGTAATGTTTTACCTGAGTTTATGACCAAAACCAGCAAAGATGTTTTATGTACCGTGTTTCGAGTGAATAAATTGAGTTAAATTGAATCAAAAGAATAACCAATTGTAAAACGTAGAGCTAGAAAATGGCGCAAAAAATGGGTTTCATACAAAATTTCGAAAACTTGTATGAAACGCTACAAACGTCTCGGATTCATGCTCCGCGGTTTGAAATGGGCTATTCTTTGCTGGATTTGGTCATAAACTCAGTTAAAAAATTACATTAACTCGATAGCAAGACAACAATAATTTGCCTTTTTATTTTGTATATTTAATTTGTAGGGGGGCCTCTCTGTTAAGGGGTAAGTTCAACGTAACTTACCCCTTAACAGAGTGGCCCCCCTACAAATTAAGGACCCTACAATATATTTAATTTGTAGGGGGGCCTCTCTGTTGAGGGGTAAGTTCAAGCCAACTTACTCCTTAACAGAGTGGCCCGCCTGAAATGATTGATGTTTTCCCCTATGAATAAACGTTTTCCCGAAGTATCTACATATTTTCCCGTGTCCGGACCCCCTGAACCCCAACTTATATATTTCAGTGTAAGGTTATGTCATACTTGTATTTTTATTGTCCGATAAAGAATATCTATCTACCTATCTAACTAATAAAACAAATGTTTGAGGAGCTACTGTACAAAAACGCCATTATTTGTTACTTAATTGGTACGGAACCCTTCGTGCGCGAGGCCGACTCGCACGCTGATGCTTTACCCGAGACTCCATCTGAACATACCTATTCATTATTTCCACGTCAGGAGATCCCCTCTTCGGATTTAATTTTCACTTTGCCCTCCGAGCGCGGAGTTCTTCCTGGAGTGATTTAATTATTTCTTGTTTTTTGTATTAGAGGGCAGGCGAGGGAGTTTGGCCTGATAGGCTTTAGCTCATCATTTACTGCCTGTTGCATTGCACTGCTGAGCATAGGCCCAAATGTTCGGCACTCCGATCTATATTTGGCTATTTGGATCCAGCTCCGGGCAGACATCTTGCCGACTACATTTACAGAGCCAGAAGCGATTTCCACTTCAAAACTCGTTCAACCCAGCGGTTGTCAGTTCAGCGGCCGATATGGCCAGCCCACTCCCACTAGTGTTGCTGATCGATAGTCTACTATCGATAGTCTATCGATAGACTAACTATAGTAAAAGTAAAACAATAGTATCGATAGTCTATCGATAGTATTGCTGGTTGTCAATAGTACCGATAGTAAAATTAGATATCAGGTTTTTTTTATTTTCTGTCATTGAAGGAATAACACTTAAATAATGGGTTGCGTCGTATAGATACGTTCCCTAAGCATCTACATGTTCGCCGCGGATGTCTGGCACTTCCGTAACTCCGCGTTGCTATTCACGGAACAAAGCGAGATGAGGTTTAATTAGTAAGTAATTATGGTGGCCAGATAGCATGGCAACCTTGGCGCGGCTTGGCGTGAGGCGGTTTTAGGGTTAGTGAGAGAAGGGAATATTTAAATGTGTGTATTTTCCATAATCATTTTTTATAATTTACGTATCCACCGTACTAGCTTCTTGGGGGTCCAAGTGCGTAAGGACGTAACTAACTAGGTAGGTTGGCGCAGGTGTTGGTGCTGCGCAACCTCCTGCCAGTCATCCACCAAGAGTCCGCGCAAATAATTTTCGACCTCATCTCTCTAGCGGTCCTTAACCAATTCAATTTAATTCCATTCAGTTTATTCACTCGAGACACGGTACATTAAATAATGTTAACAATAAAATTCTTATAAATAGATTCACATGTTTCGCCAAATGTGTTGGCATGTAAATATTTAGTAAGAGGGTTGAACAGTTACACAATTAACTCTTTAATATTATAAAAACTTTTATCCAGCATGGCTGCATGCATGCAATTTTCTTCCAAATAACTATTTAACATTTTCAAACTTTCGGGTATTTTGTTATAGATTTTTAAACTCATATTTAAACAATTCTACATTTAAAGTGTAGTTCTTGGAGCAAATTTTAAAACAAGTTTATTAGGGTTCCTTGTATTACGAGGATTCATGTCCCCAGCTTTATTAAAGATATCAATATTATTCTTAACAAATTTACTTGTTTCAAAAATATAAAGGCTCGGTAAAGTCAACAGTTTCAGTTCTTTGAAAAGTCTCTAATAAAATATTTACCGTGGGAGAGCCAAGCTTCGGCATGAATGGGCCGGCTCGACCGGAGTGATACCACGGCCTCACAGAAAACCGGGGTGAAGCAGCACTGTGCTGTGTTTCGCTGCGTGAGTGAGGGTACCGGAGGCCCAGTCCGGGGGATAGGGGGGGTTTAAAGGTTGGCAGCGCACTTATGACTCCACCGGTGTCCATGGGCGGCGTCAATTGCTTACCATCAGATGATCCGTCTGTTCGTCTGCCTACCAATAGGTAGGTAGGTTTTTATGTAAAAACATAAAAAAAACTTTTTTTTTGGGTTACAAAAGCTTTATGTATATTGACACTATTTCCCCAGAACATCAATCCAGCTAGGCCTTTGATCATTTGACCGTCCCAGGTACGCTCTTATTACGTGCATCCTCGGATTCGAACCTCGACCACTTGCGTGGAAGGCGCGTTCGTATCCATCGCTACCATTGCTCTTACACTTACTGTTAGGAACAGCCCTAACTAGGATTATTCCACGGCTGCCTATTATATAACGGGCATGTAGTATTCATAATAATATTATCTTATTCGGTAGGCTCTGTCTTAGTTTCACGCTTGACATGCTCTCCGCACACTGTTATTACAGAAACTAACTGAAATGTAGGTAGATAGGCATTCGCAGATTGCTAATTAGAACGGTTTTAGGTTAGTGTTTCACGCCCGTATAAGCTCGTTTTTGGAAGCGTGCGTATAGAGGCGTTTAGGAATGCCTTTCAACTCCCCTTCTAACAGGATTCATCATCATCATCAGCTCATTTAAGTCCCCACTGCTGGGGCACGGGCCTCCCTCAATCACATGAGGGGTAATTGCCATACTCACCACGCTTGGCAGACGGGTTGGCGAGGGTTTTGATATAAATGCAGAGTTTTCCTTCTCTGGGTGCTGATGATCATGCCAGCAGCTTTACCTTAGTCGCCTTTTACGACACCTCGGTAAGAGTGAGGGTGGCCTATTCTACTCTGCTAGGGACCACACGGCTTCTAACAGGATTGGAACTATCCCCACTCACTGGGCGAAACGTTCAAGCACTACTTTATCCCAGTTTTTTGTGAGGTTTTATCACTCTGGGCTTAGGGGATAGCTCGGACATAAAATATTTCATCCGTGGCCGAGTTTCCTACTTTAAAATTTTAATGTAGGCTTTTCGGACGAAGCTTATATTTTAGTGCCTGAGATTACTTCCTTCACAATTTGCAGTAGTAAATTCGGCCAAACATTTTTTTTTGTAGGAATTGCTTAAAAAATTACAAACTATAAATTGATAATTTTATTTTTTGCTTTGGTCCCTATACAAAAAAAAACATAATTACTGAAAAAAAAAATGTACCTTACATATAATTTTACCCTTCAAATCCTGAAGGCAGTAATCTCGGGCACTGAAATATAAGCTTCGTCCGAAAAGCCAACATCAAATTTGAAAGTAGGAAACTCGGCCGCGGATGAGATATTTTGTGGCCGAGTTACCCCCTAAGCCCACTCTGGGCGAGCCTGCTTATTCATGCCGAAGCGTAATTCTCCCACGGTCAAACTTAGCGTGTGATTCCCGGTTGCGTTTTACTTTTAGGAATATAATGTATACGGGGATTAACACGATATTTATTATGTGAAACAACATTGTATACTCACATATTTGGCTCGACGTTTCGGCTACGTTACAGCAGCCGTGGTCACGAGCGGACTCACGTCGAGCCAAATATGTGAGTACACAATGTTGTTTCACATAATAAATATCGTGTTAATCCCCGTATTGATACATTATAGTTATAATGCAACGCGAAAAACTATTTACTTTTTGGAATTCATCAAAAATCGAATACTTACTTCTTCTCATCTTACTTCGGTTGCGGTTGGCAGAGGTCTGTTCAGGGAACTGAAATTACTAACACTACCCAGTATCTATATTTTGGAAATAAACAAATTTTGTAAAAAAGTACCCCCTATTCTTTAAAAAACGGAACGAAGTCTGTACTTTCAATCCAAGGCAATGGGGACACTAGCGACGCTAATCGATTTCAATTTTCAGCTACTAATCCGGATCTATTTTAAAAATTTCGGGGTTACAACCTCTCGGCAAACACTTTAAGTATTAATGTAAATCAATATTAAACATTTCACAACATCACATACATTGATCTGACTCCGAGATAGGTAGCACAAGCACCTGTGTTACGGATATAAGAATCAACAGCGGAATTAGATGTAATGTGTGTAAAGATATTTAACTATTTACCAGATCAGTTGAAAGATTTACCATACCACAAGTTTACGTACAAACTGCGCACGGTATTCATTAAAAAATGTTTTTACTCCATTAATGAATATTTTGAATTTAAATTTGAAATATCCTAATACAATAATTAAATTGATATGATTGTTAAATACTTTAAATTTGATTTAATATGTATTGACCAATGTAGGTACAAGTAAAAAAATTGCATGCTGATCTGGATTAGTAGCTGAAAATTGAAATCGAATAGCGTCGCTAGTGTCCCCATTGGGTGCCTTGGATTGAAAGTACAGACTTCGTTCCGTTTTTTAAAGAATAGGGGGTACTTTTTTACAAAATTTGCCTTAATAGTTTTTTAGATTTTCGCGTTGCATACAGCTAAGTGTGTGCTCTAGTTTACGTTATAAGAGAGAGAGAGAGAGAGATACTTTATTGCACAAAAAAAAACACAACTTAAAAAAACTAGGCATTACAGAAACTTAATTGTACAATTTCAGCGGTCTTATTGCTGGAAGCGATTTCTACCAGACAACCTTCATAAGATCATTTGTTACCACATTTACTGCAAATAAAGACCTTTGAACTTTGCGTCCAAAGCTGTCGCTCTGGAACCCGGGATTTCGGGAGTCTGGTACCATGAAGTCTCAAGGCAAAAAGTATTTTGAAGAAAATCGTATGAAGAAATATGAGCAACCTAACGCGATGCTGCTAGTCATATTGGCGTTAATTCCCAGTTACGTCCCAAGCCGGCGATTCGGAGCCCGGGGTCCGAGTTCCCACTGTATCTCCTCCTCACAGAGTCTTGTAACCACAAGACTGTGTGACGTGTCGTTATTCTAGAATAAATTCGCGGCTGTGTCGATTCATACACGCGATTGTGCCAATGATCAAAATAGTTGCAAGAAAATTCACCTTGTGGTTTAGTGGTTTAAGTACCGGGCCGTGATCTCAGGGTCCTGGGTTCGATTTCCGGGTCGAGCGAGAATTATGTTTCGAATTTTTCGGACATAGCTTGGGTTTGTGATCACCAATCCGCATTTAACAAGCGAGGTGATTAAGCCTAATCCTATCATAGTAGCGATAACTTGATGTCTATGATGGCGGCCTTTGCCCTGCAGTGGGACAGTTTATAGGCTGATTAAAAAAAAAGAAGAGAGTTTATCGTTCTGGGACTGTCGACAAAATTCTGAAAGTTCTGCATTGTTTGGTTTGGATCGTCAATCCTGTATCGCGTTTACATCGATGCTGTATCATCTATCACTGCCGCTATGCGGAGCCACTGAATCGCGACCGCATCGCATCGCATTGCTGTTAAAAGCCTCAATGTGTCTATCAATCAATCTGAGCGGTAGTAGCTCAGTGGATAAGAACGTGCTTTTCATACGGGTCGTGGCTGTGGTCGTGGTTCGAATCCGATCATGCACCTGAGGAGCTCAATTCTCGAGATTGTCGATATGAAAAAATATGGCGGATGTCACATGAAAACCATACAAAAAAACTATGTAGTTGTCTTTATATCAATGTTTGTTAAACCTTTGTAAACGGTATATTTTTTAATATTTTGTATGACATTTTTTGTGCCTGTATGACGGTGCCGGTCTAAACCGGTTTTAACAGAAGGGACGACGCTCTCGCTCGCTACAACTTTCCAAATCCTGGATCATGGTCCAAGCGTATCCTGGGCTCCTGAAGTCACAGCTTTGGACGCAGCTGGGATGAGTAGAATGGTCAATCAATCAATCAGCGTCCACTCTCACTTGTTCAGGAGTGGCAGCCTCTAAGAGTTACACTACTGTGCCTTGGGGCTTTTTAGAATACTGACAAGATTTTCCCAGCCTGTCGTAAGAGGCGACTAAAACGGGCTTTCGGAGTACGTAAGCGTACCCACTGCTGGGGAGTGGCTTGCTCAGCATATGACTCCGCGGGGGATGACATTAACGGGTGTCCTGGTAGGTCGTACAGCGTTGAATGTATAGCGCCAGATAGGGGTGAAGCGACGAGCACGATTAGCGGTACGGTCTAGTCCCGGCTGTGGGGTTTCCGACCGCGATTGCGCGGAGATGGGCACCCCAGGGGTTTTAGTTTGGGTTTGAGTCCCGCACACTACCTTGTTCCCTACATGTAGCAAGGTGACGGCTATGACGGTTTCCCCTGAAAAAAAAAGTATATAGTCATCCTTCTCTCAACGTGTAATACCTAAAAATATTTTGGTTTTGTTGACAAACATAAAAATATTGCGAAAGAAAAATCTTCTCTGCCGTTATTCAGACTCACCGACTGGAAAAATACTTCCCGCCAGTTTCCAACTCACTGGTCAACATCCTTCCATCCTTTTATTTATCAAAACAGCCCTATTGATTTCCTCTGAAGATTGCCCACTGCGACCAATAAACTGGCCCATTAGTAGTGATGCGTCCACATTTGGCCACTCGATTCATTCGAGTCATGTAATCATCCGCCGAATCGGCTGATATATTAACAAATCAGCTGCGTGTTCAGGATATATTGAAGAGCATAAGCGACATACATAAGGAAAATAGGGAAATTTGAAAATAAACGTTTATTTTTATGTAATAGATGGTAGGCGAGCAGACAGATTACCTGTTAGTAAGCGATTGCCGCTGCCCATGAAGACCCAATGCAACCTAAGGACGCAACAATTAAATAGAGGAGGAGGATTGGGCCTCCGGTACCCTCACTCTTGCACCGAAAAACAGCACAGACTCTGCTTAGTGCCAGTTTTCTTTGAGGCCGGGGTATCACTCCGGTCGAGGCGTCTCCCTTGTGTTTTGGTTTTTTATACTACGTCGGTGGTAATCGAGCGTGCGGCTTGCCTGATGGTAAGCGCATTTACTGCATTACCGCAGCCTATGAACATTTGCAACTCCAGAGGACCTGCATACGCCCTGCCGACCCCGGTACTACTTACTCCGCTAGATGCGCCTTTCTTGATATATTGTATCAACCTATTGTAATTTAGTAGATGATTCAGATGTAAAAAAAGGGGATATTCATTTTAAATCAGTGTACAATTCGAAAACAAGATTGTCATTTATCATCGTTAATGACAATCTTGTAAACGGCAGGTTTTCACATCAAAATACATTTATTTTGATGTGATTTGATATAAATCATCAACGCAAAAGGTTACAGCACCAAACAAGCCGAACACAAAACCCTTTGAGATCAGTAACAAGCGTATCTCCTTGCTAAAACAGGATGGTGTAACAGACGAGTAGAACGGCATAATCCGGAGTTCCGGACACCCGGACGAGGCTGCAGTAAGGTAGCCAGGCGTCCGGGCAAAGCTGGACACCTTCTGAGGATATCATCCGGTCTCGCAATTTGGAATCATAATAGCCATTTGCTTCTTCAATACAGCAGACATGACAGGACAGAAATCTGATACTGAATCATTAGCAGATATTTTATTTATTTCATTATTTAACATTTACAGATTGTAGGTTCAGGTAGTCCCATTCATTTATCCCAACAATGGGACTATAAGGGAGACTTACTTCTCGTAGTCCCATTATTCAAATCTCACTTCCTGTATAATATGTACGCCGTGGGTCCCCGGCAGAGTAGAATAGGCCACCCTCACTCTTACCGAGGTGTCGTAAAAGGTGACTAAGGTAAAGATGCTGGCATGATCATCAGCACCCAGAGGAGGAAAACTCTGCATTTATATCTAAACCCTCGCCAATCCGTCTGCAAAGCGTGGTGAGTATGGCAATTACCCCTCATGTGAATGAGGGAGGCCCGTGCCCCAGCAGTGGGGACTGAAATGGGCTGATGATGATGTACGCTTGTAGAATCTCTTCGTATAAACAAACTTTATCTATAGCTGAGTGAAGTGCGAGATGATAAATAATAAAATGACAAATAAGTACCTACTCAAACTTTAGATCTCGGATCTTTTCGGAGTCTCCCTGCGTGATCGTATCAGAAATGATGAGATCCACAGGTCATAGACATAGCCCAAAGGATTGCATGCCTCAAGTGGCAATGGACAGAGCACATAGCCAGGAGAAAAGACGGCCATTGGGGCGGAAATGTCTCGATAGGAGGCCACGTACAGGAAGTCGCAGTCGTGGCAGGCCCCCCACAAGGTGGACCGACGATCTGGTGAAGATCGCGGGAATCCATTGGATGCGGGCGGCACAGGACTGATTTGTGTGGAGAACATTGTGGGAGGTCAGGACTGATTTGTGTGGAGAACATTGTGGGAGGTCTATGTCCAACAGTGGACGTCCTTTTGCTGAAATGAAGTAAGGTGGTAATTGTCGAAGAATATTATTCATACATTTTATACAGAAGGTTCAAGATACTGTCAATTGAACTGAATGGGACTACGAGAAGTAAGTCTCCCTCGTAGTCCCATGAATGGGATAAATAAATAGTACCACGAGAAAACGGGGGGTCTAATGGACTTCGTCATTTCAAGCTGTTGAATTTTTCAGACCATATATAAATTTGGGTTACATAATAAGCAAAAAGCTCGACCGGAGTGAAACTACGGCCTCGGTAAATCGGTGGGAAGCAGCATTGTGCTGTGTTTCGCTGCGTGAGTGAGGGTACCGGAGGCTCAATCCGAAGAAAGAGTGGTTTAAAAATTTGACAGCGGACTTGTGACTTCACTAGAGTCGCGGGTGTCTATGGGCGGCGGCAATCGCTTACCATCAGGTGATCCGTCTGCTCGACTGCCACCTATCACATAAAAAAGGTAAATTTGTTTTAACAGAAAACCAGCAACATTTCATCTTTTTTTGTAAACAGAGGGCTACTACAAAACAGAATTCATCACTAAATCTTTTTCTCGTCTGTCTCACACGCGCTATACTTCTCTTTTATTTGGTTGCGACAGGTATAGGTTCTTTCTTGTTGGTTATGGTACGGTTTCATTGTAGGCTATCCGGTTTTTCGGTGAGGAACTGGCGACCCTGACTACAGCTGCATCAGATAACACCGCTCCGTTTCACTTACGCGAAATTAGTTTTAATATTCAGCAGTGGTTTTAATTTTAGAGTGTTTTATCTTTAGGAAACTGATATGAATCCGTATCTGATTGAAGCAAACCACGGGTTCTACCAACCATTTTTAAAAATATTCGTTCTATGACTGGTGTAAATTCCCATAAGAAATTTCAACTTTTCATAAAAAGTCGATCACGTTGCTTGATCATTTTGAAAGCGGAGTCGATTTTCCATGAGCGCTGATACCTCAGTTTTTAAAAAAACGCACCTTTCACACCTGGGGTCGTGGGCCGGCCCATTCATGGAGAAGCGTGGCTCTCCCACGGTCAAAGGATGTAAATGTTACAGATACACCCTGTATTTCTCACTGTAAAGATTTAGCGATGCAAGCTTGGCAAGCCATGGCATGCTTGGCAACGGCCTGCCATAGGTACTAGGTCTGCGGACCATTCCTTCAATTAATTCACTTTGTAGACACGTGGGAGAGACAGGTATCGATGTATTTCTGTGGTTGAATTGTTTAGTTTAGCTCGAAGGACCAAAATGTACGGGCGGGAAGCGATGATTGTAAGGCACCGCGTCCCGGCGAACAGAATATAAGGAAAGGAAGGGAACCTAACTCTCTAGTGAGCCTAGAGCCCCTTTGTCTAAGACACTAAGTCCCTAGAGCCCTAGCCCTGCCTATCCTGGGAATAAATACATAAATAGATAAGGTGATGGGAGCTTGCTCCCGGGTCGCCCAGGGTAGCAAGCGGGAAGAGTCAGGACGGTAGGTAGGAGGGGGACCGCTGCCAGTCGAGCAGGCTCACTCGACTGATCATAGTGACGGCTAAAGGTGTCTTGGCCGCAGCGGGAGAAATGAGACCCAACACAGACGGTTGAAATCTGTTTATTGTAAGAAAGTAAATAGTTTATATACATAGTTTATGTTATTATCACATTAAAAGGTGTTTGCTAGTGTGCCGTCGGTGTAGAGTGCCGACGGTGCAAGAAGACGGTCCATCGGTCAGCCGCGCTGCATGTAGGTCGTTGCTGAGTTGGTCTGTGCGACGTAGCTCGTACAAGTAGGTAAAAGAAAAGTAGGCCGTGTGGTCCCCGGCAGAGTAGAATAGGCCACCCTTACTCTTACCGAGGTGTCGTAAATGGCGACTAAGGTAAAGCTGCTGGCATGATCATCAGCAGCCAGAGAAGGAAAATTCTGCATTTATATCAAAACCCTCGTCAACTCGTCTGCCAAGCGTGGTGAGTATGGCAATTACCCCTCATGTGATTGAGGGAGGCCCGTGCCCCAGCAGTGGGGACTGATAATGGTGGCTGATGATGATGTACGCTTGTTAGAATCTCTTCGTTATTAAACAAACTTTATCTATAGGTGAGTGAAAAATCATTCTTCCCTATGTGCGAGATGATAAATAATAAAATGACAAATAAGTACCTACTCCAAACTTTAGATCTCGGATCTTTTCGGAGTCTCCCTGCAGTGATCGTATCAGAATGATGAGATCCACAGGTCATAGACATATAGCCCAAAGGATTGCTATGCACCTCAAGTGGCAATGGAACAGAGCACATAGCCAGGAGAAAAGACGGCCATTGGGGCCCCCTCGGAAATGTCCTCGATAGGAGGCCACGTACAGGAAGTCGCAGCCGTGGCAGGCCAAGGTGGACCGACGATCTGGTGAAGATCGCGGGAATCCATTGGATGCGGGCTGCACAGGACCGATTTGTGTGGAGAACATTGGGGGAGGTCTATGTCCAACAGTGGACGTCCATTGGCTGAAATGAAGATGATGATGATGAAACTTTAAATCGCAATTTGTAGTAAGGTGGTAATTGTCGAAGAATGTTATTCATACATTTTATACAGAAGGTTCAAGATACTGTCAATTGAACTGAATGGGACTACTAGAAGTAAGTCTCCCTCGTAGTTCCATGAATGGGATAAATAAATGGTACCACGAGAAAACGGGGGGTCTAATGGACTTCGTCATTTCAAGCTGTTGAATTTTTCAGACCATATATAAATTTGGGTTACATAATAAGCAAAAAGCTCGACCGGAGTGATACCACGGCCTCAGTAAACCGGTGGGAAGCAGCATTGTGCTGGGTTTCGCTGCGTGAGTGAGGGTACCGGAGGCTCAATCCGAAGAAAGAGTGGTTTAAAATTTGACAGCGCACTTGTGACTACACTAGAGTCGCGGGTGTCTATGGGCGGCGGCAATCGCTTACCATCAGGTGATCCGTCTGCTCGACTGCCACCTATCACATAAAAAAGGTACATTTGTTTTAACAGAAAAACAGAGGGTTTACTACGAAACAGAATTCATCTCTATATCTTTTTCTCGTCTGTCTCACACGCGCTATACTTCTCTTTTATTTGGTTGCGACAGGTATATTCTTTCTTGTTCGTTATGGTACGGTTTCATTGTAGGCTATCCGGTTTTTCAGTGAGGATCTGGTGACACTGACTACAGCTGCATCAGATAACACCGCTCCGTTTCATTTACGCGAAATTTGTTTTAATATTCAGCAGTGGTTTTAATTTTAGAGTGTTTAATCTTTAGAAAACTGATATGAATCCGTATCTGATTGAAGCAAACCACGGGTTCTACCAACCATTTTTAAAAATATTCGTTCTATGACTGGTGTAAATTCCCATAAGAAATTTCAACTTTTCATAAAAAGTCGTCACGTTGCTTGATCATTTTGAAAGCGGAGTCGATTTTCCATGAGCGCTGATACCTCAGTTTTTAAAAAAACGCACCTTTCACAACTGGGGTCTTGGGCCGGCCCATTCATGGAGAAGCGTGGCTCTCCCACGGTCAAAAGATGTAAATGTGTATGTGTACCCTGTATTTCTCACTGTAAAGATTTAGCGATGCAAGCTTGACAAGCCATGGCATGCTTGGTAAGCCATGGCATGCTTGGCAACGGCCTGCCATAGGTACTAGGTCTGCGGTATAGTCGGTTTGCCCGGTGCCAGGCTGCGACTGACTGCGGTCGACCATTCCTTCAACTAATTCACTTTGTAGACACGTGGGAAAGACAGGTATCGATGTATTTCTGTGGTTGAATTGTTTAGTTAGTAGGTAAAAGAAAAATAGGCCGTGTGGTCCCCGGCAGAGTAGAATAGGCCACCCTCACTCTTACCGAAGTGTCGTAAAAGGCGACTAAGGTAAAGCTGCTGGCATGATCATCAGCACCCAGAGAAGAAAAACTCTTCATTTATATCAAAACCCTCGCCAACTTGTCTGCCAAGCGTGGTGAGTATGGCAATTACCCCTCATGTGATTGAGGGAGGCCCGTGCCCCAGCAGTGGGGACTTAAGTGGGCTGATGATGAAAAGAAAAGTAAATTATCAGCCTATATACCGTCTCACTGCAGGGTAAAGGCCTCCATCATAGAAATCATGTTATTGCTACTATGATGGGATTAGGCTGAGCACACATTTGATTGCTAATCGACTAATTGCTAGTGAGCAACGCTAATCAATCGATTCTAATTTTTAGTTACTAAACCGGATCTATTACGTGTACGCGAAAAATTGTTTCACGCTAAAAGCGGCCACTTTTGGCGTGAATAATTTTTTCGCGTATAAAAACGGACCCAACATTTGCATGGCTATTTAATAAATAGTATAAGTGTTTGCTTAGAGGTTGTAACCCCGACATTGTATAAAATAGATCCGGTTTAGTAGCTAAAAATTAAAATCAATTGGCTGCGCTAGTGTGCTCTACCCGTCACCTTAACGCAGCAGTTGTTTACAGGTACAGTAAACAGCAAAGTTGATGAAAGAGCGTTGATGAAAATGCGTCTATACTCGCACTCGTGGGGTGCGAGTATAGACGCAAATAGTGTGCGAGCGAGAAGTGAATAGATGCGCCGCCATTTCTGATCCCATTCTTTATCCGCACAGGTTGTAACTATACTCGTCCTCGTCCCGGCACGTAACGCACGCTTGCGCACTTGTAAAATAGTTCACGTTATATTAAGGACTTAAAGTATGAATTTGCCGATTTGTACATTGGACATTTTTGAAAAGCTGTATTTTCCATACTTACATTTTGGTAGTGAAGGGGGGAGGGGAGACACATTTTACCACTTTGGGAGCAAAGTATGTAGTTTAGAAAAAAATCGTATTAGGAACCTCAACATCATTTTAAAGACCTATCCATAGATATACATATGGGTTTGATGAAAAAAACAATTTATTCAGTTTTAAGTATGGGGACCCCCGAAAATTGTTTTTTCCTATTTTTGTGTAAAAATCGTAATGCTGTTAACAAAATACGTCTACTTACCAAGTTTCAATAATATAGTTCTTATGGTTTCTGAAAAAAGTGGCTGTGACATACGGACGCACGGACAGACAGACATGACAAATCTATAAGAGCCCTAAAAAAGAGTCACTTTCAAGATATTTTTTTTGTGTATCATGAACACAATATTATCTGATCTGCACATTACACAACACCTTAGATGTATGGCCTTTAAACAAAATAAAATGAACCACAGTAACTTTTTGGGTTTTCATAGGAATTATTGATCTTGTTGTGTCTAGAAAAAAAAACGGCAATTTCATACTTTAACGCCTATCACTTTTTTTAAATTTGGTTGACTGTTAGAGAAAGCCCCTGGGTGTCGTTTTATGCAATAATTTTTAAAAAAATAAATAATAAAATCCCTCGTCCATCCAAATAAAATAAATCGTCCCTGAACCATTTTATCGACATCCGAACGTCACTAAAAGCGTTTGGAGTATTAACAGCACAAGTCGATTTCCCTTTTCTCGTTAACTAAAACAGCATCACTAATTGCTTAAATTTTGGGCGTTCACATACTATTTGACACATTCATATGCATCTTATACATTGAGATACTTTATTACACATATAAGAATTAAGTCTTGTGTTACGAAAATAAATATTTCTCAAGCTACTGTTACACATTGTCTACATTTGCAATCAATAAGATATCTAAGCATCTATTAGCGTGCTTAAAAATAAGCAAACCTTTTTACATGTGCTAAAAGCACTCCGCCACACTCCCCCTGCCACAATCGACCGGCGTGCGATTTTTGAGCATGCTCAAAATAAGCATGCTTATTATTAGTACGTCTGTCCACATATGCTACTAAGTAGCTCTTGCTTAAAAGTAGCATGCTTTAAGCATAAAAATAAGCATGTGTAACAGTACTTCCTTATAATTAACGTTAATTGAAACGTTATGAATTTTAAAGTCCTTGAGTGGAGACCGCGACTCGGTAAGCGTAGTGTAGGACGCCCTGCGACAAGATGGGATGATGACATTCGAAGGCTGGCTGGTGTGGGCTGGATGAGAGTGGCCGAAAATCGGGAGCAGTCGCGTGCATTAGGGGAGGCCTATGTCCAGCAGTGGACGAGTGTGGGTTGCTGATGATGATAATGATGATGATGATGAACGTTAATTGCGTTATATTTACTTTTTTTTTTAGATAAACTAAGAAGTGATTTTACAACGCTCAGGGTTCCGTAGATTCTACGTCAATCTCCTCCTCGTCTTAGCGTCTAATTCCCAGTTTCGTCCAAAGCTGTCACTTCCTAGCCCAGGATACGCTTGGACCATGATCCAGGATTCGGCAAGTCTAGTAATTACAATGAAGCGACTGCCCTCTGACCTTCGCAACACTTGGATAGGGGAACCAGACTTACTGGATCACGGTTACTCGTTCCGAATCATTATCTTATCCACAATTTTAAGAAACTATCCACGACTTGCAGGTTTCCTCACTATATTTTCCCATCACCGCCGAGATAATGATAGAATAAGCGTGATAAATAAATAAATAAATATAAAATAACAAGTAATAAAGGTATATGTAAGTCTAGAACAAAGAAAATGAAATGAATGGGTTGGTCGCCTTAATATTTTGTAGTTTGGTATGATATGTATGTATAATTTTATTTGAAACTTTGGTTGCATGGCCGTCACCTCTTGCCAGAGCCTCGCTCTCCTCTACCATGGTGACCACTGAAAACCAGCGTCGTGGCGATAACTATCACCACGGCATGCTGAGTGGAAGCCTATTTGGCACACTATTTTAATTTTAATTTTAGTTGTTTAGTTATTTTAAGTTTGAATTGTTAATATCTTTTGTGTCAAATAAATGTTTTTTCTTTCTTTCAAATATGCATAGAGATTTGAAAAATCCAAAGGTGCATGTTCGGATTCGAACCACGGACCCCCGTATGGAAGGCGCGTTCGTATCTACTGAGTTACCATCGCTCAAGTCTCCGTTTGTTCTAAATAAAACGTAACTTACGTGAATAAATACATGCAACTGTAATAAATATGGAAATCAATGTATGTGATGCATCCGAATGTAGATTATACTTCAATTCGATTCCTTCACGCGTTCTCCAAGTAGAGGCTTTTGATACACAGACGGACAACAAAGTGTATTTTTTTTATGTGATAAGTGTCAAAAAAGCAGGCGGATCACCTAATGGTAAGCGATTGCCGCCGCCCATGGACATCCGCGACACCAGTGGAGTCACAAATGCGCTACCAACTTTTAAGCCTTCTTTCCCCCGGATTGGGCCTTCACTCACGCAGCGAAACAGCATAGTGCTGCTTCACGCTGGTTCTCTGTGAGGCCTTGGTATCACTCCGGTCATGCCGACCCATTCATGCCTAAGCGTGGCTCTCCTTAATCCGCTGAATTAGGCCTAAATGAGCAGTTTTCCAGTAGGTATTTATTACCTATGGCATTATAAGGAGTTTTTCCTCTTTTGTTACGGAACCTTAGAAAGGGTTTTCCAAAACAAACGCGGCCCGTGGAGAATGGAACTTACAAAGTAACGTAGTTGCTAGAAACTTTGAGCTCAAGAAAAGTGGCCGTGTTTAGAATGTACTTACCTACTCAGAGTAGAAGTGGCTGGATTTATTGTATACTAGTTGTTAAATAAGTTTAAATTAGTTTTTACGGTGTAAAGGAGCTATTTTAACTGCGTTTTCTATTTAAGGTGACGGGTAGGGCACACTAGCGACGCCAATCGATTTTAATTTTTAGCTACCTAACCGGATCTCTTTGAAACAATTTCGGGGCTACAAACTCGCGGCGAATACTTATACTATTTATCAAATAACCATGCACAAAGGGATGGTCCATTTTTGTATGCGAAAAATTGATTATCGCCAACAGCGGGCACTTTTAGCTTAAATCAATTTTTCGCGTACAAAAACGGACCTAACATTTGTGCATGGTTATTTAATAAATAGTAGAAGTGTCTGCCGAGAGGTTGTAACCCCGAAATTGTTTAAAATAGATCTGGTTTAGTGGCTAAAAATTAAAATCGATTGGCGTCGCTAGTGTGCCCTACCCGTCACCCTAAACCTTATAACAAACTTTTCGAGGTTTTAAATAGTTTCTGAAACGTGCTCCCCTGTCAAAGGGTTGCGAAGGTTAGACGGTAGTCGCTTCATTGTAAACCAGACTCCCCAAATTATTGATCATGGTCTTAATGTACCCAGGGCTACAAAGCCACAGACAGGGGCGGCTTTACCTATAGTGCAGAGGGAGGGCGCCGAGCGCCCCTCGCTTCACATAGAGCCTCCACTGTAACGCTTCGCAAGGTGCAGGCGCGAGTACCGATCGTTCTCCTCATCTTAGCGTGTGGTTCCCAGTTGCGTCCAATGATGTCGCTTCGAAGGGGTAGGCTTGGACCATGATACAGGATTTGGGATGTCTGATAATTACAATGAAGCGACTGCCCATGGTCCCCATAGGTACAGTCATAGAACGAAAAGGTTCGTCAGTTTTCAAATTGATTCGTTTGATATGCTACGAGCACGTATTACCTTTCGTAAATTTGTCAGTGTAATACATGCTACACAGAAAATTATGCTTAGCTGTTAGATTACAGAAAGTTCTGATTTGCTTGTAGCAAAATTCCTTTTGATGTAAAGATAATTTAAAGAAGATTGGAAGATGTTTTTAAAACGGCATATTGGTATTACTGATTCTTGCCGTGCAAGCGAAAATTTACCTTAAGGCGACGAACCTGTTTATTCTCTGTACCGTACATGTTGTATTCCATTTTTATCCGGGCGTTTTGGGCTAGAGCCGCCCCTGGCCATAGTCTTTCGTTTAACATAACCTAGTATTGTTGTCTGAGGTAAAATTATTTTAGCAATGTTTTTGTGCAACAATAAATTAAAATATTTCGTTATGTAAGGTGTCCAAGTAGTATGAATAGAAATTTCATATATTTTTGGGATCAAATCGAAAAACATAAGCTGACAACTTTTCGCAAATAATTTTAGCGACAAACGGAATGAACTGTCACAGGGATAAACTGTCATTGTCACTGAATTAATGTTTTGAGATTATTAGTTTAGTACTCATTTTAAATAAGGGATCAAGGTGGTTTAACTTTTGTATCATAGTTGATACACTAACTAACATTAAACTTAGTTATATAATAACGTTTATACTAGTTCTTCAGTTATTTCTAGGACAAATCCCACTACTCATTTTCAACCATATTTTGGAATAAGAGGGCAAAACGTCCGCTTATTTGATTTTAACAAGTAACAAAATTACTGACTGGCGACATTCAACGTTTACTCATTAGGACTCCAGTTATAAGTCCAAAATGAGGAAGTGGGAGGGGATGGGGTTCGGAGGGGGTAAGGAGGGGTAAATAGGCAATTACACGGGAGGGAAGAAATATTTTTAATTAATTATGAGATAGCGCACGCTCTGGCTGCGGTGCGCAATCGCAATCTGCGAGGGACACGATAAAAGCGGTTTTATAGCGGCAGACGAGCAGACGGATCACCTTTTGGTAAGCGATTTCAGCCACCCATGGATATCGACACTAGAGGATTCTTAATCACAAGTATGTATCAAGTGATCCGTTGTTGCCCATTTGTCACTTAATACATTAAAACAATTTTTCCTATCATCATCATCATCATCATTTCAGCCAATAGACGTCCACTGCTGGACATAGACCTCCCCCAATGTTCTCCACACAGATCGGTCCCGTGCCGCCTGCATCCAATGGCTTCTCCTAGCCTAGTTCAAAATCAGAATCAAAAAATCTTTATTTGCATAGGCTTGTACACAGCACTTACAAATCGTCATACATTGAAGTAGTTAGGAGTTATGTGAAGGTTTAACTGTTAAATACATATAGGTATTACACCCAGACATTGAACAAACACAAGTGTTTATCACACGAATGTTAGCCCGAGGTGGGGAACCCACAACCTTTGGCGTATGACGCAGGGTCACTACCGAATGCGCCACCTGGTCTGACAAATGAATGCAACTTCAGAGAAATTTTCATTGGTTATTGTCAATGACAATTTCGATCAAAGTCAGGTTCAGATGGCTACGCTACGCACTATAATTGCTACGTTTGCCACAGCTGTAGCTGCTACGAGCTAAATTTTCGTAGCAAAGCTTACCGCTCACAACAAATAATGCAAAAAAAAAATTGTAGCCGTTTTGTTTTCTTTATTTACCGATTATTACCGATCCGACCGATTTATCGATTTTCCGGCGCGAAGCAGCACTGTGTTGTGTTTCGCTGCGTGAGTGAGGTTACCGAAGGTCCAATCCGGGGGAAAAGGGGATATAAAGGTTGGCAGCGCATTTGTGATTCCACTAGTGCCGCGGGTGTCCATGGGCGGCAGCTGATCCGTCTGCTCGTTTGCCACCTATCACATAAAAAAATCGATTAGTGATTTAAAATGAAATAAAATTAAAAATTTAATTTAATTTAAAAAATAACAATGGTTCGCTTGTAGTTCTTATCTGAGAAATTTTCAGCTGTCATTAAATGACTAGTGGCCCGCCCGTACTTCGTTTTGGAACATTCGTTCCACTTTATACCAATAGATGGCGCTAGGTGTCGATTACATCGCGCAAGCGTTCTTTGTCACTGTCTATAAGATTTATCTCTTTAAAAATAGGATAGATGAAAGTTTGGCCTTCGTGGGCTCTTGCTCTGTAATGATACCAGGCATTTTCGAGTTAAGAACGTACCCGTAAATAAATTGAGGAAGAGCGTGGGGGGGGTTTCATCATCTTAATAACTGCATAGCCAATGCGCTATCAAGGTGTTATATGTAGTTTGCCTTACAAAAACGGTTTTTGACGACGAAAAAAACAGTTCTTAATTCGACGCGTATATTTTTTCTTATTGAAAGCTTCTAACTCAGACCAATTCGTTAAGTGTGAAACGCGAAGTAACGAGCCAGCCGTCTCGCAGGGGCCCCTCTAAAATTTAATTAAACTATTTAATTAAACCCACACGCCAAGTGACCCGTGTTGCCGTTTTTATGCACTTATGCGTAATGAGGCTTGTGGAAGTGGGATCCTTTAATTGAATAGCGAACGTTTTATTTTACGGAGGGATTTTAATGGTAATATTGGATTAAGAGCGCTGGTTGGGTGTACTAGCGCCACTTTTTTGACCGTGGGAGAGCCACGCTTCGCCATGAATGGTTCAGCTCGACCGGAGTGATACCACGGCCTCACAGGAAACCAGCGTGAAGCAGCACTGTGCGGTTTCGCTGCGTGAGCGAGGGTACTGGAGGCCCAATCCGGTGAAAAGGGGGGTTTAAAGGTTAGCTGCGAACTCGTGACTCCACTGGTGTCGAGGGTGTCTACGGTCGGCGGCAATCGCTTACCATCAGGCGATGGGCATGGGTGCTGTAAGAAGTGCCTGTGCGATACATGCGCTTTAGAGATGATGTGGAGGCGTGTGAGGGGAAAGAGAGGAGTTAAGTCTAGTTGGAATTATACAGCACGTAGCCTAAATAGCTGGTGACTGAAATAGGTTTCTAGGCGAAATGTGAGCTACAATACAGGACCCACAGTCGACATTGCTACGACTACACATGGTATTTTTAGGGTTCCATAGCCAAATGGCTCTCAGTCTCTCAACTCTTATAGATTCGTCATGTCTGTCCGTGTGTCCGTCCGCCCGTATGTCACCGCCACTTTTCTCAGAAACTATAAGAACTATACTATTGAAATTTGGTAAATAGATGTATTTTGTTAACCGCATTACGATTTTGACACAAAAATTGGAAAAAAAAATGGTGGGTCTCCATACTTGAAACTGAAACTCAAATTTTTTTTTTTCATCAAACCTATGTGTAAGGTATCTATAGATAGGTCTTTAAAAATAATGTTGAGATTTTTAACATAATTTTTTTCTAAACACAGTACTTTGCGCAAGAGACGCACCCAAAGTGGTAAATAAATGAATTTTAAAACTAAAAAAAATATAATAAGTACATAATCATGAAAAACTAACAACAAAAATTGGTTTGAACTAGATATAGTGAGTAAACCGCAATTTACCTTCCATATATCTAACTTGCTGCTACGGAACCCTTCTGGGCGAGTCCGGCTCGAACTTGGCCGGTTTTTTTTTATTATTGATAGTCTGATGCTCGTGCCCTGCCCATTGCCACTTGAGGCACGCAATTCTTTGGGCTATGCCGTTGACCTTGGTTCTTCTGAGGATTTCATCATTCCTGATACGATCACGCAAGGAGACTCCGAGCATAGCTTTCCATTACTCTCTGCGTGACTTTGAAGCTTCTTAAGGGCCAATTGTAAGCGGCCACGTTTCAGTTCCGTATGTCATCATTGGCAATACACACGCATTAAAGACTTTCGTCTTGAGGTCGACTTGCGAGAGATCAGACGGCTGTTGTGGCAGAAAGGTCCTCGAGTGGAGACCGCGTAGGAGGTCACCCACAAGGTGGACCGACGATCTGGAGAAGGTCGCGGGAATCCAACCTATGTCCAACAGTGGACGTTTATTGGCTGAAATGATCATGATGATGATGAAGAGTTCTTCAATTATTTCTAGTGTTAATCCCACTACTTATTTTAAACTACGTGTTGGAATGAGAACCCTCTCATTCCAACAGGTGTTGATGATACAACCAACTATTTTGTTTCTCTCAACTTGTACATTTATACTCACACAGATACAGTGTTGAATAATTCAAACAAAAATCACTTACCGGGTTTGTGCGGACAAAAGCTACCCTTCTGGGGCAGTAATAATTTATTCCTTGTATCGAGTTCGACATGACAAAGAGCCATTATACGCAATAATGGAGGAGATGTATCAGTTGCTTTTATCTGAGAATTATTCATTTGATTTCGGGGTACAAGAGTTTTGCATTCGTAGATTTTTTTGTACTAAAGCCGACAAACGGGCAAGCAGGTCAACGGATGGTAAGCAATTACCGCCGCCCATGAACAACTGCTAGATCAGAGAGGCCGCTCTTCGTTAGGTCGTTGCCGGCCTTTTAGAAAAGAGAGGCGCTGTGTTTTGAAGAGTGAGTTCAAAGAGAGGAGTACACTCTTCTCTTGAACTCACTCGGTGAAATACGGCACAAGCGTGTTGCTACACACAAGTTTTCTGTGAGTCCGTGGTATGACTCCAGTACTGGTCACCAACTATGGCGATCTGAGATTTTTTCTAAGTTTCTATAAACTGAGATCTGTAATACAGTCAATCACTCCGATCTCGCAGAAATCATGGGCGACGGTAATCGTACCATCAGGTGATCCGCTTGATCATTTGTCGTCTCTAGCATAAAAAAGATATTTATTTCACGCAGTACTTATCTTATTGAAAACGATTGAATGCTTTTAAACCCTCTAAAGATTATCTGAGATTTACCAAAATACGCTAAAATAAATTCTATTACTTTTTAGCACTTTGAATCGTTTTTTCATTGAATTGTTTTTTTTCTTTTTACATTTTAGCTTTTGTTGAATAATGTATAATGGGATAAAGGATAACGATCAGACGTAGATTGACCTGATCTCTAAGTTAGCAGCTTAAGATCTTGTGTTATGGTTATTAGGATAAACGAAGGTAACAAATCCTTGAAATAATAGTTTTTTTATACGATAGATGGCAGTAAAGTGAGTAAAGTATCTGCCTATAACTGTCCCACTGCAGGGCAAAGGCGGATTGGTGATCACAAACCCGAGCTATGTTTGAAAAATTCGAAACACACTTTTTACTCGACCCAGGAATCGAACCCAGGACCCCAAGATTACGGCCCGGTACTTAAACCACTAGACCAACAGGGCGTCCTAGATTGCAGATGAGCGTACAAATCACCTAATTGTAAGCGATTGGATATGGCAAGTTGCTCGTCACGAGTGCGTTGCCAACCTTTTAACACGATCCGTGTGATACCAAAAATCCTGGACTAACCAAGGGTGCGGCATGAACTCCATGATTCTCACGCAGGACTTTACCATGGTGCGTCATGAACATCATTTGGTTCAGATTAGTGAATGAATTCAAGGGCTTAATTATTACCAATAAAAATATTTTTACGTAATCTATTTTTTTAAATATACAATATACAATTAAATGACTTAAAACTATTTATAAGTTCTTATGTATAATTTACATGTTAATACATATATATGTTGATACATAAAATATACTAAAGAAATAAATAAACATAATGCGATTCTACCACCAGCTCGGAAACTCGCCAGTTACTCTTTTTAATCGCCAAACTTTCATACAATGTTGTGTCATCATCATACCAAGCCATACAGTTCAATTGTTACACAAAATAAAATAAAGGAAATAATAATAAAACAAATATTAGGAGGTAAACCGAAGCAGACCAGTCCCCAAAGGTGGCACCTGTTCACAAGTATGACGTATGTGTCAGCCATCATTACACTCAACCATATTAGAGGGAATGACCCACCACATAGCGCCACCACCTCAGAGACATTTGAGTGAGCATGACTACTTAGGTTCTCCTCATAGGTCACAAAGAGTAGTAGTTACTTAATCCAATACTAATAAACTGCAGGACGAGGTGTACAATAGTAGGTGGTTAGCATCTTGTTAATTATTGAATAATCAATATAAATCAATTTTTATACAGTAATTAATGTTGCTAAGCCTAATTTATTAAAAATGAGTAATTATATAATATTAATAATTACCGTTAATATACGTTATAATGTGTGGCTAAGATATAAGAACAAAATTTACAACCTTAATTTTATGACCAACATTTTGCCATGCTGCACTATGTTATTGAGACATTTTATCAGTAATAGTGATGAAAAAAAACCAGCTATCAAAATCTACAATACATAATTAAGACACTATCATTGAAATTTATAGAAACGCGAAGTAACGAGCCAGCCGTCTCGCAGGGGCCCCTCTAAAATTTAATTAAACTATTTAATTAAACCCACACGCCAAGTGACCCGTGTTGCCGTTTTTATGCACTTATGCGTAATGAGGCTTGTGGAAGTGGGATCCTTTAATTGAATAGCGAACGTTTTATTTACGGAGGGATTTTAATGGTAATATTGGATTAAGAGCGCTGGTTGGGTGTACTAGCGCCACTTTTTTGACCGTGGAGAGCCACGCTTCGCCATGAATGGTTCAGCTCGACCGGAGTGATACCACGGCCTCACAGGAAACCAGCGTGAAGCAGCACTGTGGCGGTTTCGCTGCGTGAGCGAGGGTACTGGAGGCCCAATCCGGTGAAAAAGGGGGGTTTAAAGGTTAGCTGCGAACTCGTGACTCCACTGGTGTCGAGGGTGTCTACGGTCGGCGGCAATCGCTTACCATCAGGCGATGGGCATGGGTGCTGTAAGAAGTGCCTGTGCGATACATGCGCTTTAGAGATGAGTGGAGGCGTGTGAGGGGAAAGAGAGGAGTTAAGTCTAGTTGGTAAAAAGCACATATGGAAATGTCTTTTTTTCTGCCTAACTGTGAGATAAGTATAATCCCTGCATTGCTAGAATACATTTTTGGGTTCCATAGCCAGATGGCTATCAGTTCTAACGTTTGGGCGTCTTTCTGTCCGTTGTCCTGCAGTATTCATTCCATCTTTTTCTAGAGCTTAAAACATACTTTGAATTTTTAAGTAGATTTTTTTTCGCATTGTTGTTGGACACAAAAATTGTTAATTTTTTTTTTGTTTGTTTCTCTTTTTTTTGTTTTTTTTTTTTGGATTTTTGTGTTTTGGCTTGGATTTGGTTGGATGTCTCTTCTGGTTGAGTTTTTACTTTGGTTTATTTTTGGGTTGTTGCTTGGATGTGGGTTTGTTTGTTTTTTGTTTGTTTTATTCTGGGTGGTTTCGCTTTAAGTCTGGACTTCGCAGTGTTGAATTGCATCCACACTGTATCATTACGTGATCGATCCGAAGTTTAGTGGTTTGTTGAGAGTAAGGTTTGTTCGAACTCATAATGAGCGTTAAGCTTCCGCATGGAATTTTTGTGTTTATTTCCTAGTATCGCCTACTATTTGTTGTGTATTGAGTTCCTTCGTGGGGAACTGTTTTCTTTGTGTTAAGAGTTTTTGGAACTTTTTGGATGTCTTGGTTTTTTTTGTTATCTGGGAAATATTACACAACGCACGAGCTAAAAGCTGGTGACCTGAAATAGGTTCTAGGCGCAATGTAGAGCTACAAAAATACAGGACCCACAGTCGACATTGCAACTGACTGGCCCCCACAGCATTGATTTGTTAGTTTCATAGCCAAAGGCCTCAGTCTTCAACTCTTATAGGATCGTATGTCTGTCCGTGTGTCCGTCCGCCCGTATGTTCACGCCACTTTTCTCAGAAACTATAAGAACTTATACTATTGAAATTTGGTATAGATGTGATTTGTTAACGCATTACGGATTTTGACACAAAAATTGGAAAAACAAAATGGTGGGTTCCATACTTGAAACTGAACTCAAATTTTGTTTTTTATCAAACCTATGTGTAAGGTATATCTAGATAGGTCTTAAAATAATGTTGAGGACTTTTACATATTTTTTTCTAAACACAGTACTTTGCGCAAGAGACGCAACCCAAAGTGGTAAAATAAAGAATTAAAATAAAAAAAAAATATAATAAGTACATAATCATGAAAAAAACTAACAACCAAAAATTGGTTGAACTCGATATAGTGAGTAAACCGCCATTTACCTTCCATATATCTAACTTGCTGCTACGGAACCCTTCTGGGCGAGTCCGCTCGAACTTGGCCGGTTTTTTTTTTATATTGATAGTCTGATGCTCGTGCCCTGCCCCATTGCCACTTGAGGCACGCAATTCTTTGGGATATGCCGTTGACCTTGGTTCTTCTGAGGATTTCATCATTCCTGATACGATCACGCAAGGAGACTCCGAGCATAGCTTCCATTACTCTCTGCGTGACTTTGAAGCTTCTAAGGGCCAATTGTAAGTCGGCCCACGTTTCAGTTCCGTATGTCATCATTGGCAATACACACGCATTAAAGACTTTCGTCTGAGGTCGACTTTGCGAGAGATCAGACGGCTGTTGTGGCAGAAAGGTCCTCGAGTGGAGACCGCGTAGGAGGTCACCCACAAGGTGGACCGACGATCTGGAGAAGGATCGCGGGAATCCAACCTATGTCCAACAGTGGACGTTTATTGGCTGAAATGATCATGATGATGATGAAGAGTTCTTCAATTATTTCTAGTGTTATCCCACTACTTATTTTAAACTACGTGTTGGAATGAGAAACCTCTCATTCCAACAGGTGTTGATGATACAAACCAACTATTTTGTTTCTCTCAACTTGTACATTTATACTCACACAGATACAGTGTTGAATAATTCAAACAAAAATCACTTACCGGGTTTGTGCGGACAAAAGCTACCCTTCTGGGGCAGTAATAAATTTATTCCTTGTATCGAGTTCGACATGACAAAGAGCCATTATACGCAATAATGGAGGAGATGTATCAGTTGCCTTTTATCTGAGAATTATTCATTTGATTTCCGGGGTACAAGAGTTTTGCATTCGTAGATTTTTTTGTACTAAAGCCGACAAACGGGCAAGCAGGTCAACGGATGGTAAGCAATTACCGCCGCCCATGAACAACTGCTAGATCAGAGAGGCCGCTCTTCGTTAGGTCGTTGCCGGCCTTTTAGAAAAGAGAGGCGCTGTGTTTTGAAGATGTGAGTTCACTCGGTGACTACTGCACAAGGCGTGTTGACACACAAGTTTTCTGTGAGTCCCCGTGGTTATGACTACAGTACTGAGTCACCACTATGGCCGATTCTGAGATTTTTCTAAGTTTCTATAAACTGAGATCTGTAATCCAAGTCAATCACTCGATCTCGCAGAAAGCCATGGGCGACGGATATAGTACCACAGGTGATCCGCTTGATTCATTTTGTTTCGTCTCTAGCATAAAAAAAGAATTTATTTCCGCAAGTAAGGACTTTATCTTATTGAAAACGATGAATGCTTTTAAACCCTCTAAGATTATCTGGATTTACCAAAATACGCTAAACTAAATTCTATTACCTTTAGCACTTGAATCGTTTTTTCATTGAATTGTTTTTTTTTCTTTTACATTTTAGCTTTTGTTTGAATAAGTATAATGGGATAAAGGAAACGATCAGACGTAGATTGACCTGATCTCTAAGTTAGCAGCTTAAAGAGCTTGTGTTATGGTTATTTAGGATAAACGAAGGTAACAAACCTTGAAATAATAGTTTTTTATACGATAGATGGGCAGTAAGTTAAAGTGAGACGTATCTGCCTATAACTGTCCCATGCAGGGCAAAGGGATTGTGATCACAACCCGAGCATGTTGAAAATTCGAAAAACACACTTTTACTCGACCCA